>CM041541.1:14815550-14856011 GCA_023238725.1 Scortum barcoo | reverse complement strand
GGATGTGGATTTAATTATTAAAAAATCCTTTTTCATATTTAAACTGATTTTAGTAAAAACAAAAAAAGGTTTGCGCATGAATGCTCTGTCGACAGATAAATAATATATGCTTAAATTTTCAAATACAATAGCTTACAAGAAGTGTGCATATTTTGGAAAAGACTGAATTAAAAGGTAATTTCCACCTTCATATTCCTTAAGCTTCATTGGTTACCCTGTTTTTGATTCTGTGCACTTGGACACATTTATGCCTGTATGTATTATTGATATACTTGGGAGATAATGTTACAACAAGGTCTTCAGGATCCATCCAGCTCAGATGGATAGCTGGTTTTCAGGACTCTCAGTAAGTCCTCTTGGAGCATTTGACAGATGTAAACATATGTATACAGCTGGCTTGGATGAGCAGCCATCTATAATGGATACAGAGTCATGTGGGGTGGAACAAGTCACCTCTGGTGAGATACTGGGACTCTATAAAATGTTAAAATAGGCCTCTCCAAATATGCTCTGCATTGCTATGAATAATATCCAGAGCTTAGAGTATGAAAATGTCAATCGCTCTCTGCCAGGCCGTCAGAGATTTTAGTGTGCAATGAGAAAATGTGTCTTTCTTGTATGTCGCTTGGAGATCTTCTCCATTTCACTGTGCCACAGTCAGTCAGTATTAAATAACTTGGACTAAATCTTCAAAACTTCAAGATGCACAGTATGTCATTGATTACAATACAGCAGTTCTTCCCATATATTTAATACAAACTGTATATTTCTCCCCCCTCCTTGAACCGCCACCTTACTGTGGTGGAGGGGTTTGTGTGCCCGAATGATCCTAGGAGCTATGTTGTCAGGGGGCATTACGCCCCTGGTAGGGTCTCCCATGGCAAACAGGTCCTAGGTGACGGGCCAGACTAAGAGCGGTTCATAAGCCCATCATGAACAGAAGAACATCAAGGACCGTTACGTCGCCCGGATTGGCGTTACCGGGGCCCCACCCTGGAGCCAGGCCTGGGGTTGGGGCTCGCAGGCGAGCGCCTGGTGGCCGGGTCTTTGCCCACGGGACCCGGCCGGGCTCAGCCCGAAATGGCGACGTGGGCCCGCCTTCCAGTAGGCTCACCACCCGCAGGAAGGTCCATGAGGGGCCGGTGCAATGTGGTTTGGGTAGCAGTCGTGGCATGGGGGCCTCGACGACCCAATCCCTGGACCAAAACTCTGGCAATAGGGACATGGAATGTCACCTCGCTGGGGGGGAAGGAGCCTGAGCTCGTGCGGGAGGTTGAGAGGTACCGGCTAGAGATAGTCGGGCTCACCTCCACGCATAGCTTGGGCTCTGGAACCCAGCTCCTTGAGAGGGGCTGGACCCTCCACTACTCTGGAGTTGCCCAGGGTGAGCGGCGGCGAGCTGGTGTGGGCTTGCTTATAGCTCCCCAGCTCAGCCGCCATGTGTTGGAGTTCACTCCGGTGAACGAGAGGGTCGCTTCCCTGCGCCTTCGGGTTGGGGATAGGTCTCTTGCTGTTGTTTGTGCCTACGGGCCGAACAGCAGTACAGAGTACCCGGCCTTCTTGGAGTCCCTGGGAGGGGTACTTGATAGTGCTCCAGACTGGGGACTCCATTGTTCTACTGGGGGACTTCAACGCTCACGTGGGCAACAACAGTGATACCTGGAGGGGCGTGATCGGGAGGAACGGCCTCCCCGATCTGAACCCGAGCGGTGTTCTGTTATTGGACTTCTGTGCTAGTCACAGTTTGTCCATAACGAACACCATGTTCGAGCATAAGGGTGTCCATCAGTGCACGTGGCACCAGGACACCCTAGGCCGGAGGTCGATGATGGACTTTGTTGTCGTTTCATCTGATCTCCGGCCGTATGTCTTGGACACTCGGGTAAAGAGAGGGGCTGAGTTGTCAACCGATCACCACCTGGTGGTGAGTTGGATCCGCTGGCAGAGGAGGAAGTTGGACAGACCTGGCAGACCCAAACGTATACCCAATGAGTGAGGGTCTGTTGGGAACGTCTGGCCGAGCCCTCTGTCAGGGAGGTCTTCAACTCCCACCTCCGGAAGAGCTTCTCACAGAAGGGAGGCTGGAGACATTGAGTCCGAGTGGACCATGTTCTCTGCCTCCATTGTCGACGCGGCATGTTCGAAGTTGTGGACGCAAGGTCTCTGGTGCCTGTCGTGGCGGCAACCCCCGAACCCGGTGGTGGTGGACACCGGAAGTAAGGGATGCCGTCAGGCTGAAGAAGGAGTCCTATCAGACCATGTTGGCCTGTGGGACTCCTGACGCAGTTGACAGGTACCGGCAGGCCAAGCAAGCACGCAGCCCGGACGGTCCTGGAGGCAAAAACTCGGGTCTGGGAGGAGTTGGTAAGAGGCCATGGAGGAGGACTGTCATCGGTCGGCCTCGAAGAGATTCTGGCAAACCGTCCGGCGCCTCAGAAGGGGGAAGCAGTACTCTGCCAACACTGTTTACAGTGCAGGTGGGGAGCTGTTGACCTCGACTGAGGGACATTGTCGGACGGTGGAAGAAATACTTCGAGGATCTCCTCAATCCCACCGACTTGCCTTCCAATGAGGAAGCGGAGGCTGGGGTCTCTGAGGTGGACTCGTCCATCACCCAAGCCGAAGTCACTGAGGTAGTTCGTAGTGAAGCTCCATGAGTGGCAAGGCGCCGGGGGTGGATGAGATCCGCCCTGAGTACCTCAAATCTCTGGATGTTGTGGGGCTGTCTTGGCTGACACGCCTTTGCAACATTGCATGGAGGTTGGGGACAGTGCCTCTGGTGTGGCAAACTGGGGTGGTGGTCCCTCTTTTTAAAAAGGGGGAACGGAGAGTGTGTTCCAACTACAGGGGGATCACACTTCTCAGCCTCCCCGGGAAGGTCTACGCCAGGGTACTGGAGAGGAGAATTCGGCCGATAGTTTAAGACCCTCGGATTCAGGAGGAACAATGCGGTTTTCGTCCTGGTCGTGGAACACTGGACCAGCTCTATACCCTCCACAGGGTGCTTGAGGGTTTATGGGAGTTTGCCCAACCAGTCCACATGTGCTTTGTGGATCTGGAGAAGGCATTCAACCGTGTCCCTCGTGGTATTCTGTGGGGGTGCTCCGCTGAGTATGGGGTCCGGGAGCCTTTGCTAAGGGCTGTTCGGTCTCTGTACGACCGGAGCAGGAGCTTGGTTCGCATTGCCGGCAGTAAGTCAGACCTGTTCCCAGTGCATGTTGGACTCCGGCAGGGCTTGCCCTTTGTCACCGGTCCTGTTCATAATCTTTATGGACAGGATTTCTAGGCGTAGCCAGGGGCCGGAGGGAGTCCGGTTTGGGAACCACAGGATTTCATCTCTGCTTTTTGCATGGATGATGTTGTCCTGATGGCTTCATCAGGCCAGGACCTTCAGCATGTACTGGAGCGGTTTGCAGCCGAGTGTGAAGCGGCTGGGATGAGAATCAGCACCTCCAAATCCGAGGCCATGGTTCTCGACCGGAAAAGGGTGGCATGCCCTCTCCAGGTGGGTGGAGAGGTCCTGCCTCAAGTGGAGGAGTTCAAGTATCTCGGGGTCTTGTTCACGAGTGAGGGAAAGATCGAGCGTGAGATTGACAGGCGGATTGGTGCAGCGTCCGCAGTTATGCGGTCGGTGTACCGGACCGTCGTGGTGAAGAAGGAGCTGAGTCGAAGCAGGCGAAGCTCTCGATTCATACCGGTCAATCTACGTTCTCCCACCTCACCTATGCCTATGGTCATGAACTTTGGGTAATGACCGAAAGGACAAGATCATGCGGATACAAGCGGCCGAAATGAGTTTCCTCCGCAGGGTGGCTGGGCGCTCCCTTAGAGATAGGGTGTGAGAAGCTCGGTCACTCGGGGAGGAGCTCGGAGTAGAGCCGCTGCTCCTTCGTGATCGAGAGGAGTCAGCTGAGGTGGCTTGGGCATCTGTTTCGGATGCCCCCTGGACGCCTCCCTAGGGAGGTGTTCCAGGCATGTCCCACCGGGGAGGAGGCCTCTGGGGAAGACCCAGGACACGCTGGAGAAACTATGTCTCTCGGCTGGCCTGGGAACGCCTCGGGTCCCCCCGGAAGAGCTGGAGGAAGTGTCTGGGGTGAGGGAAGTCTGGGCATCTCTGCTCAGACTGCTGCTGCCTCCGCGACCCGGTCCCGGACCAAGCGGATGAAGAAGAAGAAGAAGAAGTATATTTCTCCAACGTTTTAGAATAAGGAGATTCCCCAAAAGCTACCTTCTATGAATAATAATGCACTGGGAAGTTTAAATTGGGTTTTAAAAAGTTCCACGGCACACAGATGATTTTCCTTGAGCTCCCCTTGTTGCTGTTTGTGATTGTGCAGTTTGAATCTTTTTTTGACTCAGTGAGAGAGTTGACACCACAGACCAGGTCATCCTGCTTGAAAGCCTCGAAAAAGGGTTTATGTCACAGTTACTGCCCTTCAAACGGTTGGCACCATAACTTGCTGATAGATCATTTCGTGCTGCTGGAGGTAGTACTTCATCTGGACTGTATTTCATGTTTGGTGTTTCCCATGGATTTATTTGAGCCCCTCTGTCAATTAAATACTCTTTATCAGCAAAAGAACACTGTAATTTAATTACCAAGAAAAAATGGTCTGTCAATACATAATGGAAGCCAATACTGAATGCTCAATAACCTTTGGAACAGCAGGATTGATCTATGAAGCTATTACAAATGAATGAAAGTGAATTGCCTTCAGTTGCCACACTGATTTCCATGTATTTATATCTAAGTCAAAGTCAGGCACACTTATCTTTGCATGGTAATAATAGCAGATGATCCAACTCGGTTATATCATTTGCAAATGGGATATGTATTTCCCCAGCCAACACCCACTGGTTTGAGCCTTTGAAAAACACTGATAATGTGTTTAAAATCATTTGCACAATAAAAAAAAAGGTGTTCATAACCACCCTATAATGAAATTATTAGGACTGAATCCTCTGTCAAATTACACCTCAATGATTGGCTTCCAGATATAAAATCTCCAAACTTTCTGCGAGTTAATGATAATGAATATAGGATTGCTCAGATTGCTCCACCCACTCAGTTCTATTAATATGATTCAACAAAAAAAAAAAAATCTGCAGCCTTATTGGAAATTCCTGTTAGGTCTGTGCATTGGGATCTTTTCTTAACATAAAAATGTAAGACACCTGCCAAAGCACCCAAATGTGGTCTTTTCCAAGCTCGAGAAAGTTATCCACTCTTTTATTTCATCTCATTTTCATCATCATGGCTCTAAAGACCAGTTAGATATCTGAAGTCAGGTCAGCCTAATTGATGATTTTGTAGTGGAACTTGCTTAGTTTTGTTACTGATACTAATGTGTGTCTTGCCCCTTAAAACTTCTTTGTGTGTGAAACTTTGTGCAGTAAACATTAAAACGCCTCTCAAATTACATTTTTCAGACGGGCTTAATGTACACAGTTCGCTTCTACGTCTTCCTGACCTGCTGATTTGACCTTATCGTAAATAATTACTGCCTTTTCATTGCCTATAACTTTTATTGCTACTTTATTGGCTTGCATTGATGCTCTTAATGACGGCTCGGCTGTGGCTCAGGAGATAAAGTGGGACGTCCATTAATGGCAGGATTGGCAGTTCGATCCCTGGTTCAATGTTCAAAGTGTCCTTGAGCAAGACACTAAACCCCAAGTGGCTCCTGCTGACCAAAGAAGTGACATGTCTTTGCCAATACTGATATTTCCATTATCAATTAACCTGTCCATTATTTGTAATCAATAATAGTGAAAAATACACATTGTGATTTCACAGAGCGTTCAAATCATCTTGGGATGTTTTGTTTTGTTCAACAGTTTCAAACTACAAAATAATACAAGTGCAATTATATTAAACAGAAAAGCAGAAAATCCTCACGTTTTAAGATACTTAGCAAACTTTCTTGATAAATGACAACAATTTATTGACTATTAAAACTGCTCTCGACTGATTTCATTACTTGACAACCCAAGTAATAGATAGTGAATTATCTTATGTATAACATGGATGCAGATTCCAGTAGCTGCATAGTTAGAGTTGTTGATAATATATTGTTAAAACCAAAGTTAATGGGATTTTCTGCATATTAAACAGACATTTATGTTCCATTTTGCTTATCTAGAAACCAGAGATATCCAGTTGCACAGTTGAGAGCTGGTATTCTTCCTCTGGCCATTGAAGTTGGCAGATTCAAGAAATATTCAGGAGGATTGTGTGAGCTGTGTGATTTGGGTGAAGTGGGAAGTGAGCCCCGTTTTCTTTTGTACGCTTCAAGCTATGATGATTTGAGAGAGTCAATTTTCCACAAACTGCTCGACCAAACGCTAAAATATTTCAGCGCACAGATGGTCAGAAACTTTGTATACCTGTTCAGTTTTGACTTTGCTATTTTTGTCTCAAAAGCCTTGAAAAGAGGGCCAGATTATATAGTATTTGCTCTCATTTTTCTTCTATTACACAGTAGATGCTTCTGTTGGAAATCTTATTCAGAAAATTACTTGAATCATGTTTTTTTTTTTTACTTCTGGCCTTATTTGTAGTGTTGTTTAAAAATGTATACACAGCATTCTGGCTCTGAATGAATGAGTTTGTGGGCTCTTGTAACCTACTACTGGCATAGTTGTATACATGACACAATAATAAAAACCTCATTCATTCATTGCTCTCAAACGCTACAAAAACCTCACCCCTCTTGAAGCTACTATATAATGCCGAGCTAGCAGAGACTTGAATTTTGCAGACTCGTGTGAGAGAGAGAGGCCAGTGATCGGCCGCGTCCACTGGGAAAAAAGTCAGAATGTAATGCCTCGGAGTGATGATGAGTAAAATATGCGGATGGTGCAGTGAACCATCTCGTGCGTGTCACCTGCTGTAATGGTATTCACTTGATTAATTGAAGTTAACATGTCTGGTTCTTGAAGCTTAAACACTCACGTTGGCTGTACACATCTGATGAAAGGTCAGCTCACTCCAATTTATTTGCCAAAAGGAGAGGACACAGGGGAAAAAGCACAGGCTGGGAATTTAATCGGAGTGAGACCCGGATACTGAAACCTGGTTCTGCTCCGTAAGCAACCTGCTTCACGACCGAGCATGGGCAGCGTTGCGTGACTAATGATCAAAGACTGCGACAAAGAAACTCTGATCATAACAAGTTTTGCTGACAAATGTTTAGTTAGGAAAGACAGTCTTAATTAACCTCGTTAACTAAGCCTCGTTTAAATTTAAGCACACAGTACTTAAAAAAAGATGTTTCCTTTTTTTAAGACGCATGAGATAAGTGGCCTTTTCTCATTTTGGATTCATGAGAAAGAATTCTGCAGACAGAATCAAAGTGAGAAAGTGATTAGAGGAGTTATTGATCCATTTATTTGGGCAGCATCTCCGTTAAAAGTGAATGGACTTGACCTCAATTTGTGTCTGTAGGTCTCTTGATGACTGCACACACTCAGAGAACGATTACATCAACAACTGACATTAAAAAACTATTCCCCCGCCTGCAGTCTGCCTTTGAATGGTATATACACTTAGAGGCTGTAACTGTCAAGAGCAGAATATGTAAATGACTAAATGACTTGTGCTGCGACACATCAGGTTTGTAATATGAGAGGGATTTAGTTTTTGTTTCAGTAGATATAATATGCTGGAGTCTCTCTTTTATTGAGTTGATATAATGTTTAGAAAAAAAATTAAAATGGGTGACTTTAAAATGAGATGATGTTTTATTTTTAGAGAGATTTGTTGTAGAGATTTGTTGCATTTCATATCACCTACTGTGCAACATTTCTAAGCTTCATAAGCTGTGGAAGATTTAATTCATGTTTTAAACTTTAAAGTTGTAATCCCCAAGATTTCACACCTAGTTGATTCGGCGACACTCGTGGTTACCGCGACAACAGCAAGTGTGTCAGAAATGTGACAGGAGAGCGACTGCTGCATCTGTTTGTATTGCAGACAAACAAACTAACATTGTTTTAAGACGTTGGTCAATATCTTAATGTATATCTCATGCCTCACACGGTCCTGGCAATATTTCACAGAGGGGTTGGTTAACATCCTCTTCCATTACTCTCTGCAATATCTGAAACTGATTTAGCGTCACAAAATGCAAAAATGTCCACTGTCTTATTTTGAAAACACATTTTTGGTCATGGTCAATACTAACAGCAGAGACAAACGCATTGTGTTTTCTGTGGCTTCTTCACAATAAAATCCACCCCATGTCTCACCAGTTCAGCACTTTTAATGTGAAGCAGTGGTAGTAAGATGCATAAGCGGTAATCTGATACACCTCTAACAGAGTGTACAATGCTGTAATCAGTGATATAAAATAATGCTGGATTCAAGGTCTTCAAATCAAAGACCTCTTAAATGACACACAGAAACGTTTTCTGCCCCTTCTAGCATCATTCATGTATGTGAAGACATCATCAGTTCAGCACATGAATGGCATGAATGACACTTAAAATAAAAACGACCACATAGAGAGGTATTTACTAAAAGTAAATCAGATAAATGACTATTTCTGAAATGACTGCCCTCTTTAAATAGTATCAAAAACAGGGTGTGCTTTCACAAAATTATTTAATTATGATTTAGGTAAACCCAAAACTTACATAAAATCTACACAGTGTCACAACTGGCAGGGTGCCTAATATCCTGCTGTAATTTATTAGCGCACGGCACTTTCCAATGTCATGACATCACATACATCGGCAGAAATGGACTGAGCCCTCGCGGAGATGGGAGCATTAAAATCCCAAGACATGCTTCACACAGGGGGCGTTCGACCCATTCCTCCCCTTTTCCTGGCAGTCGCTACAGCGAACCTCGCATCAGCATGAATGAAGGAGCAGCAGTGTTGCAAAAATGACATGCTGTGCTGTCTGGAGAGAGAGACGTCCTTCATGGGCTACAATACAGCAAATGGTGTTATTATCTATAACCACTGCATTCTGTTATTCCTCTCTCCCCTCTTTCTTTGTTGTGCTCGCGCCGTGATGAGGAAGGAGCCATATTTCACAGTGTTATTTACACATAGCTGTAATAATCTTCTGCTTTCCTTCCCCTTCACATTCATTTTGATATTCTACAGTATTTACGATCACGAGCTTTGTGGCACGCACCCAATACAGGCGGAAGGTAATGAATAAATTAAGCATTAGAACGAAGGCAAAGTCCTACTCAGAGGTCACATGTATCTTGCTGCCATTTTAAAACAGGCAGATCACTGAGGAATATGGCAGAAGAATGCGTCCAGTCAGATGCAAGTGAGCGGCTGTAAATGGGCGGCCATCGGGGAGCACCTGCATAATTTATAGCTTGTTGTGCTGCACAATCAGGGGTGGTTTATTTCAAACAAAGGCAAAATGATGTCTGTTATGAGTTTCTGTTATGCTTTGTCTCCCTCTGTCATGTTTGTACTCCACATTTTCATCTGCAGTAGACTCATTTCATTTGATCTATCAAACCACTGACATGCAGTTGTAATTGATGCGGCTGTGCACTCTTCCTGAGGCGCTTACAAAATTAGAAGAAGAAAAAAAAATTTAAAAAGCGGCTGTAGGTGTTTGGATCAGAGAGCAGAAAGCTGCATTTCAGTGTGCACTTAATCTGGCAACTCTCATCTTCCTGCAGCCTGGGACATCCCGCTATGTCTGTCTCCAGGGAGATGCCAGGTCTCACTGACACAATTCTCCAGAGAAACTCACAGCGTGAACCATTAAACATAGCACTTTTGTAAGACTTTATACTGAGAGGCTGTTTGCCTTTTTACTATCCCTTCTGCAGCGGATCCTACATGCTACAGACATATACAGCTTAAAGTACATCTATACGTAAGGAAGACAAAAATGAAAATTCTTTGGACGGTATGTAAGCATCAGTTTGTTTTTTTCTGCTGCCACACCTTCCTCGGTGTACGCCAACATATTGTATTCCTCTGCGGTTTTTATCTCAGCTTAAAATCTCATGTCAGTGGCTGCAAGCTCAAATTAGGACTTGAGCCGTCCTTGTTGGACAGTCAGAGGAAAGACTGAAAAGAAACAAGAGACAACTGTAGCTATTCACATCACTAAGACAAACAATGGGCAACCAAAAGTGGCTTTTTATACCATTATTGTCGCTGCCCTGTCACAAAAGACTGCAGGTTTGTAAGGCTTCATGATAGTTAATCTAGTCTGCTGTTCTATGTGCATGTATGTGCCTGCTCAAATGGTGTAACCCGGTTTTTGCTGTATCCTGTATCCTTTTGCTGTATATGTGCTTTGATGTTGTTTTATCCGTTTTTTCTACGTCTTGTTTGTTTCTTTTAACGTATGACATCCAGCTGCCCAGGGACTGCAGATCGTAATTAGGCTTTCGCCAAAGTCTGACACATTTAGTTCGTATTGATGTTAATCAGTGAGTGCTGTCCCTGATAAATAAAGTACTAGATGAGTAAAGACAGTCTTGAATGTTTCACTCATTTCAAACAAAGACTGTTTATCCCTCTTTTCTCCACCAATATCAAGAATCTGCAGCATATTTAGTAAAATCCAGTTCTGTGTTTTGCCATACTAACAACACTAGTGTTCAAGTATGTGACAAATGTACAAATACAATCATTTTTAACAACAGCTGAAAAAAATCACTATTTCTGTGCAAATGGGAAATGTCGGTGGGAAAAACGAACATCCCCATAATTGATTTGCATATTAGTTTTGAGCCTGGCAACAACCAATACCAGACATAATAAGTGCAATTTCTTTCTATGTTTGTGAAACAAGAAATGTAATCATGTATTTCTTAAAGTGGATATGAGCATTAACGACTTGATATGTTACCAAAATATGAAAACATTATTCAGATATGAACAGAAAATGAGTTCAGAACTAAAGCTGGTGGGAGTTAAATCTGAAAAGTCACAGGATATTAAATGGATATATTAAAAAAAACCCCACAAAATTATACTAATTTCTTCTGACGGTTTTCAAATTTTTGCCTTTTTGGTGAGATATTAGAATCCTCTTTAGTCCTGTGAAAATACTTGAAATAATACATGGAGGAAAATCCTTATTTTGGCTCTTGAATTCCCAGCTCATGTCCATAATAAGGCATAACCAGGAATGGAGGTTTGCATGTTTATTGTACTTTAAACCCCAATACGACTTAATATATAGATACATACAAAGATGTTACATAAGCAGATGTAGTAGCTGTGCCTTAAGAAGCTTTACCCTATATATACTATATATACGGTTTATTACAATACAGCACTTGTCTGTATGCAGCTGCGTGTTACCTCACCTGAGAGCTCACACGCTGTCAGTAAAGTTTCTACTTTTAGAGACACTTCCCTCATAGGTGGGCCAAACAAAAGTGAGGAGACGCAGACTGCAGCTGAAGCAGAATCAGCCGGGGTGAGCTCTCCAGCCAGGAGCTCAGTGGGAATTTTTATGTCAGGTTTTCACATGTCACATTATAACAATAGGAGTCAGGCTGAAAGAGGCTGCTGATCCTCTGATAATACAGACACACAAGACTGCAAAAAGAAAGCTTATCATTGAAATGTAAATGTATGCAGTTAGCCTATAAATACTCCATATAATGATACCACAAACAATACACATATGTAAATATAATAAAATAATGATGCACATTAGCATAACATCAGCCTTTATGGAAATAGATGTCTTTTTGGATTCGTTTGAGAGGAGAGATTTACATGTCACTGTAGTTTATAACAAAGATCCAAGAGGATTACGTCCCATTTGCAGCTTGTCTTTGGGATCAGACGGCAATTTGCTGCTGCGTGAGATGGCAACACTTGCTGCACTGCACGTGTGGGCGGCGGATGAGAGGAAAGTTTGCTCACCTCTCCATCATAATCTGTTCTTCATCAAAGAGATCTATTTTCTGCCCCCTTTGTACCTTTTCACTGGACTGCAAACTCTGACAAAGTACCGGAGTCCGTGCTCTTTAATGATGATATATGAGCGTTATCCCGAGGATGTTGTCAGATCAGAGGATGTGCGGTGGGTGTAAACCTGGGTGGTGACACGTGGAGAGTAAATAAAAAAATATGGCATGTTTTCCGTAAATCAAAGAGATGATTTATTTTGTGATGGAGCACTACTCTCAAAATGTCGGGAGACAATTGAAACAAGCTCAAGGTGGTTTAACTCTGTTAAATTGAACATAGCATTGACTATTAACCCCCATTTTCTAATGTGTTTATCCATAATTGGGTGTGTCACGACTTCAGCCATTACTAGCAGAAAGGAAGTTCAATAAGTTTTTCAGCTGCAGAAAACAAGTCATGTGTTCCCATAAGTTCTGATTTTCAGTGAGCTGTACATGATGCTGGTCTGTGATAAATACAAAATATGGTGCGATGCTATTGAGCAAATTTTCCAACAAACTGATTCTTGGTGATTTTTCAGACATCTTTGCTGCCGCAGTGATGAAGATTAATTCACGACTCCTCAGACACACACATTCCTAAAAATGGATTCCATTGTGTGTGAAATCTAGCTCTTGTTCAACTTGTATTGCTTTGACACAGCGCGTTTTTGTAACAGCCATTTCTCCGGCTGACACAGAATAAAGAAGGGTTAGCGGCCTCCTCCTGTTTAATTATAGCGCCCTGAGAAAAAGCAGCAGATGCCAACAAAAGACATCAAAACAGCTATTTGCATGAAGAGAGTCTAATTTCAAAATGAGGCAAAAATCTATACTTTGGTGTGCCGATATTTTGGGTGCACTGAATGTGCTCTCGTGGAGAAAAATTAAGCTATTAGATATTAAGATATTAAGCTCATGTCTGCTTTGCCTCACCTTCTGATAACATGAGAAAAACATTATCGGTGTTTGAACGTTCAATAAAATGCAAAAGATCACGGGAACTGAAATTTTATACAGTTTAATGAAGAGAAATAAATGCTAAAGTGATACTCTGTCTCTTTCTGTCTAAAACATACATACAAAAACATACCCTATACATTTTTACTGCTGCTCATAATCAATCTTTTATAAAATATCTTGCTTAGGGCTGCTTCATTATTAAGCATTATGGTGCTGATGTTGTTCTATATAGATTAATACTGGGTAGTTCTATAAACTGAGGTAATGCTTATGAAGCCTTTGTCAAACTTAAGGGACAGAGAACTGTTAAATAAGCATTTTAACAGCATCCCAAAGTATCAGCACTAATTAAATCACATGGTATTTATTTATTTACTTGCTTATTTATTTGCTTTCTATCTCAAGTTTTCATCAAATGCATTTGTACTTTGTGCACCGTACTCATGCTGTGGCTGTAAGCGAGCAGTTTGATTAGTGTAAACCCGATCAACCTGATTTGTTCTGACTACTGAACTGACAACTCTGACAACTTCGATTCTGTGAAAAATAAATAACAAGTGCTTTTATTTTTTTTCCTTTCACCTCCGCAATTGGAACAGGAGTAAATCTAATGAAAATGTGCATCAACACGATTTTCAGTGTATCTTTAAAGACTCACTTTTTTCCTCCGTCACACATTTTTCCACAAATAAACAGAGAACACATTACAGTTTGCGTCCTCACACTACCACCATCCTCCATAGGTCTCTTTGCATTGCTGCTTAGCTCTTTTTAAACCTTCACATGCTGCATTCAAAGATCTGTGGTGCATTGTTGTGGTAGCAAAGTGTCATTGTGTTTGCAAATGTTTTTTCTCATTAAAGAAGAAAGACTCGATAAGGCAGACACATTTGTACTAACAAGGACATGTGAGGATGCTAACAAATGCATGAACCAGACTATGGAGAGAGTTGCTCTTTGTTCTGTGCAGTCTCTCTACATAAAACAGCTTGTAGAGGGAAAAAAACTAATGAAAGTATTGTCACTAGGACCTCACATGTAATAGGATGTCAGAGGTGTCAAATTCATTTCCTGCACTTGGTTCCTCACCAAAAAAAGAGACCAAAACCACCTTCTCAAAGAATATAAGGGATGATTAATAATCTCATGATGGCACCATCACCTTGTGTATAATTTAACATCACACGCTAAAAACGTCTACATGGCTAAAAGCTTAATCAAAAACTCAAAATATCTAAATTAATCTGTTTCAAAGAATCTGAAGAACCAGATATTCAACCCCAACCTGTCCTCACTGATGATTTCCTCCTCAATTCATTAAAACATAAGAAGCTTTACAACCTCTTTCATGTATTTCTAGGCTGAATAAAATGGCTAATGCCGTGCTTTTTGTCCTTAAAACTTTTGTTATTGCTCAAACTGTGGGTTATTAACTTTCCATTTCTCCCCAATTGCCAAATTAGCTGATATAGCCGGTTTTTGCTTCCCCGTGGAAAGCCGAACCCAGACACTCCCCTTGTGCAGAAAAGCATCATGCAGGACTGCCGCTTCAAAGCAAGAAAAATCGATGTCCTCTCACAGTGCCACATTATGTAAACCCCAGCCACCTGAAAACGATCAGCTTCAATATCTGCAACGTTTAATGGCCATGCCTGCCATGTGTTGATGTCTCTCACACATATTTTGATATTTGGAGTCTGAGCAGTAGTGGGATTTTGCTGCCCCCCTTTTTTATGCTCCTGCACACATTCATGTCATTTTACATTACAAATGCATTCAGTATCATCAAAATGTCCTTTAAGTTCTACAAACAGAAAAGGACGTTTTAAGGAGTGCCCTTCAAGGACCTGTGAAGCCTTCCAAGCAGCAAAGATCTTGAAACTTTAATGATTCTAAAAAATTACTCTTGATGTGTTAGATCACAGATAAGGTAGCTCTACTATCAGTGAGTGCAGCTCTACCTGATGATTACTGTAAAACACGAGAAAACTAATTCAACCAGGGTATATCAAGTTACATAACTTCTATGTGCTCACATAATAACTTCTGTTTTAGAGCCTGGGAACGCTGACACACAATTACCAGTGTAGTAGCTTTTCATGACATTGATGAAGCTGTTAGTAAAGGGCTGGAAAAGCCACAACACGTCAAATCCCTCTGTTCCATCACAGACTTCGACTTCTTCCCGCATTGAGCGAGAAAGACATTTTGAAGTTGTCAAAAATAAAGCAAATGGGGAAAACAACAGAAGGAAAAAAAGAAACACAGTAGCGTCACAGTACGAAGCTTGGACATATATATATTTATATATAATATACACTTTTTTTTTAATGAAAACACGTCATTAAGGATATCCAGCTACTCTGTTCTCTGAGAGGTGATAATGTGCTCTCGCAAGACTTTCAACAAAAGGAGCAACACATGTGGCAGCGGTTCATGCTGAGTTTATGTCATGTGAGAGTACAGCAGTTGAAGAGCCGCTTTTATCTATCTGCAAACACAGAGCCAGCTCGGTTTGTCCTAGAACAGCAGCAGCACATTATAGACATTCCCCTAGTAGGGACCCTGTTCAAGGCTTGATACGTCCTTTATGGCAGCTCCATATATAATTGCCTCACCACTGGATTAATGGAGAAGAGAACTTCTTCCATGAGTAATTATTTACAGTACAAAGCAAATTCCCTTGAATATCTATGATCAACCACAAATTCCTATGAGGAATATCACTGCTGTCCCCGTTCATAGTTTATCAAACCATCTATTGTATATATTCTCAATCCATGTTCACTGCAGCCCAGGGTGTTTTCTGCTGTTCATCAGAGGGGCTGTTTTCCCTATTGAGATAAGAAATTAAATCTGCAGGAGCAGAGGATGCTGGGTTTGCTGCAGGGTGGTGAAGCAGTAGCTCTGATAATGGAGCCGACTCCCATTGCGCAGGCTATGAGGCAAACAGCCGTATGCACGCCTACCTCTGTCGGCGGAGAGGATATTCGTTCACAGTATTCTGTGGTTAACTGACCTGTTTATGTTTTACAGCATCTTACAATTTATTTTTTTAATCTCCTCTGAATATCATCTCTAACTATCTGCTTATATAGATTTAGCTGTTTCATAATCCTGTGACAAAACATGTGGTTCACATTAAGAAGGGCTTTAGGTTTTCAGACAGAGAGGTGCCCAACCTGAGACTCACTAAACATAACAAACCCAGGACAGCCAATCAACATATGGAATTTCAGATACTACAATTGTAATAAAACTGATGAAATGATGATAATGGCATGAGAGTATATAATAATAATTATAATACTTGATGCATGACGACAGCTTTGGGGACCTGCAGTTTCGGTTGACGGGATTGGAGGAGGTCATAGACTTCCTCCAGCCTGTCATCAGGGCATAGATAATCAGCTAAGCTGGTGCTTGGAGATTCATTTTCCATTCAGTCTATGAAGTTATGGTTATTGAGCTGGTTCAATGAATTTGTTTATTTAGAAATTAAAAGTTTTGTTATTTCTTTTCAAACTGGTTGTGGTCTCTCCTTTATGTTGTTATCAACACAAGCCTGGCACTGATAGCAGTAACTATAACTGCTACACACTACATTTTGAATCTGTCATTACTGTGTGTTACTGAGTGTTTATGAATAAAGTGACTGTGTTTTTGGTTATTACCAGGATTCCTACAGGGAAAGCCAGGGAATTTAAGTATTGATTTAATCAGGATTTATTCTAGTTTGTGTAGTAAATTATTAAATGGACTTTTTTAATGTTCAGCAATACTGAAATGATGAATATTCCTATTCCACTAGAGATATAAACACAGAAACAGGTCTTGATTCCACTCTAATTTCACTGATGATCAATATCAGGCCCTGTCATGGAAACTGTTGGGACAGCTTCCTTTTGTACATTGGACTGTATGTATGGTATAATGGTATGGTATTCTTTGGCAGTCCCACGTGGAATAAGGACTCCAGTATGAGTCGCCTGCCAAAGTCCAGTCCACTTTCCCTCATGTACTCTGCCATTGTGGGGATTCAGTAACAGCTGTTGTGTAAGGAAATATAATATTAGAAGCTGCCCTGTGTTGTACTGATGAAACTCCTTCTGTAGACTCTACCATTTACATTTATTATTGAGAAAGCAGCACAAAAAGCCTTCCCACTGGAAAGTCAGAATGAAAATGCTGAATACGCTTTGGCAGATTGACTCGTCCACCATGTAATATGGCGGCTTAGTAAAGATAAATTCCAGTCGTTCAACATAACTTAGCCAACAAGGATTAATAGCTATGAAAAGTTCACAGTACTGTGATTACTGAAACGGTAAACAATCTGTCGTAACCCTGGTTACGCGTCATCCTCTAGGATTTTATTTTGAATTTTTTTAACTTCCGGGTCACTGTCTGCTCAAAAGAACATATAGATGTAGTTTTGTATGTAGTTTTGTTTGGGTCAACGCAGTTATTTATATGTGTATATTTTAACATTATCCACGTATACAATGTGCTCGCATACTGTTACACGTTTATCCTGGCTTTTATTTTGACATATTTACTTCTGACTTCCGGGTCACCTGTCTACCTGTCTTCGTCTTTCAGTTCTGAAGGAAAAATAAGAAAAGGAATTACCAAAATCCAAAAAACGGAGTGTTTTTTTAATTTGGTTTTGTCGTTTTTCATTTTTGGATTGTGGAAATAGGAAAGGAAAATCGTCTCGGTTTTTCCGTTTTTGGTTGTTAAATGAAAAAACGGAAAAACGATGGTACTTCCGTTTTTTCGATTTTGGTTTAAAACGAAAAAATGAATTGCCTGAACGTACACGGACCGAGAATCCTCATCATTTCCATATTTCCTGACTTCTTCTTCTTTTCAGCACTAAATCAAAGTCACATCAGGTTTTCTGACGCTGTTCAACTTTCATTTGTTTCCATCAGTTTGTGTGAACACAGCAGGAATCAGGCCCAGATTTACAGGAAACACACTAAATTAATTTTCAACCGCAACTTTTCTTTGTCTACATGTCAGCAATCACACATGACTGATTGTAATATTGTCTATTGTGCATCTCTGATAATAAATCAGTGACGTCAGACAGCTGAAATGACCCCTCCCCCACAGGTGTTTCCTGGTTAAACTTTACTTTCACTTTCTCGGAGCGTCGTGTCTCAGATAGTTTTCTCCATGTGAAGCTCCAGCTGAAGGTAATGGAACAAGTTTGAAATGTTTTCCTCGTTAACACAAGCTGTCGTTAGCTTAGTTCAGCTAGAAACAGCAGAATTCATTCATTTCTCCAAAGTCACAGGTTGAAGAGGAAACTCGGGACGAAGGAGGACAAACAGCCGCCATTTTAAACTGAGATGTGATCAGTAACCTTTAATCAATGAATCAGATTAAAGAGTTCATGTTTTAATGTTCTAGCAGGGTGTTCTTGAGACTGTCAGTCTTTTATTTTGAAAGGATCTCCTCTTGTTTAAAAGTACATTTACTGCAGTACTGTTTTGAAGTACAATCTTGAAGTACTCTACTGGAGTATTTGTCTGCTCTGCTCCTTTCTACCTGTACTGCAGTACATCTCAGAGGGAGATATTTGACTTTTTACTACATTTAGTTCCTTTTCAGATGAAGATTGTAAATGAAAAACAAAAGATGAGTCTGTAAAATCTGATTGAGTGTTTTCCATGAAAGCAGCTCAAAGTGTCTCCAGCTCAACCAGCTCCAACATTAAAGTACTAGTTCCACATCAGTGTGTTCATGTGTTCATGATACAATCACACAATAACACAACAGTGACACACTGAGATGAACTTTGCTCTCACAGATGAAATCCAATATTTGTTGCTGCCACATGAGTTTTGTCTGAAGTGAAGCTTCATGTTTTATTGGACAGTTTAACAAGCGCTGCCTCTGTGGAGCTTTGGGCTCCTGATCAATGGTTCAGCTTTATTGTCTTTATACAGGATTGACAATAAAAGTGATAGAAAAGCAGCACAAAAGGAAGAAAAGTCATCAAGTGTTCCTCCATGCTGCTCTTCACTTCACTGCAGCTTCATGACGCCATCTAGTGGACTGATAGTAGAAGTAGAGCAGCTGATGGCAGCTTCCTCTGACGGCATTCAGCTGAGCCTGATATGAAAGAGAAAATAAGAGCCAATCACTGGAGGAGCAGCTGATCTTTTTACAGGAGAAATGATGGAAAGGAGGATTTCAGTTGATGTGCAGATGAATGATTTGTGTTTCCTCTCCAGATGAAAGTGTGTGTGAGCTGATGTGGATGTGAGTTGAGCAGCATGGATCAGTGTGAGGACAGAGAGGAGAGAGTCCCTCCCTCTAAAACCAGTCTGTGCGGGGAACATGACAGCCAGACCAAAGCTCAGAGGTGAGATGAGGATCTCCAACTGTCCACCACTCAAATCACTCCACCATCATTATTCACACTCAAAGCTCTGTGTGTGTTGTGTTGAAGGCCAGAGCAGCCAGAGACCAGACTGTCCTGGACCTGAACCTGAACCTGGACCTGACCTGAACCTGAACCTGAACCTGAACCTGAGCCCAGTTGTGTGTCCTTAAAGACTGACCAGTCAAAAGACTACCTCATTGATTTTAAAGACCAACCTTCCTCTGACAGGCAGTAAGTATTTTCAGTATTTAAAATGGACAGTCGGACCTAAAATGTTCATGTTTCCCTCCTCATGTTGCTCACTGCTGATGTTTGTCCTCATTAAATCCAGTCTGAACAGTTGTCCTTATAATGTTCATGTTCTGCTGGAAAGATGATGAAAGTTAGAGCAAGATTAGTATTAAAGGACGGGCTGACATGTTTTCTAGTGTGTCCCTAAACAACAGTGAACATGCCCATATGTCCATTGAAAGAGTTGTTGGTGGCTGTAATTGTTCCTCCTGTGCACACTGGCCATGAAGAGATCTCTTCCTAAGGTGGTTTCAATGGAAGTGATGGAGGACAAAATCCACAGTCCTGCTTCTGTGTAAAAATCCCCTTGTAAAGTTGAGCTGAGGATAATATGAGGCTTCAGCAGTCTGAGTTACACAAATCAAGTGAGGAACTTCCAAAGTTCAAGTGTTTTTAGTGTGAAACTTCCTGTTTGAACTTTGTATTAAAATGCTTCACCTACCAAAGTCTCTCAATAACAGTCAGGATATTTGTGCTGAGTCTGCTGATGTAAACGTTAGAATACAGACCAACAGTGTCGCTGCTGATGGACCCACACTGAAGTTTGTTATCTGTCAATAACAGTCCAACCTGCTCAGAAACCAGCAGGTTTAGTCCTGGTTTGGTCCAGTTTTTAGAGAGAAATGAAGCCATGATACACAGACTGAAATCATTCAGCTTCACCTTTTATTGAACTTTGGTGTGTTGATCCTTTTCTTGTTGAGAGCTGCTCGTTTCTCCAGCAGCTTCTGTGGCTGAAGACTAAAAAGTGAATTTCCATCGCTGGTGGTCTTCCTCTCTGTCTAACAGGATCACTGGGAGACCAGCCTCTGCTGGACCTGGACCTGGTTCTGAACCTGAGCCCAGCTGTGTGTCCTTCAAGAGTGACCGGTCATTTGATTACATCTTTGATTTTAAAGAACAACGCTCTGCTGCAAAGAGGTCAGCTGTTAATCAGATCAAATATTACTGATTCATGTTTTAACTGTTATTTATCCAGAGAAGTTTTATTAAAGCTGTTTGTTTATTTTCAGCATTGTTCTTCTTCACGTACATTTATATTCTCACATGTGAAAGCTGCCCAGTATAAACCAGTATAACCAGTATAAACCAGTCTTCAGTCATGTGACAGCAGAAATAGAAACTTGTCAGTGAGAACAGCTGGACTGTGATCAGCTGCTGTAAAACTCAGAATGAAGCATCACAGAGAGTCTGAGGAAACACACAGTTGGTTTCTTATTGATGCTGATGGAAGAACTCAGATCTGCGAGTGTTGATGATCAGATGTCAGCTCACTTTGTTTTCTCCAACATGAGAGAAGAGTTTGTTGTTTCACTGTGTTCTGGGTGCAGATTAGATCCTGTTTTTATGTGTTTCTATCAGGAGGAAGCTGGAAACAGCAGAACCCAGCAGTGTGTCCGCAAAGGAGGAGAAGAAGAAGAAGAAGAAGAAGAGGAGGTGAGGATTTAAGAGTCTGAGGAAACACACAGTTGGTTTCTTATTGATGCTGCTGATGGATTTAAAAAAGTAAAGTTCAATAGCTGACGGCTGCATCACGGCGTCACATCAGGCTGCAGTTCAGCCTCTGTCAACATGGTCTGTCTGTAATCAACACTTTAACTCAGAGGACCTTTAGCTTGTGTTTGTCTCTGTGTAGACAGACATAATGTGAGCTAATTCTTCATGATTCCTCCACAGAGTCCACCAGGAGAGCTCAGAGGTTCCCAGTGGTCAGTCTGCCCAGCAGCATCAAACACACCTGGACTCCATATTTATGGTCTGTACATGTACAACAACTACTTTTCCAATCTGTTGTGTTCACAATAATCTCCATGCTGCACTTTGTAGACCAGTGGATTGTCAGTGTGTCCAACATGGATCTGATGTTTGTTCCATGATTTTAGTCTGATGGTGTCGTTCATATAATCTTCTGTTCCAGCTGCTGGAGGAGAACATTGTCACTTTTGTGAAGAACGGAGCTGAAGAAGATCCAGAAGCTTCTGACTTCAGATTACCCAGAATGCTTAGAGAGTCAGAGGGAGGATGAGGAGGTGTTGGACGGTGAGGATGAAGAGCAGAGGAGGAGCAGCAGAGAGGCATTTCTGAAGATCACACTGGACTTCCTGAGGAGGATGAAGCAGGAGGAGCTGGCTGACCGTCTGCAGAGGGGTAAGACGATTTCTCTAAAGATTTAACACGCTGGATAAATGCAAGAGGTTCGTATTCTTAAATTCCTGTTGACTGTCTGCAGTCTTTCCATTTTTCTGTTTGTTCCAGTTTGTGAAATGCACAGCCTGATCTTCCACATGTAGAAAAATGCAAGAAAATGTCAAGTTTTACATTGGTATAGAGTTAGTTTTTGGTGTGTTCTTCATTTGACATTCTGGCAACATATTGAAGTATCTGATGTCCCACAGACTCATAGAATATGGTAGGGTTTTAGACTATAGCAAGATGTTCATGTTGGGGCCCCCAAAGCTTGGCTGCCTATAGGGTGAGGTAAGGGTCCCTTAACTTGGTTAACAGATGTGGGGGTCAAAAGGTGAGAAAAACAACTTCACTATATAATCTCCCAGAAAACATAGGAAGAGAGGGGATTCATATTTGGCAGGGAACCTCTCACAGGCAATGCGCAATGCTTGTATAGATGCTGTGTCTTCTTGCAATAAACTTTATATGTAAGTAATACAGCGTCGGCGGAGTCTTCTTCTTCATCTTCACATCAACAGACCTCAAGAGAACCATCAATATGTTTTCTCTGAATTTTCAACGTCCCTCTTTAAGAGGTACCAATTATAGTCACCTCTGACAAACCATAGTTACATATTAGTTTCCCCTGTCCAGTCAGAAAACTCAGTCCACTCAACAAAATGTTTGTTCCAGGTTTCCTCATAGCCCTGTCTGATCCCTCAATGAGTTTCTGACTGCATTAGTGGATGACTGTGGTTACAAGAAGCATGAATGGACCATTCACAAGCCGGCAGAAATGTCAAATCTGACATCTGGGAATACACTGTGGTCCGACAATGACAAGCACACAAATACAGTCTGCAGTAGCACAAAACCAGCTGATTCAGAATGTGGCGAGGCCTAGAACAAAAACAAGATGTAGATTTGACACTGCTCATGATTTAGCCTCTCCTTGTTGGCTCCTTTTTTCCTTTGGTCATGACTTACACTTATTAATTTCATGGTCAAGGCCTTGCAGGGAAGGTCTCAGTTAGGTGTTACTGTTATTTGGACAGTGCATACCTGGGAAAGTGCAAAACATTAGAAACTTACATTGACTCAGATGACAGTTCAGAGGGAATTCATTGCATTTTACTAATAATATTATATTATTAGAGCATTGGGAGACTTTTTATGAGGTTTCCCAAGAGACTCTGAGTCTTCACTTTAGGTGTTGGACTTTTTGTTTGACTGATTGATTGAGGTACCTGAAGGATTTAATACACATCGTCATCATATCTTAGGTGACAGGCTAGCTTCATGACCCAAATCCAAGACCACAGTGACTGTTTAGCTTGGTGTTGATTTAAGTAAATGTTCTGGCAAAAGCAGTTCTGGGATTAAGTCAGTATCAAAGTCTCAGAAATCAGTTGAGGTCCAATTGGACCAGCTGGAAGGGCTGAGCCGACAATCCCAGGAGAGGGGCGAGGAAGCTGGCCTCACACTTATGTTGGTTAGCTTGGCGTGAGCCAGGACGGCACTGTGGTCAGAAGCAGAGGCCGAATCTGTGGTTCCAGAACCAGTTGAGCTCAGGATTTGACCAATCAGCCAGACGTTTGCAGACTGGACGGAGCCGGGTGGAGATTGAGAAAGTCAGGACAGAAGTCAGTTTGGAGAAGTTAAGTCATTGAGCCACTGTAGTGTCACTTCTCATGACTTTGCTATGGACTTTGCTCAGGCTTGAACCAACAAACACATATATTTAAGGAGAATTAAACAAACCTTATTTTTGTCAGGGCACTTGAGTCGTCTAACATATTGAGCAAACTTGTCCCAGTCTACAAGAACATGGACACTGATATACTTACAGCTATTTTGTTGCAAAGCAATAAGTATCCTGAAGTCCATGATGAAGTGGTATTGTTTCCTTGTAAATATACTCAACGATGCCACTTGTTCTTTCAGAATCTCCTGCCATGTGCCAAATAAACCTCAAATCTCACCTTGAAGAAGAAGTTCCAGTGTGTGTTTGAGGGGAATTGCTAAAGCAGGAAACCCAACCCTTCTGAACCAGATCTACACAGAGCTCTACATCACAGAGGGAGGGACTGCAGAGGTCAATGATGAACATGAGGTCAGACAGATTGAAACAGCATCCAGGAAACCAAACAGACCAGAAACAACAATCAGAGAAGAAGACATCTTTAAAGCCTCACCTGGAAGAGATGAACCAATCAGAACAGTGATGACAAAGGGAGTGGCTGGCATTGGGAAAACAGTCTTAACACAGAAGTTCACTCTGGACTGGGCTGAAGACAAAGCCAACCAGGACATACACTTCACATTTCCATTCACTTTCAGAGAGCTGAATGTGCTGAAAGAGAAAAAGTTCAGCTTGGTGGAACTTGTTCATCAGTTCTTTACTGAAACCAAAGAAGCAGGAATCTGCAGGTTTGAAGTTTGAAGAGTTCCAGGTTGTCTTCATCTTTGACGGTCTGGATGAGTGTCGACTTCCTCTGGACTTCCACAACAATGAGATCCTGACTGATGTTACAGAGTCCACCTCAGTGGATGTGCTGCTGACAAACCTCATCAGGGGGAAACTGCTTCCCTCTGCTCGCCTCTGGATAACCACACGACCTGCAGCAGCCAATCAGATCCCTCCTGAGTGTGTTGACATGGTGACAGAGGTCAGAGGGTTCACTGACCCTCAGAAGGAGGAGTACTTCAGGAAGAGATTCAGAGATGAGGAGCAGGCCAGCAGGAATCATCTCCCACATCAAGACATCACAAAGCCTCCACATCATGTGCCACATCCCAGTCTTCTGCTGGATCACTGCTACAGTTCTGGAGGATGTGTTGAAAACCAGAGAAGAGAGGAGAGCTGCCCAAGACCCTGACTGAGATGTACATCCACTTCCTGGTGGTTCAGTCCAAAGTGAAGAACATCAAGTATGATGGAGGAGCTGAGACAGATCCACACTGGAGTCCAGAGAGCAGGAAGATGATTGAGTCTCTGGGAAAACTGGCTTTTGAGCAGCTGCAGAAA
Source organism: Scortum barcoo (assembly GCA_023238725.1). Taxonomy (NCBI): domain Eukaryota; kingdom Metazoa; phylum Chordata; class Actinopteri; order Centrarchiformes; family Terapontidae; genus Scortum; species Scortum barcoo. The sequence goes on along the minus strand of CM041541.1, from coordinate 14,831,258 downwards.
GGCAACCTGATCTTCTATGAATCAGACCTGACAGAGTGTGGCATCGATATCAGAGCAGCCTCAGTGTACTCAGGAGTGTTCACACAGATCTTTAAAGAGGAGAGAGGACTGTACCAGGACAAGGTGTTCTGCTTCGTCCATCTGAGTGTTCAGGAGTTTCTGGCTGCTCTTCATGTCCATCTGACCTTCATCAACTCTGGAGTCAATCTGCTGTCAGAAGAACAAACAACCTCCCAGAAGTCTGAAACAAGAAAAGATGAATCTGCACTGACACACTTCTACCAGAGTGCTGTGGACAAGGCCTTACAGAGTCCAAATGGACACCTGGACTTGTTCCTGCGCTTCCTCCTTGGACTTTCACTGCAGACCAATCAGACTCTCCTACGAGGTCTATTGACACAGACAGGAAGTAGCTCACAGACCAATCAGGAAACAGTCAAGTACATCAAGAAGAAGATTGAAGAGACTCCCACTGCAGAGAAAAGCATCAATCTGTTCCACTGTCTGAATGAACTGAATGATCGTTCTCTAGTGGAGCAGATCCAACAGTCCCTGAGATTCAGGAAGACTCTCCACAGATAAACTCTCTCCTGCTCAGTGGTCAGCTCTGGTCTTCATCTTACTGTCATCAGAAAAAGATCTGGATGTGTTTGACCTGAAGAAATACTCTGCTTCAGATGAGGCTCTTCTGGGGCTGCTGCCAGTAGTGAAAGCCTCCAAGAAAGTTTTGTAAGTGGGTCTTAATGATGATTGAATATTCTGCTGTCTTTCAAATGGAGAAAAAATTAGACATTATAAGAAGTAACTTATTTCTTATCTCCTCTCTGTTGTCTCTACAGACTGAGTGGCTGTAACCTCTCAGAGAGAAGCTGTGAAGCTCTGTCCTCAGTTCTCAGCTCCCAGTCCTCTAGTCTGAGAGAGCTGGACCTGAGTAACAACAACCTGCAGGATTCAGGACTAAAGCTGCTGTCTGCTGAACTAGAAAGTTCACACTGTAGACTGGAAACACTCAGGTTTGTTCAAATTATTTTTTCTCAAATGAATGGTGATATGTCTCCAAATATTAATCTCGGTTTAATATAGCCTCTCTCATGAAAGGATTTCAGATTTTACAGATAACGTTAAAATTGTTCAATGTATTTGGTTCTTATGTAGATGTCATGGTCCTGCACTATGCTCCTTGTGTTTCTGCTTGTCTCTCTCCTTTGAGTTCTGTTTCTTGCTTTTTCTTTTCCCTCTCCTTGTATTTGTCTGTTTCCAGTTGTTTTGCTTACTTCTTGTTTTATTTTGTACTCATTCCTCGCCTCACGTTTGTCACTTCCTGTCGTGTGTTTCTCTGATTGTTCTGCTCCGCCCTGATTGCTTTCATCTGTCCTCTGTTAGTCTCCTCATCTGTCTCTTGCCCATCACCCACACTGAATATAAGATGATAAGATAAGACTAAACTTTATTAATCCCACCACAGGAAAATGAATTCATTAAAGCAGCTCAAGATGCCATGCTAGCAGCTAGGGACTGGGGACACAGTCAAGGCCAAATTAACAAATGTCTAAATACAATTACAGTTACAAAAGTGTAAATCAGTCCAGTAGCCCAGCAGACCAGTCCAAAAGCCGGAGGACGACCCGTTTTTACTAATGGCTGTCATGGTGAATCGATCAGCTCCACTGATGATGGCTTCTTATAGTTGTCATGCCTTTAACTCAGAGTTAACCAGCAGCAGAAAGCTTCGCTGTGCTTGAACTTAAGAAATGCTCTGGAAAATGTAGCTTGTGTGGATGCTACTGTATGACTTTGTGAATAAAAGAGTGAAGCTGCTGAAAAGCTGTTTTATTTAGATGTTTTCTAATAAAAAACATCAACACTACTGAGAAATGTAGAAACTACTAAAGCTGCTACTTGCAGCTCCACTCCTGTCCAACACTGTTTATTTATTCTGTTTATTTATGTGGAGACAGTCTCTTCTTGTCTGACTGATGCAGCAGTACCCTCACATGATCTGCCATGTGTGTATGTTTTGCGTGTTTGTTTGCAGGCTGTCAGGCTGTCTGATCACAGAGGAAGGCTGTGCTTCTCTGGCCTCAGCTCTGAGCTCCAACCCCTCCCATCTGAGAGAGCTGGACCTGAGCTACAATCATCCAGGAGACTCAGGAGTGAAGCTGCTGTCTGCTGGACTGGAGGATCCCACAGTGGAGACTGGACACTTTCAGGTATGAAGAGGCCTGCTGCTGCCACAGACAGTCAGTCTGATAGAGGAGGAAGAGCTGATGACAGTGATGTAATGTCCATGTTTGCATGCTGAAATAGGATGTGCTCCTCTGACCCCCCCTCCTCCTTTCAGGGTGGAGCCTGCTGGAGTCCGATGGTTGACACCAGGTCTGAGGAAGTGTAAGTGTGTTTTTCATTTCATTCATGAAAACAAAGCAGCACACATTCAACCATCTTCAGACTGTGACATCACTCATTTAAATCTCTGATGTCATCATCAAACTGCCAATCAATCAACAGATGATAGATCAATAACTGCAGCTCTATTGTGTCTTGTTTCTCTCATCAGATTCCTGTGAACTCACAGTTCGACACAAAACACAGTAAACAGAAATGTCAAACTGTCTGACAACAACAGGAAGATGACACGTGTGAAGGAGGATCAGTCATATCCTGATCATCCAGACAGATTTGAACCAATGTCGTGGAGGCAGCTGCTGTGTGAAACTGGTCTGACTGGTCGCTGTTACTGGGAGGTCGAGTGGAGAGTAGAGAGGTTCATATATCAGTGAGTTACAGAGGAATCAGAAGGAAAGGAAACAGTAAAGACTGTGTGTTTGGAAGGAATCAACATTCCTGGACTCTGATCTGCTCTGATGATGATGGTTACTCCGTCAGGCACAATAACAGACAAACATCCATCTCCTCCTCCTCCTCCTCCTCTGTCTCTCACAGAGTAGCAGTGTATGTGGACTGTCCTGCTGGCACTCTGTCCTTCTACAGAGTCTCCTCTGACACACTGATCCACCTCCACACCTTCAACACCACATTCACTGAACCTCTTTATCCTGGATTTGGACTGTTTTTCTGGCTCAGTTCTGGTTCCTCAGTGTCTCTGTGTCCTCTGTAGGAGGGAGAGTCTCCTCCTGGGGGGACGATCTGGTCCTGGTCTGGTTCATTTATGTCAGAAATCTTTCAGGTTCTTGTCCTAAATGAGTCAATGAACTTTGTCCAAACTGATTGTTGGTGATTGAAAAGATTCCTCATTTCCATTGTAAACTTCTTCCACTTCCAGTCCTTTCAAGATGAAGCTCTGATCATTAAATAGTGGAAATGTTGTTGACTTGGACTTTCTGTCGTGTTTCCTTTGACTTCTGGCTCTTCACAATAAAAGCATGATGTTCCTGTGAGTGTGTTTGTTGTGTTTCCTGACATGATTCAGCTCAAACATGCAGGATGTGGACAAACTTTGCTTGTTTTCTTCATGAATTACAGCCGTACTTTATGTTCCACTTTTTCTGTCATGTCTGTCATTTCTTTCTCCTCCTACAAACCGTGTGTTTCTCTGTGTGTATTTCTTTGTGTTGGTGTGTATTGTGACTTTCTCAGGGATCTTTTATGTAAAGTTATATCATATTTTACAAAAAACATTTTGTTATTCAAATATTTGACTATAAATTACTGAAACTGTTTTAATAAAATAAACTTTCATTTAAATTATAATTTTATCTCAACTTCATTTCTTTCTCCTCATTACGACTTTATTCTCCAGTTTTCTGATTTGCTTTTGGTTCTTCTCCACTGAAACAGATGTGTGTGTGTGTGTGCGTTAGTGTGTGTTTCAGTGTGTATTTTGGAGTGTGTCAGTGTGTTGTTGTTGTCATGAGGATGGTTGTCTTGTGATCAGCTGATTCTCAGTTTAAACTCAGTCAGACGTTTCATCAGTTTCAGCCTGAACACACAAACACGGTGAGTCTTTATTCTTCTCTTTCATCACATTTATAAAACTCATTACATCTCATTATAATTTTACTGTAAACTGATTGAATCAGACTGACACACACTGAGATGTCTGTGTCATTTAAATCTTAATTTTCATTCAATTTTTTTCATTATTTAATCTTTAAATGTCAAATTTCATAACAAAAATGCAAAAAAAAACAACTAGTCATTTAAAGGTATAATTAGAGCAGACTGTATTTCAACAAACATAAATTTAAAAGAATACATTTGTGAGACGTTGAGTTTCTGTGTTTTCAGAGTGAAATCAGTTAAATAATCGGGAGTGTAACATGTTTCAGGCTGTTTTATATTCCAGCAACATTGATGAACTGATGTGAGTTCATTTTTTTGTGGTGAAGAATTAACGCAGCAAAGCTTTTTCTAGTTGGAATGAAACTGACGTGTGTTAAAATAAAACCATCATCAGCCTGTGAAGCTGTTGTGCTGTTTCAGGAGGAGCTGGAGAGGAGAGATTTGACTTCACTGATACTGAAATGTGAATTTGACTAAATATTTTAAGTTGTTAATAGCTAACCAGTGTTTTACCTCATATTATATTCAAACTTACAATGTCGTAAGTATTTTCCTCAGACTCACTTTTTTGTGACATTTGTGTGTTTAAAGCTGAAAAACAATCGATATTAGCATGTAAATCAAAAATATAAAGGACCAACAACAGAACCCTGAGGAACCCTACAAGTCATTATGAAATCTGTCATGTGATGTTAAAATCAATAAATGCAGCGTTACTTGAACTTCTACTGAACATTACTACTGAATGTATTTTCTATCATTTCAGCGTCATGGAGCGTAAACTGGATTTGTCTCGTCTGACGGACGAAGAGGCCAAACACGTCTGGGAGGTGATTCAACGAGACTTCAACCTCCGAAAGAAAGAAGAGGAGAGACTCGGGTAGTGAACTTCTATCTGTCTGCAGTTTTGTTCACTTCAAACCAGACCTGGAGCTCAGACACTAAAATAGACTGAATGAGGAACATAATATTAAATATGAAATAAATGTATAAATGATATTAAATGCTGATATTACAAAAACATACATATATTTGATCAATATGTCAAAAAACAAATATTTCTGCTGCACAATAAAACACAAACATAATATTTGTAGTTATATGTGCGTAAATGTAAAGAGGTTTATTTAGTACATGTTTAAAGATGCACAGATATCCTCACTCCTCTTTTAAACTTTATTAGTTATTTTCAGTTTACAGAACAGAGTCTACAGAACAGACTCGTTCATGTGAGTTTCGGAGGAATGTGAGCATGAAAGATGTCGTTGTTATTTCAGTCGATCACGACTCGGTCACACGGACGAGAGTCTGTAAGACAAAACAGGAAGCTCACAAAGACGCTCTGTGTTCCCCACTAAAGACTCCAACTCCCATCAGCCCCTGGGGCAGACTCAGAGAGGCAGAGAGGAACCAGCTGGACAGATTTTTCTGTGTTTAAATTTTTACTTTATAAACTTTAGAAATCTTCGACTCTGAGAGAAGTCCATATCAGTGTGCTGCAATAATCGATAACTGATAATAAATAACCACATGACTGAGAAACAAAAAGCAGCTTCTTCTTCAGTCTGAATGGATGAATTGTTCCTGTGTGACGACGCTGCTGAGAATCTGATCATAACTGTGAAAATCACATTTCACCAGAGGAAAGGATTGGCTCCACAGTTTGTAGTTCATCGTCACAAACCAAACAGAGAAAGTTCAAAAATGTAGTTAAAACACAAAAATGTCCTCACAGATGAAAAAAAACTGAACATTTAGATAACTGTGGACCAAGCAACCAAACAGCTAATCAATTATTGATTAATAAGTCATTTATTATTGAAACATAGTTTTTCTCTGTTTTATTGATTTTCAGTTGTTGGTCAGACAAAGACGTCTCTTCAGGCTCTCTGAACATTTTTCATTGTTTTATCGACAAAATTTCCGTCGATTAGTTGAAGAAACTGACTGATTGATTACTAACTGAGCTAACTAATGCATCTAATGTGTAAACATTGATTACTGAAATGTGACATCACAGTGTAATGACAGGATTTCTGCTTCCTGAGCTTCCAGTCGCTGTTGACGTTTGTTTTATATTCAAATATCTGAAATTTCTCCAGTTTGTTGTGTCATGAAGTGAAGTCTGATTGGTCCATCCAATGTGGTGATGTAAAATGTTGTGAAATGTCTGTGACAGGAAGTAACAACAACACTGACCCTATTAAAGACTGTGACTGTGTTCAAGCTGTTGTTGGGTCCCTGGAGGTGGACGCTCAGGTTTATTGTGTCGGTCACATGAAACACTGAGAACAAAATGGTCTTTCACAACACGAGATGCTGAGCTGCTGAGCTGCTGCAGCGTCTGTTCACTGAGTCACAGCTCATCATAATGTGAGTGTTTCCTACAGATCCACTCACAGGTTGTGTCTTCATCATCAGATCGTCGTCATTAAAGTCGACTCTGAGGAGGACTCAGAGGTTTGACCTGAATCAGAAGCATCTGGAGGCACTTTGACATGTAATCCAACCACCTCTGTGTCTTTCCCAGTACATGACTTACTGTGCATTTTTATTCTGCAGTGATCTGAAGACGAAAATCGAGAAGGAGGACACAAAGCGAGAGCTGCTGGGTTCTCAGAGTCAGCTCTCCGACTCGCACTGCATCCGCTGTCTGCAGCCCTTCAAGTTCCTGGTCAACAGCAAACGTCAGTGCCTGGACTGCTGCATGTACACCTGCAAGTCCTGCAGCCGCTACAACAAGAAAGAGCACGGCTGGGTGTGTGACAACTGCCGCATGACCAGGTGAGCCTCCCACAGGTGGTCTGGGTACTGACAGCACATTTGAGGAGCAAACCTGGTTAGTTGGTGACTGATAGATCACCTGAGATGACGATGTGGGATTTATAAACTTAACACAGAATGAAGGATTCAGAAGGAACAGTTATTATTTAAAGTTATTTTTACATGTTGGCATGAAATTAATGCTGACTCGTCTCTGAACTAAGAAGAAAACCCAGCCAGGTACAGGAGAACATACAAACTCCCCTCAGAGAGAACCCAGTACCAACGTGTCCTTTCATTTCAATCAGAGCAGCCGTATTATCAGCACGGACAGAGATGAGTTTATTTTAATCAGAGAGCACTGAGGGACCATCAGACAGCAGCACACCTTTTTACTACCTGTTTGTTTTACCTGCAGGGTGCTGAAGATCGGGACTGTGGGTTGGTACCACGACAACGTGAGAAACCGCTTCAAGCGCTTCGGTAGCGCCAAGGTGATGAGGTCACTGTACAAGAGGCTGAATGGAGATGGTGAGTCCGCTCTGACATCACTGTTACCTGTAGGACTCACCTGTGTGGGCTCTGGTACCTGTAGGACTCACCTGTGTGGGCTCTGATGTCACTGTTACCTGTAGGATTTACCTGTGTGGGCGGGTCCTGTGTCACAGCTGTTTGACTCTCATGATGTTTTGTCAATCAGAGATCAGTCACACTGAGACTGTTCTACACAAAAACATTTTATTAACGTCATTTATTGTGTACAAAAGTACAAACAGATGGCACAGAACATGTTGTCACAGCTGAGAACAAATAATGATCAAACATTCAGAATATATTAAAAAGTTTTTATAAATAACAAATACAAACATCAGTACAACATAAAATCAAACCATTATAATGATTTCTGATTAGATTTTATGATTTTAGAGAGAAAACTATATATTTTTTTAAATGCTTCAAACATTTATTAAATTTACTTTTGTGTAAATATTTAGGGTTAGGATTATTGAACTATCAATGTGAAATAAAAAAATGAAAATGAAAAAAATAACTAGAAACAATACAGTTATTTTCATTTGAAACTGCCTTCATGTTTCACTTATCTCTTGTTATGTGTCAAATATGTCATTATATTATATATATTGTTTTATATTGTAGTATATAATTTGACAATATCAATAAATCTCTTCCTGTTGTATAAATAAAAAAGTTTTCCAATCAGGTTTGTTTTACATTTCAGTCGTGATGTTTATTATGTAAACATGAATGTTTCCACCATGAATAAAAAAGTTAATAGTAATAATGACAATAATAATACTAATACTAATACTACTAATACTAATATAATTCACTGCCCAGAACAGAATCAGTGTGTTTCATAACCACTACAGATGCTAAACGCTACATGCTAATAAGACTTTTTGTGTTTGTTTGGCAGGTGGTCGTGATGACGACACTCGGAGTATGCCGGATGTCCACAGCCGTGAGTCTGAAACACTTTAACATCTGAACAGTTTGATTCAAGCTGCACACTGAGATTTTAAATTATTATTATATTTATTATATATTATTATATTATATTATATATTTATTATATCCACACATTTCATATTCACATGTTCAGACATTGATGTTTTTGTTTGGTGACAAAACACAAGTAAGTCATTTAAGTGTTATTGTCTTTTTAATAATGAAAATATAAACTTAATCTATTGTATAAAATTATAGCCACAACATGATTCTCTGTATTTAGGACTAAATAGATAAGAGTTAGATTTAGTTTAGTGAAGGTCTTGTTTGTGTACCTGTAAATGTGTAAAAGTCTTGTTTGTGTACCTGCAGATGTGTAAAAGTCTTGTTTGTGTACCTGCAGATGTGTATAACGGTGCGGAGGACGATCATGGAGAGAGCGAGGCTCAGCGCTACAAAGTGGTAAAATAAAAATAAACCTTCTGTGAGTCAGACGTGAAACCTGCAGCTTTAAAACTCTTCATTTCTTCTTCTGCTCCGTCAGATGAGGAAAAGTAAACGTCTGCTGTCAGTTCATCCTCTGGACTTTGACCCAGAAGAATATTTCCCCCATTCAAGACGACCGTCTGTACAGGTATGAAAACACCTGGAGTTAACAACACAACACCTGGAGTACACAACACAACACCTGGAGTACACAACACCTGGAGTACACAACACAACACAACACCTGGAGTACACAACACAACACCTGGAGTACACAACACCTGGAGTACACAACACAACACCTGGAGGACAGCAGTGAATGATATGAGTGAAATACTTTAATCAAAGCAACTTGAATATTTGTTGATTGAAAAGTATGATCTTTGTGTTTGTTGATTTTTCTGGATTTGTTTGATTTTCTGATTCACTTGTGTTGAAACATGATTTATGCAGCAGATGCAGGAGGATCGAGGCTACAGGAACGACGTGGACTACGACATGTACAACCACCGAGTGAACCGCAGGAGGAGTCTGGACCGATACGCCATGAGACCTGGTACAGGTTTACACAACACACACAGTACGTACAGTATACGGCAATCAGCTACATGTACAGGTGAGGTACAGGTGAGGTACTGTTGAGTAAATGTGAGGTGAGATACAGAAAGGTAAAGGTGAGATACAGGTGAGGTACAGGTGTTTACCTGTGTATATTTAAATTTGTGTACTTACCTGTGTGTATTTACCTGTTTGTATTTACCTGTGTGCGTTTACCTGTGTGCGTTTACCTGTGTGTGTTTACCTGTCAGTATTTACCTGTGTTTACCTGTGTGTGTTTACTGGTGTGTTTACCTGTGTGTTTACTTGTGTGTATTTACCTGTGTGTTTACCTGTGTGTTGTTAGATGACAATGGAGACAACAGGATGGTCCGGACTCGCTCTCTGTCTAAGATCAGCTCCTCTGTGGCTCGGCAGCAGTACATCGACACCTCTGACGAGGATGATTACCCGAGGTATCCCCCCACGTACCAACAACCCCCCCACCGCCGCCGAAACAGCAGAGCGTCCTCTCAGGAGAACCTGGGACAAGCCCCGCCCGTAAGAGAAAATAACCAATCAGCAGTCACTGTCTCTGTGTGCATGGGCCGTCAATAATTCATTAATAATTATCTGTAGATGAATGAGCTGAACAAACGCATGTCGGCCATCGAGAGTCTGCTGAGCCGCCTGGAGGAGAAGATGACGCCTGCCGACGAGGTCAAATCTCTCTTTTTTTAATTAAATCAAATTCAGCTACTCTTAAACGACTTTTGGCTCTGGAGTGAAGAAATTATCGTACTTCATCGATAAATATATTTTTGATCTTTCTGCAGACAGCGGCTCCGTCTGGACTGAACGAGGAGGAGAAACTGAGGAGGAAACTGAGCGAGCTGGCGGGGAACCTGAGCGATAAGGGCCTGTCGTCGGACGACGAGGCCGGGAAGAAGTCCTTCTCTGTGGGTAAAGGTCTGGCCGGCGTCAGGGGCGGCCCGGCTGTCACTCGGGACTCTCTGAAGGACAAAGAACTGAGCTCATCCAGCGATGAGACACCCACTGAAGCTCAGAAGGTAGGATGGAGGTCAGGACAGGCAGTCTGACCCAAATTATTCATTGGCTCAAATTTGAGGTGGAGTTCACAGCAAATGGGAACCTGGAGGTTTGTGGAACAACTTCAGAGTTTCTGACTTCAGTTGAGTCTCAGATGCATCAGATATCGAGTTTCCACTGATGATTATTATATTCTCATAACCTCAGAATATAAAATATATATACTCAGACTATATATATATATATATATATATACATATATATATAAACTCAGACTGGAGCTCACAGAGGTTTCTGACCTCAGTTTGATCTCATCCAGGTTTCTCTGTGTAGATTTTCAAATATCCAGGATCCCATTTGTGGTGAATGTTGTAAAAGAAGAGCTTCCACAGCATGGCTCAGCTGATCCCCAATCAAAAGGATATATTTAAAACATATTTTCCACTTAAAATGACATGTTATATTCAGGCTTTTTTAGCTGTGGAGAATTCTGCTTCAAAATAAGATCTTATTCGCCAAAGAAAAGTAAGCACAGATTTCATCATGACTTCATGTCACTTTATTACAAGAAGAAAAGAAAAGATCTCATTACCTCTAATTTAAACAAATGGAAGATCTTATTACAAGGAAAAAACTCACTTGTTTCAGAAAGATTTGCAGCATATCGGTAAAGAAAGATGCGTATGAATATGTTTTGAAGATGAACTCTCTGCAGGTTTCAGCATTTCTGTTGTCAGATGTAGATTTCACTCAGACTGCACCACTCCTCACTAACAGGCTGCCTCCTGCGTTAGTTAACAATCTTTAGAAACCTCCTGGACAGCAGGTTGTGTAAATGTGAAGGTCAGCAGCGACCCGCCTGGACCACAGAGAAACCACAGAGGTCAGGCCTGAATCCTTTCTTCTTCAGTGGCGTTTCCCTGATTCATCCAAACAACATCTCCATTTAACAAGAAGAAAGACGCTGCGAGGTCTCTTACAGGCCTTTATGATGATATAACATCAGTTCTGATCTTGTCCTTGGAAGGTGAATGTAGTTTCTTTTCTATCTAAAGTATTGTTCTTCAACAGATCTTGTCTCTTGTTTGGATAAATGATCTTTTTAACAGCAGATGGATAAGATAGATGGATAAGATTCTGTTAGTATTGTGTGAGATGGGATTAGCAGCAGATATTCATGTTATTCTGACAGTACTTTGTCACACTAGTAATCCTACTGTTTACCCCTTGTTACAGTCCGACTCCATATTTAGCTGTCCACATGTCTCCATCATGAGGAAACCTGATGCAGATCAATACTGAATGAATCAGTAACAAATTATGTGACTTCATGTTTCTTCAAACTGAAGCCAGCAGTAGGAAGGAGGAAACACCTCCAGGCTCGGTGGAGCGGCGGTGGTTTTGCGTCCAGGCCGGTAGCTGCTCCAGGATCAGATGTTGTGTTCCAGCTGCTAACATCTGTCCCTCTACATGGCTTTCAGAGATCAACTGCTGCTGCCCTCTGTGACCTCACCACTGAGGTCCTGAGAACCATTAATGCCACAGAAAACGCAATGGTCGAGTACGGTCTCTCAGAGCCGGTCGACAGATCGCACTTAGTAGGGACTGACGTAAAGCAAGCAGATGATGCTTTCAGGGAACTTGAGGAAAATGTAAGCTTCAAACATGAACTGCACGCCTCGTTTCCCCTAACCTCTTTCTGTCTGAAGGTCAAACTAAGCCCAACCCTCCCGCCTCGTCTGAAGCATGACACAAACGTCTGGACTGGCTTTCTATGTCCCGGCTGCTGTGTCAGAACAGACCTAAAACACAGACTGGGCAGCACTGGTTCCACTTTGAACTGACAAAAAGGTTCAGAGCCTTTTTCCTTTAGAATAACCACATCTGACTTCTTAAGCCTGAGTTTAAACTCCCGCTTCATAGATGTGAGAAAACAATCTGTCATCTGATCTTCTCATAACTTTCTCAGACCTCTGAGGAAATTAGAGAACGTTCTCATGATCATGAGATTATGATAAAAAGATGAAATGTTCTCATAATTATATTATATATTTTCTGTGATTATCGGGGAAAGATTGTGAGAAAGAAAATCCAGATATCTGGATCCATATTTCAGTTATAGAATCCCATAATTATGAGAAAATGTTCTCCTAAATATGTGAAGCTATAATCACTAATCTGTCTCTCTCATCTCCAAACATATCTCAAGATATCTCCAATCCCAAATCTCTTATTAATGAGATCACAGACAAACCTCAATTAATTTTATTTGATCATTTAGTGTTTTCTTTAAATTATCATCAGATTAAGATTAGGATTATGATCCGTCAGAGCCCCAGTCTGTGTCTGTGCAGTCATATGCAGATCTGTTGTCATCATCGGTGGCGTCTCAGGTGCTTTTGTCACCTGTCCAGGTGTACATTGCCGCTGGTCAGTCTTACGAACTGGAGACGAAACTGCGGCGACTCGAGCAGAGCGCCAAGAATCACTTTGGAGGGACGACGGACTCGGAGCTGTCGGAGTTGGAGGATGTGGTGGCGCTGACCGCCGCCAGAGTCCAGAGCGCCGAGAGCGAGGTGGGTGGAGATTCTCAGCATGTGTGACATCATCACACATGCTGAGAGACGATTGGTCAGGCACGCCGCGTCATCCAACATAGAGGAAGTGGAGGAGGAATAAGTTTTAAATGGAGTCTGATAACATGATTTCTGAAGCTTTATGATCACAGGAATTTCTGTTTGTTCTCAAACAAAAAGGTTTTTTTCATGTTCAAAAAACAAAATCACAAGAAAACTGCAAAAATACAAAAACAGAGATCCACAAGAAATCTTTAGATGTGAGCTTTCATCAGAAAACAGTGTAATAATCTATGAAACAACAATCTCATTATGAAGAGACTCATGTCTCTTATTTAATGAGTTCATCTCATAGATATATTGATAAATATATAATGGAATTATATTGGATATTATGTATTATAAAAATATAATGATAAATAAAATTTCTCTTAATTCTTCATTTTTCTGTCACTGCCTGGTTTGTCTCTGCAGGTGTCGGATATCGAAAGTAAGATCGCCGCTCTGAACGCTGCAGGATCAAAGAAGAAGGTCTGTTTCTTTTATATTAATGAAGATAATTATGAGAAAAAAAAAGTTCTTTCTAAAAGGACAAAACTTTCCTAATTATATGAAAGTTATCTAATAAGTCTGTGATCTGTGGTTTATAACGACCAGAGGATTTTATTTCTCTGCTCCAACAGGTTTCTGGATCTCATCAGAGGAAAAAGTCCACACAAGATTTTCAGAGTAAGAGACCCTGTAACATGTTCACCACACAGAGCCTTTAAACCTGCAGGCAGCAGGGTTTCAAAGAGAGCGGACTGAACAGTTTTCACTGATTATCTCAGCTTCCACTGTCAGGACAGTTTTAGAGAATATGACTAAAAGTTTATTTTAATCTTCTGCTTTGAGTGAGTTTGTATTTTTGTTTTGTCCAATCAGAGAAACACACAGATGCCATAAATGTCATTTTTATTCATGTGTTGTTTGACAGAAAACACCAACGGCGCTCAGTGGAAATCAAACATGTACTGAGAACCTGCTGAAGCCCAGACACGAAGACAAAGTGAGAAGAAAAAGTTTCTGTCCACAAACATCACGTATGTTTCAGCATGTTTCGACATTTTTAGGCACTAATATTTTTCTTTCCTTTTTTCTTTTCTTGCTCAGACAGTTTTTCAGCCACTGAAGAAGAAAACAGGCTTGTTCTTCTTCTATTGAACTGTTAAAATTCTCTCTTTAAAGTTATAAAGTTCAAATTAAATATACATCAAAACAAAAGTTTATGTGATACTTTCAGAATAAATGACTCATTGTAAATTACAAAATATTTGAGATTAGTTTTTACCGAATATTTACAGAAACTAGCAGATTTCTGCTGAAGAAATTCAGAATCCCCTGATTTATTTTCCTTCATTATTTGGACCTAAAGCAGGCCTAAATTTTTAAACAGCTTTGAGATAATGAAACATAATCCAGAATAAATTTGAGAATGAAATGACAAGTTTTATTAAATTTATATTAAGCGAATTTATTAATAATATTAATATAAAATTTCTGAACTTCTGCTATTATTTCTAAAATCCAAAACACTTAAAACACAGATTCAAGATTCAGATATTTTATTAATCACATAAACAACCATACACTGAATTAGTAATGATGAAATACAGAAAAAGAGAAAGGCATTTTTAAAAATAGGAATAACTGTCAGTTTAAAAACAAATAAAACAGTAAAAAAAAAAAAAAATCGACTCAAGTGAGATGAAGAATTATGAAAAAATATATTAAGCAGAAGAAAAGAGTAAAAATGACAAATATATGATAAATATCACCTGGTAAAACACTTTTTGAAAGAAAGAACAGAAAGACTAAAACAAACAATTAGAAGCAGCAATTAAAACTTAAAATAACAACATCATGTATTTTTACAAAAATCTTGAAAAATCCATTAATCTTATAAAACTGTTAATTATTTATTATTATTTATTTTCACTGCCAGCAGAGATGGGAACTGTTGAAATGAAATAAATAAAATAAAAACATAAATTTGGGACTCACATTTAAATTAGTGTAAATTAAATCTGATTTTACATTACATAAATTTGTTTAAACAACTAAAATAAAAAATATTTCAGTAAAATGAATAAACAGAAGACATTTATATCATAAACTTAATAAAAAAAACAATATAAATATAAGTAACTGTTATGTAATTTTGACCTATTAATAAACTGGATTCATTATTATAATGTGATTATGAAAAATTGAGTCCTAAAATCACTCTGATATTTTACTCTTGATCTTGATCCTGGCAGTATTGAGCCTCTGTAGCTTTAAATGATCAGCTGTTTGAATAACTAATGAATGATCTGATCACTTCTGATATGATCAATAAATATCTAGAATTAAAACAAGAGAGTCAAAAGACTAAATGACATAAATTTATATCAGTAAAAATATATTTTTCTTCATGTTGTTTCTGTTAATGTATTGAGTGATTGACTGTGAACTGGATGTTATTGATCAGATTTGATGCTTTTGTTTAGTCTATTTGATGTATTGATTATTGATGAAAGGAAATCCAGTACTGATTATACTGAATGTTGATCTGTGTCAGTGTTTCAGTCTTGATCAATAAACGATAAGATAAACTCTGATGACGATTTATTGACTCTTACTTCAAAATAAAAGGAGCGAAGTTGGACCTTTTATTTTGAAACGACTGACAGGAAGCGGTATATTAGTCTAACTTGACTGATTCTGCAGTAAACTCGCTCAAAGGGGAAGTGACGTCACATGGTCATGAAACAACATCCTG
>CM041541.1:14738050-14810550 GCA_023238725.1 Scortum barcoo | reverse complement strand
ATATCTTTGTAAAATATCTTTGAAGATTTGACTTTTCTGGAGTCACGACACTGAAAAGAAGCTGAAGAAGTGAAAGAAGTTGAAGCAGCAGGTGAAGTGACGGTGTAGAAACTAAATGAGATTAAATAAACTTTATTGATAAATGTGTCACATGAACGTTTGTGGAACTGAAGTTTCTGATTCTTCACATCCCTTCACTTATCAGAGGATTGATTTGGGGCTGACTAATTCTTGGTAAGAGGTTTGTGTAGAGACGTGAACCCTGACCGGCTCCTGGTGAGGGGTCAAAGGTCAGGCTGTGTGAGCGAACAGTGAGTGTAAATGTGCTTCATTCATCAGTCAGTGTTTGGACAGTCAGCAGTGTAAATGTGAGTTAAATACAAATCTTCATTCATTTAATTCACTCCTTTAAGTCAGTCAGTTGAGTGAGTGCTTCATTCATCAGTCAGTCAGCAGCTGTTTGGATCTTTAATTCTTTAACCTTTAACACCGGTGAGTACTGATTTTACTTTTAACAACAGCTGCTGACTTTAACATTCGATTTTATTTTTAAAACAGCTGCTGAGGAACATTCGACAAATCAAAGAAAGTTAAATTTAGAAACTAAATGAGATTAAATAAACTTTATTGATAAATGTGTCACATGAACGTTTGTGGAACTGAAGTTTCTGAGTTCTTCACATCCCTTCACTTATCAGAGGATTGATTTGGGGCTGACTAATTCTTGGTAAGAGGTTTGTGTAGAGACGTGAACCCTGACCGGCTCCTGGTGAGGGGTCAAAGGTCAGGCTGTGTGAGCGAACAGTGAGTGTAAATGTGCTTCATTCATCAGTCAGTCAGTCAGCAGCTGTTTGGATCTTTAATTCCTCCTTTAACACCGGTGAGTAACTTTAACATCTGATTTTATTTTTAAAACAGCTGCTGAGGAACATTCGACAAATCAAAGTTAAATTTAAGTTAAGTCAAAGTTAAATCAAAGTAAATCTTCATGTTTTTGTGTGTTTGAACTGAATCAACAGGCCAACTCGTCTCTTGTTTCTACATTTGTTGAACAGAAATATTCAGAAACAAGACAAAAAGAAGAATAAAGGTGATAAAATGAAACCAGAGAACTTTCTGATCTGATTTTATAAGTTTATAAGACCACAGAGTAAAAATACTCTGTTACAGGTCAAGCTTTAAAGTATTACCATCAAAATGTACTTGAAGTACCCATGATACAGAATGGGTCTTTTCAGAATAAAGCAATAAGTGATGTTATTGGTTTGTAATTATTGATCACTGTTGATCAGTTTAATGCTGCAGCTGGTACAGATGGAGCTCATTTTAATGACTTTACATCATTTATCTGCTCTTATGTGAAAAGTACAATATTTACCTCTGATATTTATGAAGTACAGTACTCGAGTAAATGTACTCAGTTACTTTGGAGAGTCAATCGTCTTATTTGTTTTTTCTGAAGCTGAAAAGTTTGAAAGTGAAAGAGTTGTGATGTTGTTTTAAACAGTTTATATAAATTTACATTTTGACACTTCAGACTGAAGCTAATTGACCAATCACAGCCTCTCACCTGATCACATGTCCCACCAACACTAAAACGCTCATGTTGAAGCTTCTTTCTCTTCTGCGGCTTTCTGACCTGAAATCTGACCTGAGACTCTGCGTCTCTGTGAAACACTA
The DNA here is from genome assembly GCA_023238725.1 of Scortum barcoo. NCBI lineage: Eukaryota > Metazoa > Chordata > Actinopteri > Centrarchiformes > Terapontidae > Scortum > Scortum barcoo. The sequence goes on along the minus strand of CM041541.1, from coordinate 14,808,870 downwards.
ACATACTCCTGACCTCTGACCCCTGACCTCTAACCTGTGACCCTTGACCTCTAACCTGTGACATGACCATGACCTTTAACAATGACCTGTGACCTCTAATCTCTGACCTTTGATCCTTGACCTCCTGACCTGTGACCTCTAACCAGTGCTCCTCTGACCTCTGACCCCTGACCTCTTGTTTTTAACCTTCAGTCTCTCCTCTTGTGTCTCCTCCCGCCTGCTGTAGCTGTTTCACAGCCACAAGGTACGACTAACTCCTCATTTCCACCTTAAGCCAACGCTCATTCATCCACAGTGTGTTTGTTTTAGTCCTCTGGGAGCACCGTCCGGGTGGGGTTTACAGCTCAGACCCCACCCACCTGAGACATCCAGAGGTTTGAAACAAACACACCTGGAGTTTCCATGTTTTCCTCTTGAACTGTGACGTGCTCTTCCTCCTGCTCTAACACTCTGCTCCTCCTCCTCCTCGCCCACAGAAGTATTATGGTCTGGATAATAAGTGGGGGCACATTGAGCAGTGGATGGTAGGACTCTGCTGTCCCACTCATGGAAACCTCGTATCTCCCATCAGCTGTGACCTTCAGTGACCTCCACAGTCAAACAACAGGAAGTGACATCATCCTATCTGATCGGGATGTTGATCGAATACCTGAATATTGATTTAAAATCCCAAGTAATCTAAAGTAATCCAAAATAATCTAATAAATGTAAAGTAATGTGAACTGATCCACAGTGATGTAAAGTAATCCTAATTTATCCAAAGTAATCCAAAGTAATGTAACTGTTTGTCGATCTTCCTTGCTGATGAGCAGCTCGAGGTCAAAGGTCACCCAGTTAGCACAGTTAGCCCAGCGTGATGACACAGTGGAGGAGCTGGGAGGTTTTCATGTGTGGGAGCTGCTGTTTGTTGTTGTTGTCTTGTTTGCTCTGCACGCGCTCAGACAGACTGATGGATTAACTTCCTGTTTAATCCTCGTCTGACACAGTTCAGACGGTCTCCCTCCTCCTCTTGACTGCATGTTTAGATCCTGACATGTTTTGTTGTGGCTGCATGTGTGAAATAGTTGCAGGAGTTTGATATATGAATAGAATATTTTATTATATTATAGTGATAATGATGACATCATGTTATAATAAATACACTATCATGTGTTTGATTTCAAACTTAAAGGTTTTTTTAATGTTTACATTTCATTTTGTTTTTAAGTTTATATCATAACAAATGTTTTTTTTATGGTTCTGAATATTTTTCATTTATTTATCCTGATTGTGTTTTTGTCTGTCTTTATATTTTTATTTTATTCCATTTTGGTTTTAATTTTTTATTTTATTTTTGTCATGTTTTATTTTGAAAGCCAAACAGAGGTGTGTGTGTGTGTGTGTGTGTGTGTGTGTGTGTGTGTGTGTGTGTGTGTGCGCCCTCTCAGCATGCCTCGTCAGCTTCCCTGGGTTTTGTCTGGCAGGTTTCTCTGTACAGTTTGTGTTTGTCGCTCTTCTTCAGTTTCGGCTCGTTAACTTGTCCGTTGTGTTTCTTCTTCGTGGCCTTTCAGGAGGACAGTGAGCGCTACGCTCGCCACTCACGGAGACACGCTTCGGTCTGTACTTCACTTCTTTTCCACTTCCTGTTCAGCCTCTGCTACTTCCTGTTGTCTTACTCACTAAAGATTAAAGCAAATTAGGAAGGTGACCTGGACCAGGACCAGGACCAGGACCAGATCCAGCAGTCCGGTCAGGTCCCGGTCCTGGTGTGATTGATCTGATCTGATTGATGAGGTCTCATGTGGTCTGACACCAAAGAACCAGCAACAATCCGGTCTACACACCTGCTCCTAAAGTGTGTGTGTGAACGTGTGTGTGTTTGTGTTAACGTGTGTGTGTGTGTTAACGTGTGTGTGTGTGCTAACGTGTGTGTGTGTGTGTAACGTGTGTGTGTGTGTGTGTGTGCTAACGTGTGTGTGTGTGTGTAACGTGTGTGTGCTAACGTGTGTGTGTGTGTGTGTGTGTTAACGTGCGTGTGTGTGTTTGTATGTTTGCAGATGTCAGATGATGAAGAGAGGATGTCTGTGGGCAGCCGAGGAAGCTTCAGGGTGAGTCTCATTAACACACACACGCTAACACACACACTAACACAAATTAACACACACACACACAATGCAGCATGTGATTTGACCTGATCAATAATCAATCAGAGCTGCAGGTCACATGAAGCGCTTTGTTTCACCTCCAATAATATCCGACAACTGGAGACTTTGATCATCGATTATTTAATCAATTGTCAGTTATTTGACCTTTGAAGTAAAATCAAAGTGTCAGACTTCTGATTGGCTGTCAGTCCAGCCGGACAGTCCAACTATAAAAGCTCAAACTGAATGTTCAGTTTCAGTCCGATCATCTTTATTGATCTTTATTGATCAGAAACTGTCACGAGATTCTCTTTGTTTCATCGATCGATTATTGATTCACACCCTGATCAGCTGATCACGTCTAACACAGCTCTTCTTCTTCCTTCTTTTTCCTTCCTCCCTTCCTTCTTCCCTCCCCTCCTTCTTTCTTCCTCCCTTCCTTCCTCCCTCCCTTCCTTCCTTTCTTCCTTCCTTCCTCCCCCCCCCCAGCCTTCAGACTACAGTGGGTTTTTGGGCTCCAGCTCTCGAGCCTCCTCCAGGGCCAGTTCAGCTCGTGCCAGCCCAGTGGTGAGCTCTCTTCTCAGGGTGTCTGCCTGCCTGTCTCCCTTCTTTGTCCTGGAGCTTCTCTCACTTTTCATTCAACATCCAGCTGATCAATAACTCAATCATTAACTTGATCATTAACTTAATCAATAACTCAGTAACAGTCCAGATTCACGTCATCCTCATGCAGCTTCAGTCACTAAAGTTTATTTAAGGCAGTCAAACATTTATCAATCAATATGATCGATCAATAAAATGTGTTTGTGTGTTGAGGTGGAGGAGAGACCTGACAGAGACTTCCTGGAGAAAGTGAGTACTGATGAAGATGTTTATCCTCCTCTTCCTCACTGTTCAGTATTAATGAAGATATTGATGATGTTTATCCTTCTCTTCCTCTCAGGGCTCCAGGACGGCCTCGACGCTCTCTGCCGCCACGCTCGCCTCTTTGGGTGGAGCTTCGTCTCGCAGAGGAAGCTGTGACACGTCGTTCTCCGTGGAAACAGAGGCGTCAATCAGAGACATGAAGGTACTTCATTACTGTGATAATGTACTACAGTGAGTACTGTGATGATGTACTACAGTGAGTACTGTGATGATGTACTACAGTGAGTACTGTGATAATGTACTACAGTGAATACTGTGATGATGTTCAGGACTCCCTGGCCGAGGCGGAGGAGAAATACCGTAAAGCGATGGTTTCCAACGCTCAGCTCCACAACGAGAAGTCGGCTCTGATGTATCAGGTGGAGACTCTGAGGGAGGAGCTGAGCGACATGGAGGAGCTGCTGTGGGAGTCACGGCGATGCTGTGAGGACAGGAGCAAGGTCAGAGGTCACACAGGTCACACAGGGGTCAGACAGGTCACTCAGGGTCAGAAGGGGTCAGACGGGGTCACACAGGGGTCAGGAAGGGGTCAGACGGGGTGACACAGGGGTCAGACAGGTCACACTGGGGTCAGATGGGGTCAGACTTGATTTTACAGCAGCTCAGTGTGTATATAATATATAATATATACAGGATGTGTTTAGACACTGAGAGAAGCTAAATGTCGTCCACATGCTGAATAATAATCATCATTGATCCGTACAAAAAGCACAGATTAATCATTATTGATTATGGTTGATTATTGTTACTTATGATTATTTATACGAGCAGCATTATTATAATTGATCATTGTATTTCAGGAGTTGGAGCGCGAGCGTCAGGCTCACTCTGTTCTTCAGTTCCAGTTTAAAGACATGAAAGAAACTCTGAGACACACCGAGGAGCTGCTGACGGTCAGTTACTGCACAAAGTACTCACAATACACAAAGTACCCAGTACTCACAGTAATCACAGTACTCACAGTACACACTCATGCAGCTCAGACTAACTTCCTGGTCTCTTCTGATCTTACACATCTTTACTCTTCCTTTCATACCTTCCTCATTTCCTCCCTTATTTCCTTTCTTGTTTCCTTTCCTTCCTCCCTTTTCTCCCTTCCTTGTTTCCTTTTTTGTTTCCTTTCCTCTCCTTCTTGTTTCCTTTCCTCCCTTCCTTGTTTCCTTTCTTGTTTCCTTTCCTCCCTCCCTTTCCTTCCTCCCTTGTTTCCTCCCTGCCCCCTCAGGAGGTGTCTGAGCTCCGGCTGAGGAGCAGCTCTTATTGTCAGGAGGTTTCTGACCTGCAGGAAGTTCTGCAGTGGAAAGAGCAGAAGATGGCGGTATGACCCCAGTTAGAGTTTCAGCCTGCAGCTTCCTGTTTCACTTCCTGTGTCACTTCCTGTGTCACTTCCTGTGTCACTTCCTGTCTGTCACTAATATTTCTACATGCTTTGTCTGTTTCTCTTCTTCACTTCGCTGCCTCCTTCCTCCTCCTCTCGTCAGGCCTTAGAGAGACAGAGAGAAATCTCCGACATTGTTCGGATCGAACGCAATCGGCTCAGAGACGAGGTGGTCCAACTCAGAGACCTGCTGAAGGTATTCAGATCAGGAAGTCCTGACCGTGAGCTCACTTCCTCCACCTGTGTGATGTCATCAGCGTCATTGGTCACCTGATTTTCAGAGTATTTTGGGTGCTGGTTACTTTGACTAATAACTTCAGTTTTTATTGATTATTAATCACTTGATGATGTTCTCCCAAACAGAAACACGGAGTCGTCCTCTCTCCTGAGGTTTCCACCAATGGGGAGGCAGGAGAGGCTGAGAATGATGTCAGCACAGAATCTGCCACCCAATTGGCTGAGGACCCTCATGGTGGCAGAGAGAGCATGCTGGGTAAGTTAAACTTGCGCTCAGGTGACAGTGTTTGTTATTAACCCCTGAAGATGTTCCAGAGTAAAGAACCTAACACATAAACTGACTACTGACAGTAATTTCTAAAACTTCGGCTCACTGAGCCCAAGAAGGAGAGTTAATGAGTGTGTTTTATAACACCGCATGATGTTCATGTCTGAATGTTTGTGCTTTTAACAAATGCATGTTACTGAATGAAACGATGAGAACATCTGATGAGCTGATGATCAACCAATCATCTTGCTTAGTCTGGATGTTTTATAGTTGAGTTTCCACCCTCTAACACATCAGCATCGTCCTGCAGAAGAAACAAGAACTCTCCTTTAATTGTTCTGTGATCAAGATGTTGATTCTTCTCTCGTCCAGTCGGTTTGGATTAATTCTCAACATGTTCTCCGTTCATTTCTCCATCTTTTACATCCTTTACCAGTCAGCTGTGCTCCTCCAATGACTCCTTCATGATCTTTCAGGGAAAGTCCGGGAGCAGCAGCCAGCTCAGGGCAGGAAACTCCCACAGGACAGCATGAAGTACAACCGGATTTATAAACGTTCCCAGTCACTAAATATAATTTCCACCGCTGACCAAACCAAAGCAGACGCCTTAAAACCGGTGAAGAGGTTAGATAAACAGGCTAGAGAAAGACCAGACAGAACAGAGAAACACCCATGTAGAGTCGAGGGTGCAAAGAATCCATCAAGAAACAAAGGAAGTGAAAATAAACCAACCAAGAAACTTCAGATCAGACAAGCTGGAGGTTCTCAGTTCAGAAATGAAGGATTAAAAAAACAGCAGGTACATAATGAGCCAGGAAGTGCTGCTACTGTCGCCCGACAGAGTGTTTATGATCAGGCCTTCAGAGGCAGAAACAAACCTGAACATGAGACAAAAAGCCTGGATTTGCTTTCAACCGTTCACAGAGCTTCAACTGAAAAAGTGCACAAATCAAGACTCGTTCCACTGCGACCTGCAAAAGACATCATCCAGGACAACAAGGTGACATTGCTGAGTATCATGACTGCTGGTAAACAAAATGTGCTGACGGCAGAGAAACAAAGACAGGATGCTGCAGTCGGGATGCAGTCTGACAGGGAAACGTCTTCATCTGCTGTTGATCACAGTTTAGAGAATCAAGAGACAGATAGAAGCACAGGCAGGGATTTAAGCTGTTCAGAGGGCGAAGTCTCTGGAGCAAATAAAATACCTGAATATAGTGCTTCAACTGCAGCGGACAGTATGAAAGAAAATGAATTTGTTGACAAGTTGGCTGAGGTTGATGGTGAACAGTGTGATGGACAGAGTTTTGAAGATAAACATACAAATTTGGTAAAAAATGAGACAGTCGTATTGATGGCTAAGACCTCTCAAAGTCACCAACAACAGACAGTTTCTGAGAATTTAGGAAGTGCCTTAAACAATGACAAAGCCTTAAAGAATGAAGGTGATTTAAGTTGCTCTGGTGGATCAGAAGTTTCAGCCTTTCTAATGAAACTGAAATCATCAGAGCAGGCAATCAGTGGGGAAACAACAGGTACTCCTGAGAGGATTTCTGAAGGGAAACCGCTTTCAGAAGCTGCTAAGAGTCAGAAAAAGATTCAGGACAAATCCTCTGAACGTCCCGAGTGTAAGGAGCAGACAGAAACACCAAAGTCATTAAATCTGTTTCCGTTTGTCCCAGTGGAGATGCTAAAGGACTGGAGTGGTTTGGAAAAGACCATTCAAAGCATGCTCAGAGGGGTTGTTGAAAATCAAGAGTTTGCATCTGAGGTCTCAAGAATTTTTCCAAATGTCGCAGGATCTCTCAGTCAGTGGTTTTCAGATTTTAAGGAGACGCTAAAGAACGCTGCAGAAAATGTGTCTGATCGACGAGTTGATCAAGAGTCAGACTCAGAAGTGATGGATGCCAAACTCCTTGCAGAGGGTGAGCTGCCTGTGAAGGACTTTGCAGCTGGATGTAAAACCCTGAAACATGAAAGTTTTCAACACGGAGCTGCTGGACATTCAGCAATAATAAAAGACTCAGGGGTGTTGGAAGAAGCATCTCTGGAGGTACATCCTCAAACGTCTGATGTCTCTGCAGACTCGCGGAAAGTTTGTGAAGACGTTTGGGATCCTCCAAAAAGTGATGCATCTGAGGTCAGTGTTAGTACATTTAAGATGGAAGTGCCTGAATGCTCCACTTCTATTAACTTATCAGAAGAAAAGCAATGTCAGAGAGATACAGTGGTCACAAGCTGCTTTGAGGAATTTGTTTTTGTTGAGTCTTACTTTGCTGAACCTGCAGAAACCAAACTGATGGATTCTGGGTCAGAGCAGCGTTTGTTAGACTCGTCAACAAATCAAGCAGCCAAAGTCGTCAGTAAAACAAACAAACAAGGAGAGATTGTGCATAGAAGTCAAAGCTGCCTTGTTGCTCCTGTGGAAGAAGTTGTTGAGACACAACTCAAAAGGTCTCGAAATGTATTGTTCAACTCTCATGTTGGTCAGAGTTCAAAGGTCAGAGGGCTTTCAGAAATAACTGCAGATGAAATCAAGGCAATGGCTCTTCCAGAATTGGTGTTGATGAGCCTACAAGACGGGGGCATTGTTGAGGATGGACGGATTGACGAGTCGTCAGGACTGAACACCGAGGAGGAGCTGTCGGTCGGAGGTATGGACAGCTGTGAGGAGGCCGACATGGAGGCAGCACAACAACAACAACAACAACAACCAGTGACGGAGGCTGTTGTTGCTGTTGAAGATGGAAAAGTCGCTCCGGTGGTGAAACACCTGAGAGGAAGGAAACGTTTGGACTGCCGGAAAGACAAATACAAGACTGACTGCAAGATTTCATAGATTAACGAGAATAACCTGAGCGTGATGTTTGTATTTGTGTGATCTTCTTCATATTTAATCAAAATCAGAGCCTGACGGGATGTTCGCTGATGAATTAAACTGTGAAGAGCAGCTGTGAGGAAACATCTGATGTTTCTCCATTATTCAAATTTTCACTTCACATCTTTAATCTGCACAATGACTAAGGACAGTTCAGTGTTTTATGGAGTCGCCCAGCAACTGTTTAGAGACACAAAATACTCATTCATATATATTTATATTATTGATAAGTATTTTAAGTCCAAATAGGATAAAAGAGACTGATGTGTAAAGGCGGTGTTTATGATGTTTTTAAAGAAATAAAAGTTTTGAGGGTTTTTTTTGATTGCACATTATTTCACAGACTTAAGTTTCTTTAATGTCCAAGAGCAGTAAAGTGACACCATAAAGAGGCCAGGCTGCACCTTTTCTGTTATTTGATTAGTATAAGTTAATTTACCCAAAATAAATACCAAACACTTTATCTTATTCTCTTACAAACAAACGAATGTAACAAACAGTTTTATTCACCACAAACTGCCTGGTCTCACTGCTGACATCCAACATTAAATCTCCTCTAAATGTTCAATAATTAAAAAATAAAATAATTCAGGCTTTGTTTTGTGGAAAAAGTCTCACACATGATTTTGTCTCATGAAAAAAAGACGCATAACTCTTAAGAATAATTTTTTATTTTAAAATGTGTTTGACCCCACGTCACTGCTGTGTTATGATCAATAATAACACTTACTGACCACATTAGTCAGAGACCTGATCAGAATACTGGACCTTAAACTCAAAACTGAGACTCAGATTAATTGAATCTGTTTGTCCCTACTGATCTTCACCTAAATGAGGGTTTTAACTTAAAATGGTGAAGACGTGGATTCATTTCATCACTGAGTAATAAGCTAAGATAGTTAATCACTGGCTGATGTGTTTTAGTATCAGCGTGGGCAGAGAAAGTCACTGAAACAACCGTCCGTAACGACAGTTTGTCATTTTTCACATTCACACTTACTGAACACATTCTTAATTACCAGTTTGATGATGTTATCAGTCAGTCTGTTTGTATTGTGTGTTCACTTCTTTGAGACTTTCTTTACAGACTTTACAGGGGTAAGAAGTTTATTTATTCCTTCATTCATGATTAGTTTTGAATGTTTATTTGAGCTTATTTGTGATTTCCTGTTTACTGTTGTCTGTTTTCTTTTATATGTCATTTTCTGATCGTTTAATTTATTTTGCCGAAAAGAAACAATGGTTTGTTATTCATTCAGATTCGATCATTTCTAAATTTCTCTTTGGGGATCAATAACGTCGTCTGTCTGTCTGTCTGAGCAGATCAGTGTATAATATTTGTGTATAATTTACCAGCCTCATTTGTCCAACATGAAGCTTCATGAAGTGATTTTCAGCTCTAATCAATAATCAGTAGCGGCTCTGTCTGCTCAAGTCATGTCAACATTATTGATCATCTTCTGATCAGATGGATGAACTGAGACCTGAGATCAATGTGATGATTTAGGAACAGTTTTTGAACACAGCCAGACAAACTGAAGCTTTAATCTCCTGTTTTATCGCAGTGTGAGAAAATCCTGCAGTCATTATTCGAATATCATGACTTTTATTTGTGATAATTACAGATCAATAATGTGAAGTTATTCTTCCTGGTGTGTTGCAGAGCTCCGGCTAAAGAAACTATTTGAGGAACGAGAGAGTTTACAGGATCAGGTGAGCCAAAAATCAGAATTTAAATACATTTAATCAACCATAATGTGTAAACGAATGTTTCTGCTGGATGCAGGTGAGGCTGTTGAAGTCTCAGCTGGATCAGAGACCGAAGATGGACGGAGTCCAGAATCCAGAGGGGGCCGGTCTGGAGAACGGGATGGACTCTCATCTTCTGGAGCTGCAGAGTAATTATCTCAATATTTATTCTGCTCATTTGGCCTTCTCGTTGTCTTCTTCACTGCTGATCTTCACCTTCTTTTTAATCTTCAGCGTTTTCTTGTTTTATCTTTGTCTTTTTAATGAAAATCTTTATCTCAGAGGAGCTGCAGAGTAAAAACTCCTCAACATGTGGATGTGTTGTTTTCTTCAGGAGATGCCAACAGACAAATCAGTGATCTCAAATTCAAACTGGTGAAATCTGAACAGGAAGTTACAACTCTGGAACAAAATGTAAGTGTGGACGTGTCGGTGCTTCCATATCAGGCCAGATGAAGTTTTTAGAAAGTCTTACAGAGGCGCCTTCGTACAGACACAGGAAGACTTAAACCTTCTTATTCATCGATAATGAAACACTGTTTCTCTTCCTGTTTGACAGCCAACAGACAGCAACAGATTAGTCTGATAAAGGAAACAAACCAACCTCTGTTTCCTTCTTTCTCACTTTTAATGTGGACGAGGAAAAAGCCAGAAATGAAATATTCTGAATGTTTTTCTCATGATTTCACTCTACAAACATGGAGATTTATTTATTAAAATTAAATTTATTAAAGCTATTATCACACACCACTTAAAGCACACTCTCCTCTGTCACGCTGCTTCCTGTTTCCTCTCACCAGGTGATCCGACTGGAGGGTCAGGTGACTCGATACAAGACGGCGTCAGAAAACGCAGAGAAGGTCGAAGACGAGCTGAAAGTGGAGAAGAGAAAACTGCAGAGAGAGGTGAGTTCTTTCTGTTTTGTCAGTGATCGTTTGGGTATTTCTACAGAATCATTTCAGGACGGTCATTTTAACTGTATTTTCATTCATGATGAGAAGTGAACATTAGGAGATAAATATCCGCCTTAGCAGGCACTTTTAGTAAAAGTTTATCTGCCTTCTCTTCTTCTTGGTGTCGTCCTGCAGCTCCGCTCCGCTCTGGACCGGATCGACGAGCTGGAGGTCAGTAACAGCCACCTGTCCAAACGTCTTGAGAAGATGAAGGCCAACCGAAGCGCCCTGCTGACCCAGCAGTGACCCCGTTTCCATCTGCAGCCCGACACACCGACAATCAGCGCTTGTTTTTACTCTGCATGCAGCACCAGGCGGGCGGAGTTCATCGGAGCTGAAAACAAACCAAAAACAATCAGTGAACGATCGATCAGTCGATCATGTAGCTCTGTGATCCCGGTGCCATGAACACAGCTTCATCTACATCTGCACACACAAACACTCATTAAACACAATAACAACACTACATCTGCCTCATCGACGATCAGCTGTGCCGCCTGACTGAGGGGTGCACTACCTCTCCTCCGACACTGGGGGGCGCCAGATCACAGCGGATCTTATTTTACTTACTTTGTTATTTAAAGTTTAGATGAAAAAGCACTTGTTTTGTCTTCATACTTGTTTTTAGTTTAGGGGTTTGGGGGTGTGGCCATGGTGATGGTGTCAGAAGGGGGCGTGGCCTGTCATGTATATACAGGTGGAGATACACCTGGTCTTTTCATGGCACTCGGGATGTAAATCACCAGCTTGTAAATGTCTGAACTTTCATGTCTGTGATGAAGCTTCACTGAATGAATGAACTGTGAAGAGTTTGGTTCCAATCAACGTATTGATCCTGTGAAATCAACCAAACTTTTGGCTTCAGGCAGAAGTTTTGGGCTCAAACTCTTCATAGATTTAAAAAAATACCACTGGATTAATGTTTGTAGATTAACACACGTTAGTGTGTGAATGTTGGAGCTGGAGAGCAGCGAGACTTCTTCATCTCCAGGTGAACGAACAGGAAACAGGACGTCTTCGTCTTCCTCTGTCCAGACGTTTGTTTACAGAGAGTTCGATGGCGAGTTTCAGGACTGTGCAATATCTCCGTCTGTCTGAGGCCTGAAGTGAGACAGGGGAACTTTATGTGTTTGTTTGTGTCCTATTGATTAGGATGTGGGGTATCAATATGTCAGTTTATCATCACGGCGTGACTCGGTGGGGCTTATTGATCAGTAAATATATTAAACTCATGCAACATCTCAGTTTACTGTCTACTGACTTCTTATTGACTGTCTGACAAATGAGAGACCAGCGTATTGATCGGCTCTCTCTTTAAGGCCGACCGTATGCTTGTCAGGTCTGCGGAGCTTTTCCCACGAGTCTGTTTGGGATCAGCTGCTGCTTCTTTTCTCTCTCGGAGGCTCACAGTTACGGCCTGTGTGGCGTGACATGAACGCACCATTATCCTCGGACGCACGGTCCTCCACCACTACTGCGGTCGTCATGGTGACGGCCCTGCATGTGGTCGCCGTGGAGCTGAAACAAAGAGGCTGAGCCAGCCAATCAGATTGCAGCTCACCCCCCAGCCCCCACAGCAGAGAATAACAGGAAAGTTTAACTTCCACAGTGCAGCAGCTCAGAGCACAAAGGATTCTGGGAGGAGGCACCGATGAGTGAGCAGGCTGATCCTGCAGGAATCAGGAGGGATGGAGCCAAAGGTCAGATTGATTTATGGACTGATTGATTATTGATTATTCATGCTTCAGGAGTGAAACCTGAGTGACAGAAAGCTTCATCATAACGTCTTCACATTTGTAAAATCTGTTTGTCAGAGTGACGTCCGGAGGATCAAACCCACAAAACCTCCAAGAAGTCCACCAAGACCCTGATCTGCTGGACCCGCCCCCCGGTGAGAGACCACGACGCTATTAAGACTCATTACAACAACTTCAACCATTATCAGGAGAGTCTGTCAGTCAGCTGATTGATCAATGATCGGACTGATGGTCTCAGCTGTACTCGAATCAATTGTTCAGTACTTCATAAGAAACATCAGATTTTATAAATTCTTCTTGTGTTTTGTGTGAAGTCTGTAAAGTAACTGTCCAATAAATGTAATAGAGTACAAAGTGAAGTACCTCAGATTTGTACTTTACTACAGTACTTGAGTAAATGTACTCAGTTACTTTGCAGCACTGACAGCAGGTCACATGACACATAATAAAAACATGAAGATGTTTTGTTTCCTGTTGACTACCTCAGACCCTCAGATCTGACCTCTGACCCGCTCCGACCTCTGACCCAGGCTCTCCTGGTTTGACCTCTGACCCTGGCTCTCCTGGTTTGACCTCTGACCCAGGCTCTCCTGGTTTGACCTCTGACCCTGGCTCTATGAAGCTGTACAGGAAGTTGGTGCTGCTGGTCCTGCTGATCTGGCTCTTCCTCTTCCTGTCCCTGTTCTGTTACTTCCTGGACCTCAGATCGCTGACTCGGTCCAGATCTGCTGCAGAGTCCCGACTCACCAGGACCGAAACTCGCCGCCTGGCGTCTGTTCAGGGGGGGTCCCTGAGGTCTGCTGGAGTCTCGGACAGAGACTGGAGGAGGAGGTGGAGGACTGACTACAGGTCCAGGTCTGAAGAATACTCCAAGTCCAGGTCTCTGGAGATCCTGCAAAGACTATGGACCGGAAACGTGACTGTGGGGATGCTGAGTCCTCGTCTCCAGAAGGTCCTGAAGGTCCAGCTCAGCTCCAACAGGCACCAGGTGGTGTACCGAGGGCCGAGGGGGGGGCGCAGATCCGGGGTGCAGTTGTACTGTGAGCTGAAGAGGAGGACCAGGATCCAAACGGTGGACGGGACTGAGGAGCCGTTCTCCAGTCTGGGCTGGGCCCGGCTGGTCCCTCCGCTGCCCCTCCAGGAGTCTCAGTACCAGAGCTGCGCCGTGGTGATGTCAGCGGGGGCCGTCTTGAACTCATCGCTGGGTTGGGAGATCGGTGAGTCCACGTACAGGACCAGGAGGTCCAGCCTGAGGGTCCGGACCGTTACGGTGGACTCAGAACAAACAGATTTAATGTTCATGTTCTTTAATTTGTAATAAATTTCAATTTCTGTGTGAGTGGATCAGGAGGCCCCTCAACATCAGGTACTGATTGATCATTGCAGCTGATCGGACTGATCGGATCATCAGATCATCAAACAACAGATGAAACTAAAGCAAACAACTTTCTGCAAAATTTTATTCACAATTAATTTTTATTTTTATTGATCCAATCAGAGTCTGTCAGCAGGAAACTGATCGTTCCTGATCTGAACACGACCTTTCAACATCAACACACACACACACATATTACTATTATGTCACACAGGTGAGTCTGTTCACCTGCTGATGTTTTCAAACTGGTCTCTCCTGTTGGAGTCAGATTCCCATGATGCAGTTCTTCGCTTCAACGCCGCTCCCATCAAAGGCTTTGAGAGAGACGTGGGCACCAAAACCACCATCCGCATCATCAACTCGCAGGTACAGGCTCCACCCACTCACCTGCCTCTCTTCTTCTCTTGTTTTTCAAACCTGTGCTCGATGTTTCTTGTTCTTGTCGTCAGATTGTCGCTCGGCCCAAACATCAGTTCAACAGCAGCTCGTTGTACCGCGATGGGACTCTGCTGGTCTGGGATCCGGCTCCGTACTCCTCCGACCTGACCCAGGTTCAGTATTTTCTCCTCAAACTTTACTCTTTGGTCTTTTCAAGTTCACCTCACTGACTTGTTGCTCCCCTCAGTGGTTCGAGAAGCCGGACTTCGATCTGTTCTCGCCGTATGTCCAACAGCGCCGCCTCCGACCCGAGCAGCCATTTTACATCCTCCACCCGGAGTTCATCTGGAGCCTGTGGGACCTGATCCAGGACAACACCGAGGACCAGATCCAGCCCAACCCGCCCTCGTCAGGGTTCACAGGTACGAGCTGCAGAAACCCCACTACTGCACCAAAAACACAGCAGAGTACCTTTAAGAGATCACAGGTCACAGCCACACCTGTGATAAAGTAAAAAACTAAACTACAAACCTCTGTGCATGTTTTCTTTAAGTCATTTACATAAAATAAATGTCAGATATTGAAAGATTTAGTAACACAGCACTTAAAGTTTATATTCATTGTGTTGTTTTAATTAAAATAAATATTTAAAGGTTAAAAAGACAAAACTACAAACATAAGTACGTAAATAAAAGCTGAATAAATGTTTTAAACTAGAAGAAATAAACTTTGTAAAACAATTATGTGAATTTTTTACTCATCATAAAATGAAATAATTAATGTAATAACTAATGATATCTTTTTTATTGTTATTGTACAAAATGTAAAAGCTGCATTTATGTGAAAATATTATATAAAGAAAACAGAATTATTTTATATTAAATGTGCATATTGTATAAATGTGTTTTAAATATGAGCTGAATGTTTAGTATGTCAACACAGTATATTAATACATATATAATAAAATAATAATAAAATAAAAGGCCATAAATATTATTATTGGTAAAGAAGAGTCAGACAATTGTGATCAGTTTAATGAACTTTACTCCAAAGTTTCCTCAACAGAACATGTTTACAACAACAGAATATTCACATTTTATTCAAACGATAAATTGATGATGTTTACATTAAAATATTAAATAAACAGATTGTCACTCGTTTGGTAATAAAACAAAATCTTTCTGAAGATTTGATTCTGTAAAACTGTGCAGCTGAAGTCACTTAATTATTACAATCGATTTCACGTTTTCTGCACAGAAGGAGATTTTTATGACACTTTTTAACCCCCATACAGTTTAAAACAAACTCGAAGCAGATAATAAGTTTTATTGCAATAATACTCGTATTTAATGATAATTACAAAAGAGTAGTTAGACTGAGTCTGAAGGTTCATTTCTGTCCAACAAATATAAAACATATTTCAAATTTAATATTTAGTATTTAATGTCTTGACTTATCAACAACATGTAAACACGTTATAACTTTTCTTAAAACACATTCATAAGGCTGTTATTGAGTCTGGAAATACTTTTTAAATGAGCAATTCATGCTTAAATTATACAGCAACATTTAATTTTGAGCTTTAAATGTTTACATACTGCTTAGTAATAATACTAATAGTAGTGGAAGTTAAAATATTATAGTTTTATTTTATTATTTTATAGGATTATTATTAAATTGTTTATTTTAATTATTCACTAATATGTGCTTCATATCTGAAACTTAATTTGACATTTAAAATGTGAATTCAGTTGTATTTGTTGTAGTTTTCATATTCAAATATTTATATTTTTATTTTCTGGAACATAAAACATTCATAAAACAACAAGTTTACATTTTATTTTTATTTTAACATTATGACCCTCAGCCTGTTTTAAACTCATATTTCTAAAATGATTTGTACCTTTTAACAGGTCATGAATGTTAGATAACACACATTTCTTTGTAAATTAATACGTTTTAAGAAACACTGCTTGTTTATCCTGATTGTAGTTATAAATTGTTCAGAGTGTTTAACTTACATTTTTAAAATATTTTTCATTCATTTAAATAACTTTTTTTCAATGTTTTACTGAACACACGATAGTTTTTAGTCATCATTAGTTTATTTGTTTTTTTGTGGACTTTCAGGTGCCATGACTTTTCTAGAAGGTTATTTTAATTCTGTACGGTTATTACAGTTGTAGTTATACGTATTTACCATATTTGTTTATACGTAGAGTTATACATATTTACCATATACGTGTAGTTATGCGTACCTGTACCTGTCCGTATATCCGCATACAGCCACATTACAGTCTGTTTTATCACTGGCTCAGTATTGACACAGTTTATCCTCTGTACCTTCAGTCAGCTGATCGTGCGTTCACACTGTCAAGGTTTTCAGGTGAAACGATCACGTCACACCTGAGGTCACACCTGGGTGACATCACGCACACACCAGTTTCCAGGAGGCGGGTTAGGGTTAGGGGTTGTGCTGTGCTCAGTCATCAGGATGAAGTCTCCGGTGGCTCGGCAGCGTCGGTTTTGTCACCAGCGCTGGTTCCCTCCATGTCGGGGGCGGGTCTGGTGAGTGGCGGCGGCCCGGCTGCTGTCGCACCGCGGTGGTCTTTGAGGGCAGGGAGGCCGGACTGGGCTCCGTCAGCTGGTGTTTACAGTGGAACAGGATCAGGAAGCAGCGGTAGAACTGAGGAACAAACAATAATCGATTAAATACCGATAATCAATAAACACTTACAGGTTTAAGAGGCTCAGCTCGACGCGGCGGCTCAACACAGTTTATTTTATAAAAACAAATTTTATGTTTTATTATAAATGTCAGACAAAGATTCATTTTCAGAGACATTTTAAATTATTTATTTTGATTTGTGTTTGTGACGTGATGATGTCACGTCTTCCTGTCCTCCAGGTATCCTGTTGATGATGTCACTGTGTCGTGAGGTCAGCGTGTATGAGTTCATCCCGTCCGTGCGGCGGACCGACCTCTGTCACTACTACGAGCGTTACCACGACGACGCCTGCACGCTGGGAGCGTATCACCCCCTGCTGTATGAGAAGCTGCTGATCCAGAGGATCCACCAGGGCCACCAAGACCAGCTGAGGAGGGGCAAGGTCACGCTGAGGGGGTTCAGAACGGTCCAGTGTGGGCCATGATCCAGGTCTAACACAGTCAGGGGGTTCAGGACAGTTCCATTGTGTGATCCAGGTCTAACACAGTGAGGGGGCGGTCTGTCATGGATCATGATCCAGGTCTAACACAGTGAGGGGGCGGTCTGTCATGGATCATGATCCAGGTCTAACACGTTGAATTCAGGAGCGCTGGGAGATTTGGAGATCCTACAACATCAATCAGTGAAAATGTTTCCTTCCACAGCTGCTGTCTGAACATTCAGAGTTGATTGTTTTGGGGCTTTTTTAATCGCTGAACTTGTTTTAAAAGTAAAAACTAAAAACTAAAAGTAAAAGAACTGGAGAAAGTATCTCATAAATTGTGAGTTGAGCTTTGAGAATCTCAACATTTTCAGAAACTCTCTCGGCGCTGGACTTACTCATGATTTTTACTTACATTTTAATATAATTATCTCTCACGACTTCCTGAGCACCATTTTGATTTTTTCTCATAATTTTGATCCCGTGTTTACTAAAATGAGCATTTTCACTTTTGAATTTGACTGACTGAAGTTTTCATAAAGTTTGAACTTCATTTCGGTAATATATCTCACAAGTTAAGTAACTTTTCACTTACTGTTTTTTTGGTCATTTAGTCAAAATGAAATTAAACTGAGTTTTTGTGATTCTTATAATCAAACTTGGGTTGAACTTCTTTGAGTCTTTAATGGTCCGTTCACTGTCCTCTCACGCCTGCCGTGTTCTTTGATTTGACTGTTTAATTTGTTTCCGTCCTCTGGTTTTTATCTCTTTGTGAGACCAGGCAGCTCCGACAGAAACCAGAAACAGATCAGATCTGAACCTGAACCTCAACACAGATTTAATACACTGACTCTGTGTGTGTGTGTGTGTGTGTACACGTGTGTGTATGACCAGATATGATTCAGGAGAGTCTGAAAAGTAAAACATTTCAGACTCTGAATTTCTGTTTGTATAATAATAAAAAACAATTGATGACAATTACAAGAATACTACTACTACTAATAATAATAATAATAATATAACTAACTAATAATAATAACAACAACAACTAACAACAATAATAATAATAATAATAATAATAATAATAATATAATAACAACAACTATAAGAATAACAATAATAATAATAATAATATACAACAACTAATAATAATAATAATAATAATAATAATAATAGTGATGATCAGTGACAGAAATGTGTTTGAATTTTATTTTTGCTGTTAAAACGCCAAATTTTCAGTTAGTTTGGTTTTCTAAAGTGATGAGTAAAACTCGTGAGTCGTGCAGTGTTTTAGTTTTCAGTTTTAATCACACTGAACATCACGTATTGTTGTTTATTCAGACTCTTGTGGTTTCTACAGTTTTCTACAGTTTGAAACACCTGCCGAGTTCAGTGTTTTTTTTTCTTTCAGTAATTGAATAATAAATAATTAAAATGTACAAAATTGAAACAGATTCAGACGCCTGAAATGTTGGTGTGCGACAGTGAGAGTAATTTCTTTGCTAAACGCTATTTATTTCCACAACAAGAAGTTTTAGTACAAAATAAAATGTCACATTTTTTCGCTTCTTTTATCTGATTTTTTTTAATTCATATTTTCACATTAGTCTTTCTCTTGATTTCTTTTTTAATTTTCTTTTTTCATATTTTTTGTTTGTCAGCAATGTTATTGTCTGATTATAGATAATTGGGAACTATTGATCTCTTGTATTAGGACTCTGGGCTCATCAGATTAAATTACTTTTTTATTTGTGTGTGTCTGAGACAGACGACAGGTGTGAATACCTGTTTGTTCATGAGGATGTAGATGACTGGGTTAATGACGGTGCTGCTCTTGGCGAGGATCGACGGGACGATGCTGGCAACCGGGCTGATCAGCCCCGGCCGGCCGAAGGTGGCCATCATGGCCACGATGCCGTACGGCATCCAGCACAGCAGGTAGCACACCACCGTGGTGATGACCATGAACAGGATGTGAAACTCTCTGTGACGCGCCGCCGTCCGCCTGATACGACCCACCTGACAGATAAAACACAGGGTGAACTGTCAGAGACACCTGACAGACCATGTGACCCATGTGTGTTACCATGTGACCCACCTGTTTGACGGCGTGCAGAAGGCGGCCGTAGCAGTAGACCATGACGAGGACGGGGAGGCCGAGGCAGAAGACGAACAGACAGATGATGTAGGAGTGAGAGCCCAACGATCTCTCGGTCCATGTCACCGAGCAGCTGGTCCCGGCCCCCTCCAGACCGTAACTGCTCCAGCCCAGCAGGGGGGGCACTGTCCACACCAGGGAGTACAGCCAAGACCCCCCCACTGCCAGCAGGGGCTTCCTGTAGTCCGGGGCCCGCTTGTTGTACACCATCAGGGTGCTGTAACGGTCATAGGACAGGACGGCCAGAGAGACCAGGGACACGATGCCTGAGGGCGACAAGGCTCGGACTAAAACATCTGAACCACCTGGAACTCATAAAACTCCTGCAACACCCGGAACACCTGGAAAACCTGAGGCCAGAGAAACCACGGGTGTTTCAGGTGTTTAATGTGGTCCCGGTGTTGCTGGTCGCGCTCTTACCGAAGCAGGAGTTGATGAAGCCGTACCACATGCAGCCGTGGCGGCCGTACATCCAGCGGCGCTGCAGGCTGGAGGCGAAGCTGAGCGCGGTGCCGCAGACGCAGACCAGCATGTCGCTGACGCTGATGTTGAGCAGCAGCATGTTGACGGGGGTCCGCAGAGTCCTGAAGCGGCAGAACAGGACCAGGACCAGCAGGTTGTTGAGGAAGCCCAGAACCATGATGCAGCCCAGAAACTCCGACACCACCCGGTGACCGCCGCGCGTCAGCCGCGCGTCCGCCGAGTCGCTCCAGTCCGCCTCCGGAGCGCGCGGCGCGGCGCCCAGACCGGACAGCATGGCGCGCTACGGGACCGGGACTGGGTCAGGGTCTGGGACCGGGACAGACCGGGTCAGGGGCCGGGGAGTCAAAGTGGAGGCGCCGCGCTCAGTCCACCTGCAGTACGCATCCTCCGCCGCGCGGACGGAACCAAAAGAGACCAGAACCGATATGTGATCAATAAATGATCATAATGATAATAATATGATAATAATCAATAATGATGCGGTTTCGCTCCGGTTCACTTCCAACTTCACCGCGTGCAGCCTCAGTGACGCTCCGCCGCGCGCGCTCCGCTTTAAATACAGCTGCTGCGCACGTGACCTCATCCACGCTGAGGCTGGTCTGAGACCAGACTTCACCTGAGCTCAGGGACTGCAGGTAGTACTGCATGGTAGTACTACTGCTACTATATAAACAGCATTTAATACTGCATGTACTGCATGTAGTACTGCATGTATACTATAATACTATATATACTGCATAAGCAAAATGCACCCCTCCTTGAACCGCCACCTTAAATAAGCAATGTTGTCGGGGGCATTACCGCCCCTGGAACTAAATCAACATGGCAATAAAACAAAGACATGGCAAAATGGCGACGTGGGGTTGGGGCACAGAGGAAGGTTCAGTGCAAACAGATATGGGAATAGTAGTACAAACTGGAGTCAGCTTATAAACTGGTTAAATTGGTTAAAGTGTTAAAGTGGTTAATGTGAATACTCTGGGCCTATGTCCTGTAAAGTGCATGTTACTGCCGGAGCCCCATGGTCCTCTTTGTTCTCTCCAGTCTTGCAGGTTCCTCACTGATTCTGGTTGTGGTCCATCTGTCTGGGTGAGCTGGGAAGGCTGTCCCAAGGCCTGAAGAGGCCAAGGAAGTTCACTGAAGAGCTGGTGGGACCTGGTGGGGACATGATCTGTGTCTGGAGGAGGACTGTTCGCCTCGAGCCACTAAATTCTGTGGAGAGAAGGTTTGGCACTCTGATCCTGCAAATCGAGTAGTGAGTCCTGGGCATCTTGGACCAGGGTGCCCGACAGCTAGGGGACTGGAGGAGGACCCAATCCTTGAGAAAGCTCCATATGAGGACATCTAACACCATGAGATGCACCTGGACTCACATTGACTCATGGGAAGAGGGGCTTCCATTACCTGTGATAGGAGAATATTGTGAGGTCCTTCACACATGGACTAAACCCATGAACTCAGTTTATCTACAGCTTATTCTGAAGGGTTAGGGGACCCAGTTGTTCACTCCCCAGTGACCCATGTTTAACTCCATATATGACTGATGATGTTCTCTGTACATGTTGTCCAGTTTGCCTGGTGTGTGATCTCCTCAACATGGTCAGCACCTGGAGGAAGCATGGGAAGATCTATTGCACGTCTGTCCGTCCCAGGGAGAGGGATCCCTCATCTGTGGCTCTTCCTCAGGTTTCTTCTTTTTCCCATAAAGGCTTTTTTTGTTCACATGAGTTTCTGAAGTTTTTCCTGACCTGGTTCGAGGGTCTAAGGACAGAGGGTGTAAATAAATAAATTTGAAATTTGAACATGCAATGCGGAATGATTACAACTAAATCAACATGGCATGTAGTACTGCATGTAGTACTGCATGTAGTACTGCATGTAGTACTGCCTGTAGTACTGCTGGTCTGTCTGTGTCTGTGTTGGAGTACTGCATGTAGTAGGTGAGAGTTCCTGCTGTTTCTCCCGTCTGAGAGGAGGAGTCGGCCAAATGTGGCGTGTTTTTAACTTTTGTTATTTGTTGGACATGTAGTACTGCATGTCCACCGGGAGGAGGCCTGTTTTTTCCTTTTCGTTGTTTTTTCGGATCAATCACAACCTGTTTATAAAAGTTGTGAACAATGGCTGGACTAAGTTTTGTTAGCCAGCCTCAAAGCCTTCTCCTCCCCTGCCTCAACTCCATTCTTCTTCTGTTACTTTTTTCACTCTTTGTAGGGAGAAGTTTGCCTACCTCCATTGGGTGGCTGACCTCAGCAGCAGTGGAGTAAGGACCCATAAAGTAAGTTTTTATTTTTGGGCATTGTTTACACGCTGAGTGAGCCTGTGCTGCTGCCCAGAGACAGACCTGTGGTCCCGCAGGAGTTACGTGGGGCTTTGTTTACTGAGTGAGCCTGTGCTGCTCTGCAAGATCTGGAGAGAGAAAAGTGCCGGGGGTGCAGGTCTGGAGCCAAACGGAGGGAGAAAAGGAGAAGAAGGAGAAGACATAACCAGCTGGGTCCCGGAGATTATAACGGGGACCGTGAGGTTTCTTCTTTTCCCATAAAGGAGGTGCAGCGCTGGTGCAGACCCAGAGGGAAAACCGCAGCATCTTTTGCTTCAGTGAAACTTGGCTGCACTCGCACATCCCGGACAGCAGCGGTGAGATTCAGGTTACAGTTTGGTTTGGGGAGACAGAGACTGCTCCAAAAGTCGGAAGAAGAAGGGTGGCGGGCTTGCACTTTATGTGAGTGAGAGGTGGTGCAGTCCCGGACATGTCAATGTGAAGGAACAGCTCTGTACCCCGGACACTTGAGCTGCTGGCTGTGGGAATGCGCCCGTATTATTTACCGAGGGAGTTCATGTCTACCATTGTTATCGCTGTTTACATTCCCCCATCAGCTGATGCAGCAGTGGCCTGTGAGGTCATCAGCTCCACCACTGCTAAACTACAAACTGACCACCCTGGATGCATTCATGGTTATTACAGGCGATTTTAATCATGGCTCACTGGACAAAACTTTAAATAACTTTCATCAATATGTTGACTGCCCCACCAGAGACAATAAAACGCTGGATCTCCTGTATGCTAATGCCATGGATGCATATGACCCCCCACAGATGTCCTGCTTGGTTCCAGTCCCCAAGATGTCGAGGCCATCAGACCCGGCAGACTACAGACCAGTCACCCTCACATCTCATGTGATGAAGGTCCTGGAGAGACTGGTCTTAGCCCAGCTGAGGCCACATGGGTGAGGAAGTTTCTGGATCCTTTTGCAATTTGCCTATCAGCCCCATTTAGGAGTCGATGATGCTGTCATCTACCTGCTGCAACGAGCCCATATGCATTTGGATGGTGGAGGAGGCACTGTGAGGATCACATTGTTTGATTTCTCCAGTGCCTTTCAACACCATTCAGCCGCTGCTACTGGGTGAGAAGCTGCAGGTGATGGGTGTTGACGACACAATGATCTCCTGGATTACTGACTACTTGACAGGCAGGCCACAGTTTGTCCGTCTGGGCAGTGTCCTGTCTGATGTGGTGGTCAGTGATACAGGAGATCATTGTGTCGCCATCAACACCCATCACCTGCAGCTGTGCAACTGTGCTTTCTCCCTTCCTCTTCACCTTATACACCACTGACTTTCAGTACAACTCTGAGTCATGTCATCTGCAGAAGTTTTCTGATGACTCAGCTGTTGTCGGGTGTTATAAGAGAGGGAGAGGAGGGTGAGTACAGGACACTGGTAGACAACTTTGTAGAGTGGTCCGAACAGAATCACCTGAGGCTGAATGTCAACAAGACCAGAGAGATGGTGATTGACTTCAGGAGGAAGAAGATGCCTTCACAGCCACTACGGATCAGGGGGGAGGTGGTGGAAGAGGTGGAGGACTACAAATACCTGGGAGTGGTGATCGACAACAGACTGGACTGGAAATCTAACACAGGAGGCTGTGTACAAGAAGGGGATGAGCAGACTCTATTTCCTGAGGAAGCTGAGATCCTTCAACGTGGGCAGCAGGATGTTGGAGATTTTTTACCAGTCTGTTGTTGCCAGCGCCATTTTCTTTGCTGCCGTGTGTTGGGGCAGCAGCATCAGAGCCAGCGACACTAACAGACCTGATAAAATCATCAAGAAGGCTGGCTCTGTGCTTGGTCTCAGGCTGGAGTCTTTTGAGACCGTGGTGGAGAGGAGAATGCTGAATAGACTATTATCCATCATGGACAATGATCAGCACCCTCTCCATCACACAGTAGACAGACAGCGGAGCACCTTCTCTCACAGGCTGCTCCAGCTCCGCTGTCGAAAGGACAGATACAGGAAATCTTTCCTGCCACATGCTCCACCTGCCATCTCACTGTACAATAACAGCTAATACTCTGGTCATAACACACAGTCTATAAGCACTTTATGTGTTTTTATACACACTGTTCACCGTACTTATCTGTTAACTGCACCTTATATTTATTTATTTTGCACCACAATCAGTACTGCTTATTTATACTTTTTCTATACATTTTTATATTGCATTTTTGTATTGCTTTAAAATGTCTAGGTTGTTCTTTCTTTCGTTCATTGTATTGTTATTGTCTCTGTGTGTAATGCTGCTGCTACACTGCAATTTCCAAGCTTGGGATCAATAAAATCTATCTATCTATTCATCTATCTATCTATCTATCTATCTATCTATCTATCTATCTATCTATCTATCTATCTATCTATCTATCTATCTATCTATTTTCTCCTGTATAAAAGTACTTTTTCATGACGTGATGAATCTTTGGGCCCCAGTGCATGCTGGGAGTGTTTGCAGCTCAGCTGTGACAGGAACAAGATCACTAATATAAACCTGATCTGACTCTCTTTAAAAGCTTTATTTTCATACAGTAAAAAGGATGGATTTATATTTTTAGATTTCCTGTGATGTGGCGCTCTTCTTCAGGAAGCTTCGCGCCCACCTGACCTGCAGGTGAACATACCTGTTTACCTGTCATCTGTCACAAAACACCTGATATGTGTGAGCTCAGCTCAGAAACATCCTACAGGGTGCAGCTCCTCAGGGCTTTTACTCTGATAGTTTACAGAACGTTGTGACATAAACACGATCAGTTTACTTCCTGTAATCACCTCCAGGTGCTGAATATTAATCTCAACACATTTCATTATTATTATTATTATTATTATTATTATTATTATTATTATTATTATTATTATTATTATTATTATTATTGTTGTTGTTACACTCAACATAAACTAAACGATTACTAAAATAACATGTTAACTTACCAACATGTGTTCCATGTCTCACGCTCCCCCTTCAACTTTACTCTTTTTTTCTATTCATTTTTTTTTTTTGCTTCTTAAAATATGAAAACTGCCAAATAGAGCCCTATCATTCAATATGATAGAGAAAAACTTCTGTAAATCAGGTCTATGGTGGAAAAAACTCTGTCACTGCCACCAGAAAACAACAGGGACTCTCCATGGCAGAGCCTACCTGTTGTTGCACCTGAAGAGCGGAGGCGGTGGAGGAAAAGAGGGTCGCGGGCCGGAGTCCTAGTCCGGCTGAGGAAACGTGAAAACCAGCCTCCTCTAAACAACCTGAGGAAAGTCCTGCTGAGATCTCACAAACACATCAGCTGTCCTACGCGTGGTGAGAACACACTCCCATCATCTTTACACCCCTTACACGGACACGTACAAGCCCCTCCTTCGCCCTCCATTCAGCCAATCAGATCACACCTCAGTTCTGCTGCTGCCATTCCCGAATCAGAAGCCCTGGATTAACGGAGAAGTCCAAACTTAAAGGACGGACCCATGCCAACAACTCAGGTGATTTGGAGTAGTACAGGAAGTCCAGGTATGCACTCCGGAGAGCCATCAGTCTCACTACCAGGACTCCAACACCAGGAGCATGTGGGATGGACTAAAAACTCTTACGGACTACAAAAAGGAAGATCAGCAGTGCTGAAGTGATGTCTGCATCTCTGCCTGATGAACTGAACACTTTTTATGCCCGCTGCTTTGAGAGCACCTCTCCAGCTGTGGAGGTGCAAAAGTCTCAGGAGGACCACTGCCCACCTGTGATATCCAGGGCAGACGTGTGCAGAACTTTAAAACGGATTAACACACGTAAGGCTCCTGGACCTGACGGCATCCCCGGCCGAGCTCTCAAGGTGTGTGCAGATCAGCTGGCAGACGTCTTTGCAGACATTTTCAACATGTCACTGCTCCAGTCTGTAGTCCCCACATGCTTCAAGGAGACCATCATTGTCCCTGTCCCCAAGAAAACCAAAATCCTCTGCCCTGAATGACTACCGCCCAGTAGCACTCACCTCCACCATCATGAAGTGCTTTGAGCGGTGTTAGTCAAATCATTCATCACCTCTTCCATCCCGGACTCACTGGACCCACTTCAGTTTGCCTACAGGTCCAACAGGTCAACTGAAGATGCCATCACCCTCACCCTCCACACTGCCCTCTCCCATCTGGACCAGAGGGACACATATGTGAGATGATGCTGTTTTTTAAATACAGTTCAGCATTCAACACCATCGTGCCCTCCAAGCTCGTCACCAAGCTCAGAGACCTCGGGCTCAACACCGGCCCTCTGTGACTGGATCCTGAACTTCCTGACGGGCAGACCCCAGGCTGTGCGGATGGGCAGCACCACATCCTCCACCCTGACTCTGAACACTGGCACCCCCCAGGGCTGTGTGCTCAGCCCTCTGCTGTACTCCCTGTTCACACTGTGGCCCCTCCACAGCTCCAACACCACCATCAGATCTGCTGACGGCCTGGCCTGATCGCCACGATGATGAGACGCCTGCAGAGAGGTCAGAGCCCTGACATCTGCAGGACAACAACCTCCAGCTCAACGTCAGCAAAACAATCGAGCTGAGGGAGGTGAAAGCTGCTCAGCACATCAGCAGGACGGAGCTGCCATCCATGGAGGACCTCTACACCCAGCGGTGTAGGAGGAAGGCCACCAGGATCATCACAGACCTCAGTCACCGAGCCACAGACTGCTCTGTCTGCTGCCGTCTGGCCGATGGTTCTGCAGCATTCGAGCCCGAACCAGGAGGCTCAGACAGCTTCATCCCGCAGGAGAAACTTTTAACTTTGTTCACACATCCATCACTTTATAATAACACCATCGTATATTCTATTGTATATTTTATTGTATATCTCTTCTAGTTGTATATTTACTTGTTGTAAAATTTATTTTGTAATTGTTTAAATTGTAGGTCTGTATTTATTTTATTACTCTTGTACTATTTTTTCTAAATTTATTTCTTTAATCTATTTTTTCTGTTTCTATTCTTGTTAATATTTTTTTAGCACTTGTTTATGGAGCATGAGATTTAAGAATTTCATTGCCGATTTTTGCTGATGTAAATTGTTGTGGAATGACAATCAACTCTTGAAATCTAAATTGAATGCTTTTATTGTGAAGCGTTGTCACTTTTGTTTTGAAAGGCTCCATAAATGAGCTCTTATTTTCTCACCAAACATCCTGTCCCGAATATGTTTTATGATGTTTTCCTGAACTCAGATCAGTCTTTAGTTTTCCTGAGATACTCCTGAATCAGGATGTAAACCGCAGCAGACCCAGGAAACGCCTTTCAGACATCAATCGATTTGATGAATTGATGATTTGATCAATTAATTGGGATAGTCTGCTGGGCCAGCAGCATCACGGACAGGGACAGGAGGAGAATGGACAGACTGGTGAGGAGGGCCAGCTCTGTCCTGGGATGCCCCCTGGACTCAGTGGAGGTGGTGGGAAACGGGAGGATGATGGCTAAGCTGTCATCCCTGTTAAACAACACGTCCCCCCTCTACCCTCTACAGGACACTCTGACAGCTCTGGGCAGCTCCTTCAGTGAGCGGCTGCTCCATCCACGCTGTGTGAAGGAGAGGGTACACCGCAGCTGTCCTTCGTGCCTATTCCTGCTGCTGTCAGACTACACAACAAACAAAATGCCCGCTGACTTATAACTGGACTCTGTACAATAACACTACACTTCACTGTTCACTGTTCATTTCAATGTTTCACTGTTTTGCACTCATTTATACTCATTTATACCTGAGATATTATATATTTCTTATTCTCAGGCACACTCTTATTACTGGCACACTACAGGTATACTTACTTACAGTTATAGTTTTATTTTATTTTATGTCTTACGTTTCTTTCTGTCTAATTTTCCACTGTTTGTTTTCGCTGCTGTGCCGTAAATTTCCCTGCTATTCTGTTTTTTTCACACAGTGAATGACTTTCAGCTGTCATTTGAAAGGAAATCTGAATCTGAATCTGAATTGATTTCTGTGAAAACTCAGAGGAGAACAGAGCGTTTAAAAGTCCCACGCTGAGCGGACTCAGTGAAGGAGACACTCAAAATGACTGACACCCTATCTGGAGACTCAGCTGGCATCACCTCCGGCCTCAGACCCCCTCAGACCTTCGGTCCATACTTCACGTACCAGCATTATTGTTGTGTGTGAGTGTGTGTGAGAGTGCAGAGTGTGTTAAGTAATTTATTTTCACACATACTTGTGGAATTTGTCATTTTTATTTCTGAAGACAAACTAAACACATTGGACTTGAAGTCGGCAAAGTAACTCGAGGGCAGGAGGCTTTACACACGGTTAGGTGGTCTGAGACTGAAAGAAGTGGACTGGCCTAAAGTGGACTGAGGTGGACTCGAGGACAGAGGGACTACACACACACACACTGAGGACAGGTGGTCTGTGTTGTAACAGTTTTTGTCTCATGTGATAAAAACAGGAAGTTTCCTCTGACATCACCTCCTGAAAGACAAACCGCAGGGCTCATGTGACCCAAAGTATCGCCTGTCAGAGCGACAGCTTCTCATCTTTTGGCCCAAAGACACAATGATGACAGATTCTCCAGCTGTCATTTGATCCCCGATGTTTGTGGGACACGAAGGTTTCAGCCTGAGGAGGTTTGTAACATTCAGAAATAAAAATAAAAAAATGGAATGGAAGCTCATGAGCAGCCAAGTTTCTGTTCTGATTATGACAAACAAACATTACTTTGGAACAAGATCAATAACATCATGTGTCAGCTCAAGAAAACAACAACAACAACAATAACAATAATAATAAGTCGTTATAATAACTGAAGAAAACAGAGCGGTAATGAGTCAGCACTTTGAGGAAACAACTCTTTATTCAGTGCACAACTCTAAAATCATTTTAATATCTCCTGTAATTGAAATTGAGTCTTCAATCTAAAATATAACAGGTTTCAATTCATTAAATGTTTTTTTCACATTTATTCATTTTTCAGGTATTTACTTCTTCATCTTCTTCTTCATCTTCTTCATCCGCTTGGTCCGGGACCGGGTCGCGGAGGCAGCAGTCTGAGCAGAGATGCCCAGACTTCCCTCACCCCAGACACTTCCTCCAGCTCTTCCGGGGGGACCCCGAGGCGTTCCCAGGCCAGCCGAGAGACATAGTCTCTCCAGCGTGTCCTGGGTCTTCCCCGAGGCCTCCTCCCGGTGGGACATGCCTGGAACACCTCCCTAGGGAGGCGTCCAGGGGGCATCCGAAACAGATGCCCAAGCCACCTCAGCTGACTCCTCTCGATGTGAAGGAGCAGCGGCTCTACTCCGAGCTCCTCCCGAGTGACCGAGCTTCTCACCCTATCTCTAAGGGAGCGCCCAGCCACCCTGCGGAGGAAACTCATTTCGGCCGCTTGTATCCGCGATCTTGTCCTTTCGGTCATTATTACCCAAAGTTCATGACCATAGGTCAGGGGGAACGTATGATTGACCAGTTAAATCGACCGATCGTCAACTTCCGATTCGACCTTCCGGTAAATCCGGAGACGCACCAATCAGCTCCTTATTCACCACGACTCAGCTCCAATTCTTCCGCCTACTTGCACCAATCCGGTCACTCAATGAACACCCCGAGATCGTGATAACTGGAGACGCTGGCAATCCGGAATCCTCTCCACCTCGATCCCAAAGAGGGCATTTCCCTCACTCACTCGTGAACAAGACCCCTTGACTTGACTTGAACTCCTCCACTTGAGGCAGGACCTTCACCACCCTGGCCCACCTTTTTCCGGTCGAGAACCATGGCCTCAGGATTTGGAGGTGCTGATTCTCATCCCAGCCGCTTCACACTCGGCTGCAAACCGCTCCAGTACATGCTGAAGGTCCTGGCCTGATGAAGCCATCAGGACAACATCATCCGCAAAAAGCAGAGATGAAATCCTGTGGTTCCCAAACCGGACTCCCTCCGGCCCCTGGCTACGCCTAGAAATCCTGTCCATAAAGATTATGAACAGGACCGGTGACAAAGGGCAACCCTGCCGGAGTCCAACATGCACTGGGAACAGGTCTGACTTACTGCCGGCAATGCGAACCAAGCTCCTGCTCCGGTCGTACAGAGACCGAACAGCCCTTAGCAAAGGCCCCCGGACCCCATACTCGTGGAGCACCCCCCACAGAATACCACGAGGGACACGGTCGAATGCCTTCTCCAGATCCACAAAGCACATGTGGACTGGTTGGGCAAACTCCCATAAACCCTCAAGCCACCCTGTGGAAGGGTATAGAGCTGGTCCAGTGTTCCACGACCAGGGACGAAAACCGCATTGTTCCTCCTGAATCCGAGGGTCGACCATATCATCGGCCGAATTCTCCTCTCCAGTACCCTGGCGTGAGACCTTCCCGGGAGGCTGAGAAGTGTGATCCCCCTGTGGTTGGAACACACTCTCCGGTCCCCCCTTTTTAAAAAGAGGGACCACCACCCCAGTTTGCCACACCAGAGGCACTGTCCCCAACCTCCATGCAATGTTGCAGAGGCGTGTCAGCCAAGACAGCCCCACAACATCCAGAGATTTGAGGTACTCAGGGCGGATCTCATCCACCCCGGCGCCTTGCCACTGAGGAGCTTACGAACTACCTCAGTGACTTCGGCTTGGGTGATGGACGAGTCCACCTCAGAGACCCCAGCCTCCGCTTCCTCATTGGAAGGCAAGTCGGTGGGATTGAGGAGATCCTCGAAGTATTTCTTCCACCGTCCGACAATGTCCCCAGTCGAGGTCAACAGCTCCCCACCTGCACTGTACTGTAAACAGTGTTGGCAGAGTACTGCTTCCCCCTTCTGAGGCGCCTGGACGGTTTGCCAGAATCTCTTCGAGGCCGACCGATAGTCCTCCTCCATGGCCATGGCCTCACCGAACTCCTCCCAGACCCGAGTTTTTGCCTCCAGGACCGTCCGGGCTGCGGCTTGCTTGGCCTGCCGGTACCTGTCAACTGCGTCAGGAGTCCCACAGGCCAACATGGTCCGATAGGACTCCTTCTTCAGCCTGACAACGGCATCCCTTACTTCCGGTGTCCACCACCACGGGTTGGGGAGGGTTGCCACCACGACAGGCACCAGAGACCTTGCGTCCCACAACTTCGAACCGCCGCGTCGACAATGGAGGCAGAGAACATGGTCCACTCGGACTCAATGTCCCCAGCCTCCCTCGGAATCTGTGAGAAGCTCTTCCGGAGGTGGGAGTTGAAGACCTCCCTGACAGAGGGCTCGGCCAGACGTTCCCAACAGACCCTCACAATGTACGTTTGGGTCTGCCAGGTCTGTCCAACTTCCTCCTCTGCCAGCGGATCCAACTCACCACCAGGTGGTGATCGGTTGACAACTCAGCCCCTCTCTTTACCCGAGTGTCCAAGACATACGGCCGGAGATCAGATGAAACGACAACAAAGTCGATCATCGACCTCCGGCCTAGGGTGTCCTGGTGCCACGTGCACTGATGGACACCCTTATGCTCGAACATGTGGTGTTCGTTATGGACAAACTGTGACTAGCACAGAAGTCCAATAACAGAACACCGCTCGGGTTCAGATCGGGAGAGCCGTTCCTCCCGATCACGCCCCTCCAGGTATCACTGTTGTTGCCCACGTGAGCGTTGAAGTCCCCCAGTAGAACAATGGAGTCCCCAGTCGGAGCACTATCAAGTACCCCTCCCAGGGACTCCAAGAAGGCCGGGTACTCTGTACTGCTGTTCGGCCCGTAGGCACAAACAACAACAGCAAGAGACCTATCCCCAACCCGAAGGCGCAGGGAAGCGACCCTCTCGTTCACCGGAGTGAACTCCAACACATGGCGGCTGAGCTGGGGAGCTATAAGCAAGCCCACACCAGCTCGCCGCCGCTCACCCTGGGCAACTCCAGAGTAGTGGAGGGTCCAGCCCCTCTCAAGGAGCTGGGTTCCAGAGCCCAAGCTATGCGTGGAGGTGAGCCCGACTATCTCTAGCCGGTAGTACCTCTCAACCTCCCGCACGAGCTCAGGCTTCCTTCCCCCCCAGCGAGGTGACATTCCATGTCCCTATTGCCAGAGTTTTGGTCCAGGGATTGGGTCGTCGAGGCCCCCCTGCCACGACTGCTACCCAAACCACATTGCACCGGCCCCTCATGGACCTTCCTGCGGGTGGTGAGCCTACTGGAAGGCGGGCCGGTGCCCACGTCGCCATTTCGGGCTGAGCCCGGCTGGCGGGGTCCCGTGGGCAAAGACCCGGCCACCTGGCAGGCGCTTCCTGCGAGCCCCAACCCCAGGCCTGGCTCCAGGGTGGGGCCCGATGCAACTGCCAATCCGAGGCGACGTAATGTAACGGTCCTTGATGTTCTGTTCTGTTCATGATGGGCTTATGAACCGCTCTTAGTCTGGCCCGTCACCTAGGACCTGTTTGCCATGGGAGACCCTACCAGGGGCGTAATGCCCCCGACAACATAGCTCCTAGGATCATTCAGGCACACAAACCCCTCCACCACAGTAAGATGGCGGTTCAAGGAGGGGGGTATTTACTTTAGGCTGCACATTTCTTTTATAAAATTAAGTTTGTCATTATAATCGTTGGTCCTTTTAGAAGAAGAGGTCCCCCCTTGTTTACTTTTCATCAAGTCTCATGGAGGTTTCAGCCAACAGGTATATACAGTTATATACTATTATACTGTTCTGTGTATATACAATACAGTTATATAGACAGTGTGTGTGTGTGTGTATATATATACATGTATATATATATATATATATATATATATATATATACACACACACACATATGTCTATACTGTACTATATATATATATATACTCAATTTATTTTATATGTTAATAAATAAGAAGATGACGACTTTCTCGTCTCTTATTTCAGATTCTTCACTTGATCTCAGATCAGGTCAAAAAAACTGCTGCAAACAGCTGATCTCAGAGACACAGGTGGTAGCATGGGAACCATTAGACCAATCAGACAGGACCACCTGGTGAGGCTTTCAGTTATACTCACACACACACTCACACACACACAATGACTGCCGAGGACATTACATTGACTTACATTTATTTCTGTACACTGATCCTAACATCATCTTAATCTTTAATTTCTTGAATTCTTCTCTTTCTTTCTTTACTGTCACATCCAACTTTTCAGTAATATTAAAACTGTATTCTGAGTATCTGGACTTTATAAATAAAACAGACTTTACTTCTTTCCTGAAATATTTGGACTTGAAATGTAAAATGAATGTAACTGAACATATATATTATTTAAATCACATATATTACAGGTTGGTGTGCCGCTTCATCATATCGCTCATGAGCTGCTGGATCTGTTACGCCCTGAAAATGGGGGAAATACTAATAATAATATGGAGATGAACTGTAGTCAGGTACATGGATGTTGGATTTCAGGGTTTCCAGACCCTGAAATAAAAACCTTTAGATAAAGACCTTTGAAACATGTCAGACTGCTGCTTCCCTTTTCAAGCTCTTTAACGTCCTTTCTGACCCTGAACTGTGTTTTATAATCTAAACAGGCGCGAGTGGACGATCTCTGAATTTCACAGATCCACTGCTGAACATCTGGTCTGTTGCTGACCGAGATGTTCCTCCAGGGTCCTCTGTGGTCTGTTCAGGACCCTGATTGGGGGCCACTGCCCGGGGCCCCATCTGTCTGCTCTCTGAAAGACAC
This sequence comes from Scortum barcoo, assembly GCA_023238725.1. Classification (NCBI taxonomy): domain Eukaryota; kingdom Metazoa; phylum Chordata; class Actinopteri; order Centrarchiformes; family Terapontidae; genus Scortum; species Scortum barcoo. The sequence goes on along the minus strand of CM041541.1, from coordinate 14,775,067 downwards.
AACATGAAGTCTGCGTCTGGATTTTCAGAATAAAAGCTGCAGTCACAGTGACTGCAGGGGCCCTCAGGCCTCATCATTATCAGCTGATCTAAATACAGATGTTGTGTTTGTCAGCCAGCTGAGGCGCCGCTCGTCACGCCATCAACAGGAAGTGTGAACTTCCTGCAGGCTGATCTGAGAGCAGCTTGTTCACGCCACTTTCATGTCCTTTAATAATTCAAACATTACTTTAATTACAATAATCTAAAATGAAGAATGAAAAGCTGCTGAACAAAAATATAAAATCGACCTCATCTGATTGATCCAAAATCAATACAACTGATCAAAAATCAAAAATCAAATTTATTTATTTAAAGCCCAAAATCACAAACATCGTTTGCCTCTGAGGGCTTTACAGTCTGTACAGTTGTGACACCCTCTGTCCTTAGACCCTCGAACCGAGTCAGGAAAAACTTCAAAAAACCCTTTATGGGAAAAAGAAGAAACCTGAGGAAGAGCCACAGATGAGGGATCCCTCTCCCTGGGACGGACAGACGTGCAATAGATGCCACATGTACAGAGAACATCATCATCAGTCATATTATGGAATTATACATGAGGTCGTAATAAGCTGTAGCTATAACTGAGTTCATTGGGTTTAGTCCATGTGTGAAGGTATCACAGGTAATGTCCTCAGTCTAGGATCCAGATCAGGAAAGACTTCCAAAAAACCCAGCTCAGACTCTCCCTCCTACAGACGACACAGAGACACTAAAGAACCAGGCCAGAACCAGGAGGCCAGGAACCCAAATCCAGGATAAAGAGGTTCAGTGAATGTGGTGTTGAAGGTGTGGAGGTGGATCAGTGTGTCAGAGGAGACTCTGTAGAAGGACAGAGTGCCAGCAGGACAGTCCACATACACTGCTACTCTGTGAGAGACAGAGGAGGAGGAGGAGGAGGAGGAGGAGATGGGTGTTCCTCTGTTATTGTGATAGACAGAGTAACCACCACCATCAGAGCAGCTCAGACTCCAGGACAGATCATTCCTTCCAAACCAACAGTAACTCACTAATATTTCAACTCTTCCTCTCCACTCGACCTCCCAGTAACAGCGACCAGTCAGACCAGTTTCACACAGCAGCTGAGGCCATTGAAGTCAAATCTGTCTGGATGATCAGGATATAACTGATCCCCCATCACATTCTTCATCTTCCTGTTGTTGTCAGACAGTTTGATCTTTCTGTTTACTGTGTTTGTGTCGACTGTGAGTTCACAGGAATCTGATGAGAGAACAAGACACAATACAGCTGCAGTTATTGATCTATCATCTGTTGATTGAGTTTGATGGCAGTTTGATGATGACATCAGAGATTTGAATGAGTGATGTCACAGTCTGAAGATGGTTGAATGTGTGCTGCTTTGTTTTCATGAATGAAATGAAAAACACACTTACACTTCCTCAGACCTGGTGTCAACCATCGGACTCCAGCAGGCTCCACCCTGAAAGGAGGAGGGGGGGTCAGAGCAGCACATCCTCTTTCAGCATGCAAACATGGACATTACATCACTCTCATTAGCTTTTCCTCCTCTATCAGACTGACTGTCTGTGGCAGCAGCAGGCCTCTTCATACCTGAAAGAGTGTCCAGTCTCCACTGTGGATCCTCCAGTCCAGCAGACAGCAGCTTCACTCCTGAGTCTCCTGGATGATTGTAGCTCAGGTCCAGCTCTCTCAGATGGGAGGGGTTGGAGCTTCAGAGCTGAGGCCAGAGAAGCACAGCCTTCCTCTGTGATCAGACAGCCTGACAGCCTGCAAACATCACAAAACATCACACATGGCAGATCATCTGAGGGCACTGCTGCATCAGTCAGACAAGAAAAAACTCTCTCTAGATTAATAAATATCAGGATAGTAGGGTATCAAGTAGCAGAGTTACAAGCGTTAGTAGTTTAACTACATTTCTCAGTAGTATGGCTGTTTTCTGAAACAAACAGCTTTTCAGCAGCTTCACTCTTTTATTCATCAAGTCGTATGGTAGCATCCACAAAAACTACATTTTCCAAAGCATTTCTGAAGTTCAAGCACAGCGAAGCTTTCTGCTGCTGTTAAAGGAGTTCAAGGTGTGCGTGATGATTATAAGAGGACACCATCAATGGAGCTGCGATACTACGATTCACCATGACAACCAGCGATAAAAACAGGTCATCCTCCGTCACCTCACTGGAGTTGGAAGTTCTGATACGAGCTGATGGAGAGCAGGCAAAGGCCTCCTTTCCTTAAAGGGTAACTAGGCTGCTAACACATGAGTGCAGTTAGGCTGTGGGTGTGCTAACCTAGCCTGTTAAAAAGAAGAGGAAGAGGGCTTTCATGACAAGGGATCACAAAGAAGTCAAGGCTGTCCAACAGGAATTAAGGAAACAGAGAGGCCAAGAACAAATGTGAGAAGAAGATGGAGGCCAAAATGGGACAGAGTCCAAAGGAGGTGTGGAATGGGATGAACCTAATGACAAGCTGCAGAGACTCTCTGGAGTTCAGGGAGACCTCAGATCAGCTAATGATCTGAACCTACTGTTCAATAGCTTAAACACAACCCCTCCATGTGTTCAGATAGTGTGTCTGGTTCCCCCCCATCATCTCTGCCCCCATCAAGAATGTGGCCACCTCCCCCTCTCTTAGTTCAGTCATGACTTTAAAGGACAGGAGAGACAAGGAGGAACACAAGGAGCAGAGGGCAGGACCATGACATCTACATAAGAACCAAATACACTGGACAGTTCTAAGGTTGTATGTAAAAGTTGAAATCCTGACATGAGAGATGCTATCTATGTTAAATTGAGAAATATTTGAAGAAATATCTCCATTCATTTGAGACAAAAAATAATTTGAACAAACCTGAGAGTTTCCAGTCTACAGTGTTAACTCTCCGGTCCAGCAGACAGCAGCTTCAGTGCCTGAATCCTGCAGGTTGTTGTTACTCAGGTCCAGCTCTCTCAGACTAGAGAACTGGAAGCTGAGAACTGAGGACAGAGTTTCACAGCTTCTCTCTGAGAGGGTTACAGTCACTCAGCCTGGAGAGGAATTTTAAAGTAAAGTAGGGTGTTAAAAAGTTAAAACAGAATATACTTGTTTTCTCCTGCTGAAAAAAAAAATACATACAAATATCTACGTGCTTACAGAGCTTTCTTGGAGGCTTTGACCACTGGCAGCAGCCTCAGAAGAGCCTCCTCTGAAGCAGAGTATTTCTTCAGATCAAACACATCCAGACCTTTTTCTGATGACAGTAAGATGAAGACCAGAGCTGACCACTGAGCAGGAGACAGAGAGAGTTTATCTGTGGAGAGACTTCCTGATCTCAGGGACTGTTGGATCTGCTCCACCAGAGAACGATCATTCAGTTGCTTTTCTCTGCAGAGGGAGTCTCTTCAATCTTTTTCTTGATGTACTCGACTGTTCCCTGATTGGTCTCTGAGCTACTTCCTGTCTGTGTCAGCAGACCTTGTAGGAGACTGTGATTGGTTGGCAGGGAAAGTCCTAGGAGGTTTTTATCCTCCAGATATCATCTTGTGGCATTTTATCAGCCTCTTGGTCATATTAAACACTGAGCGACAACCAACAACCAACCAGACAAACACTGATTCCTTCAGTTTCAGTAACAGGGAACCAAAATATTTCTTAATCACAAATTCAATTTCACTTTGTTTGTTTCAGTTTATTTTACTTCATAGTCTCACGTATTATAAATAACTGCTTCTGTTACCTTTTCTTTCACTGAGACACCTCACCGTCTGACACTTTTGGAAATCAAAGAGATTTATTCATCTTTAAACATGACACATTAGAAAACTCATTTGCATAATACCTGTGACATCACCTGGGGGCGTGGCCAGCATGAAACAGGAAGTTGAGGCCAAATAACAGGTAAGAGAAATGACATCAGCTTCACTTCAGATAGAAAAGAGTTACACACACTTCTGAATTCATTTAACATGATGAAGGGAGTTTTCACCTTCAGAAGACAGTCAGACATTTTATTGGTTCATGAACAGACTTTGATAAACTGATGATCATCTCCAACTCTGTCACAGCAGCCAATCATCAGCAGAACAGCTTCATCTGAACGGCGTTTCCTCTCCTCAGCAGTCTGATGATCACTTTGTCTGATCCATCGTTTATTTTCCGTCCCAATGGAGGAAAAACAGGAAGAAGAAGTGGAAGAAGGACAGAGAAGGACAGCTCAGGACATGTCATGCTGATGGTCTTTCCCCAAATAAATAGGGACTGTTCACCATACAAGCACTTTTCAAACTCACCAAGAGTGAACTGAAAGCATATGATGAATAGCGTGCCAAGATAACTAAAAGATTCCCCCCGGTGGGAGTGATCCAAATAAGGTGGAAATGTAATATTCACATTACAAGCAGCCGTGCTACTCGGTTAGGGAATGTTCAATATGTTCTAAATATTCAGTGTTCAAGAGTAGGCGACGTCTAGAAAACAGAGCATGATCCTATCAGCATGAGTGGAAAAACTACGGCTGTTACAGAAAAAGTGTCCCAAACCAGACGGAAGGAGTACCATGCTCCGCAAAGTTATCATCCAGGCAGAGATTCAATGAAAGCATATACCCCCTCCGGGGTGGAAAACCTCTTTTTGGAGCCTCCGTGTATCACCTGTAGAGTAGCCAGGAACGGCATAGCATACGGCATCCCTCACTCACGCAGCCGCTGTTTCACCGCATCGTATGCCTTGCATTTCTTCATCACTGTTGAGGAGAAATCGCTGTAAAAAGAGACAGTGGATCCATTGTAGATTAAGCCACCATCCTGGTTCGCCCGGCGCGCCACTTCCATAACCCTCTGTTTGTCTCTGAACGCATGGAATCGTAGCAGCAGCGACCTGGGGCTCCTGTTCGGGTCCGGTTTAGGTGCGAGGGTGCGGTGGGCTCTCTCCAGCTTTATGTGGCCGGCCTTGGTGGTCATCTTTAGGATGCAAGGTAGCCGTGACTTGAAAAATTCTACTGGCTGTCCAGTCTCCATATCCTCTGCCAAGCCAACGACTTGAACGTTTAGGTGCCTGCTATAGTTCTTGGCCTATGTCCAAACACTCTGTGAGGGTGCTGACCCGTTTTTCCAGCTCCACAATCCTCGGCTCTTGTGCTGCAGCAGAGTTTTCAACTGCTAGTAGCCTAGCCTCTGCTTCATCTAGCCACTTGCTAGCGGCCTGGAGCTCTGTTGAATGCTTGTTTTTCATCAATAACTTTAATAATGTTGTGAGTCATTACGTGGCCAAAAGTTTTCCACTGTGACTGTGGCCAAAAGTTTTCGAAGGACATAGCCTGTTATGTTCATAACAAATATGGCTTATAGCGCCCGGTTGTTGTCAGGATAATGAGAAAATTAGCACCAAGTGGCACGGAGCTCTGGCAAAAGCGTTTGCTCAGCTCACTGCCATCACGTGACCCCTCCACATGTTGGTTATTTTTTAACTGACACGAACATGGATGGATGGATGGATGGATGGATGATCACATACAAATACTGTCACAGTGCTGTGATATATTTAACATTATTATTGTCATTATTCAGGAAACTAACAGGAAGACACGGGACAGGCTGGACTCAAATCTTTACTTTTTTTTTTACCAAAATCCAAAGAAAAGAAAGTCTTTAAGAAACAAATCGATCTCTTGTTTATTGTAAAAGTCAACAAACAAAATCAGACATTTAGCGGCTGTTTGATGATTATAATCTATCACACACAGTATCAAATATTATTACTAATATTTCTCATAAAGCCAGATTACACTTCATTTTAACAGATTTAACCCGTTTTTCTCTTTTAGCTGAATCTAAATATAATTTACTCTTTGTTCTTTGCTCTCTGTTTGTTTGGTGAGTAAAGTAATTGGCTCCGTTTTAACATCAAGGTTTGAGTGAAAGGTTTTATTGAACTCATCATCATTACCTGGAGATTAATTTTCTGTACAACATCTGTACGACACAGTCAACAATGTGAAAAATTAATCCTTTATTCAGTTTGTATTCACCAAACTATTGTCTGAGAAAGATTCAGTGTGAGAAGTTGAATAATTTCTGATGAAACTGAGCTACATGTTGAGACGTTATTCTACTGTGCCATTAAACATTATTATAAACATTATTTATTGTTCAGAATTCAGCATTTCCCCAAATATATTCTGTATTTTTTCTCACCTCGTTCAATCCATTTCTGTCTTTGTTTTTCTATATAAATGTAGTCTAACTACATTTATACTCAGTACCTCCTTCTATGATTTTCTATTTGCAGATATAAAATAATTTATGTAAAAAAATTTAACTAATTCAGCTCCCAGACCTCATTCTTACTGAGCAACACCAATATCCTTTAAAATGGCGCCTCCTGCTGACTGATTAGTGTCATTGGAAAACATTTTTCCTGAAAGCTTCATCTGTTTCTTGAGTAAATTGAAAGTACAGACTGAACTGAATGTTTTCCACAGGCTGTAGGATTCTCGTAGATATCGACTCAAATGATGACTGCTGAGACTTCTGAGCAACAGAATGAATTCTAAACTCACTATCAGACTTATCGACACTTCTCGACCTCACTGTAAACCATCTTCAGTTCATCTTAGTTTTCTCTGTTTCTTTACTACCCAGCGTGGCCGTGGCCTCGTGGTCAGATCCTCCTCTAAGCGCTGCCCTGACAGGAAGTTCAGCTCTGAGTCAGATGTGATGTCATCCGCGGAGTCACGCCTCCCTCTTCTCTCTGCAGATTTTTTTGACTCTGACTTTTTCATTCTCAGGAGGATTTTCAGAGATAACACTCGTAGACACCAACCTCATCTGGATCTCTTTCGCTCTTTCACTCTCGATTCCAGATCTGCTGTATTTTTCTTTAACTCCTCCTTTTCTCTGGCATCTCTGTGAATGAAGCCTCACTCACGCTCTCAGTTTCAGCTCATTTTTTTCTTGTTCTGAAGGTTTCATGCTGATTATTTTGCTGATGTGGGCCAGTATTTGTGCTGAAGATAAAAGTTCATCTGTGGAAAGCAGCTTTAGTGGCATCTGATTAAAAACAGTTCTTACCTGGTTGTATCAAACAAAGGTAGAAAACTGAAACAATCCTTTTATTTTGTAAAGAGACTATTCAGATTCAGATTTCCTTTATTAGTCCCACAGCGGGGAAATTCACAGTGTAACAGCAGCTGAAACACAATGGAAAATAAATAGAGGAAATGCAAGACATAAGGTAAGATAAAAAATAAGAAAAGATATTTAGCATAAAATCTGAAAAAATAAATAATTATAACTTTAATTATAATTGTACCTGTACACAGTACAGAGGCAGGATCTGCCTGAGAATACATATAAGAATATATAATATCTCAGGTAGAAAAAGTGATGACAGTGAAACAGTGAAACAGTGCAATGAATAGTGAGGTGAAGTGGAGTGTATTGAGCAAGAGTCCAGTTATTAGTAAGTTATTTGTTTATTGTCTGCAGACTAGCGGGCATTTTGTTTGTTGTACAGTCTGACAGCAGCAGGCAGGAAGGACCTGCGGTACCTCTCCTTCACACAGCGTGGATGGAGCAGCCGCTCACTGAAGGAGCTGCCCAGAGCTGTCAGAGTGTCCTGTAGAGGGTGGGACGTGTTGTTTAACAGGGACGACAGCTTAGCCATCATCCTCCCGTTTCCCACCACCTCCACTGAGTCCAGGGGGCATCCCAGGACAGAGCTGGCCCTCCTCACCAGTCTGTCCATTCTCCTCCTGTCCCTGTCCGTGATGCTGCTGGCCCAGCAGACTATCCCATAAAAGATGGCTGATGCCACCACAGAGTCATAGAAGGTCCTGAGGAGTGGTCCCTGCACTCCAAAAGACCTCAGCCTCCTGAGCAGGAACAGTCTGCTGTTGCCCTTCTTGACAAGGGCATTAGTGTTGTCCGACCAGTCCAGACTGTCATTTAGGTGAACACCCAGGTACTTGTAGGACTTCACAGTGTCGATGTCCGTTTTCCTGGATGCTCACCGGTGCAGGCGGAGAGTGATCTACGCCTGCGGAAATCCACCACCAGCTCCTTGGTTTTACCAGCGTTGATCTGGAGGTTGTTCCGCAGGCACCAGTCCGCAAAGTCCTGAATAAGTCCTCTGTACTCTCTGTCGTCCCCATCTGTGATGAGGCCAACAACAGCAGAGTCGTCAGAGAACTTCTGGAGATGACATGATGGTGTGTTGTATGCGAAAAGTCTGCAGTGTAGAGGGTGAACAGGAAAGGAGCCAGAACCGTTCCCTGCGGAGCACCGGTGCTGCAGAGAAGCCGATCCGACTCAAAGCCCTGCACCCTCACAAACTGTGGTCTGTGTGTGAGGTAGTCCAAAATCCATGTAGTGAGGTGATGGTCCACCCCAGCTAGCTGCAGCTTGTCCCCCAGCAGCCTGGGCTGGATGGTGTTGAATGCACTGGAGAAATCAAAGAACATGATCCTCACAGTGCTTCCAGCCTTCTCCAGGTGAGTGAGGGAGGTGTGAAGGAGGTAGATGACGGCATCATCCACCCCGATGTCAGGCTGGTAGGCGAACTGCAGCGGGTCCATGAAGGAGCTCACCAGCGGGCGCAGATGGGCGAGGACCAGTCTCTCCAGCGTCTTCATCAGATGAGACGTCAGAGCTACCGGCCTGTAGCTGTTGAGCTCCTTGGGGTGCGGTGTCTTTGGCACTGGGACGATGCAGGACGTCTTCCAGAGCTGTGGTACTCTCCCCAGCTTCAGGCTCAGGCCCTGGCCCTGTTCTTCTTCAGGGCATTCCTCACCTGGTGTGCTGTGAGGAGCAGGCTGGAGCAGGGAAGTGTTGATGGGGGGGAGGGGCACAGGACAGAGTGTGAACTGGAAGTGTCAGGGTGGGTGTGAGCTGAAGGTCATGAGAGGGGGGGGGGGCACAGGAGGAGCAGTGAACAGGGGGCAAAGACTGTGATGGGGGTTGCAGCAGAGGAGACTGGGCCGGGGAGGGGCGGATGCCTGATCAAATCTGTTGAAGAATAAGTTCAGGTCATTTGCCCACCCCTGGTCTCCCACAGGCTGGGACTTTGGCTCCTTGAAGCCCTGATCATCCTCCTCAGCTCCCTCTGCACAGACTTCAGCTCCTCTTTATTTCCAGACACAAAAGCTCTCCTCTTCTCCTTCAGGAGAGCCTTAATGTCCGGGGTAATCCAGGGCTTGCTGTTGGAGAAGCTCCGTACAGTCCTGGTGGGTACGGTGTTCTCCACACAAAAGTTAATATAGTCCGTCAGGCAGTGGGTGAGACTGTCGATGTCCTCCCCCTGTGTCTGCAGCCTGCTCACTGCTGAGAGCAGGACATCACAGGCTGCATCGGCGTTAGCAGAGGGGGGGACGTACACTACCACCACAAGGGCATGAGTGAACTCCCTCGGCAGGTAGTAAGGCCTCATGCTGACGGCCAACAGTTCAATGTCCTTACAGCAGTGCTGCTCCTTGACAGTGATGTGCCCAGGGTTACACCATCTATCATTAACAAACACTGCCAGCCCTCCTCCTTTCCTCTTACCGCTCTCCTTGCTTCTGTCCGCCCGTAGGAGAGTGTGAAACCGTCCAGTTCAGCAGCCGTGTCCGGAGTTAGCGCAGTCAGCCACGTCTCAGTGAACAGCAGGAGGCTGCACTCCCGATACTCCCGCTGATGCCGGGTCAGCGCCGCTAACTCGTCCATCTTATTGGGGAGAGATCTTACATTCCCCATGATGATGGAGGGGAGGACGGGCCGGTACCGTCTCCTCCTCTCTCAGCTCGCGGGAACATCGGGTCGCTCCTCAGGGCGGGCGAACAGCTGATCAGCTGTAAACAATGTGTGAGGTCTCCGGACACGGTGAACAAAAAGTGCAAAAAACCAGTAGAGCCACCAGTACAAACTCTACCACCAGTCTTGTGTGCATGGTGAAAAGAAAAATTTAAAAGCACACAAAAACAAAAAGTAAGAAGAAGTAGAAGTATAAAAAAGTAAAGAAAGCTCAACGGAGCAGCAGAGCTGCTGTTACAGGCTGCCACTCGCGCGGGCGCCATCTATGTCATGGTTCGTTCGTTGTCCTGTTGTGTTTTCTGGTGTCTTGGTGGTCCTTGTGTTTTTTCATGTCAGGTTATGTCTTTGTCATGTCAAGTTTTCATGTTTGTCATGTTTCTTATTCTGTTTTGTCTCGTCTTGCATGTTAGGTTTCGGTTTCTGTGTCTGGTCTGTCTAGTGTTTCATGTTTCATAGGTCTTGTGTTCAGTGTGTTTAATTGGTTTGAATGTCATGTCTGGTTTCTGCTTCTGTTATGTTTCGTCATGTTAAGTTCCATGTCTGTCGTGTTTCTGGTTCCTTGTTCTGGCGTGTCTGTTTTATTTTGAAATCAACTCTCTCCTCATCGTTTCAGGTCCCTTAACTTCCTGCCCTTGTGTGTTTCCCATGTCCTGTCTGATTGTCTGCCCCTGCCCTGATTGTGTTCACCTGTTTCCTATTACCCCATGTGCTTATATAGTCCTTGTCTTCAGGTATCTTGTTGCCAGATCGTGGTGTCATGTCCAAGGAATTCATGTTCCATGTTTGTGTCATGTTTTTGTCTTCTTGTTTCATGTCTGGAGATCCAGCCAGCCATCTGAGAGCTTTTTCTAGTTCAGGTTCAGGGTTTTTTGATTAGTCTCGTCTGCTTACCAAGGATTTAGTTTGGTTTTGGACTTTGTTGTTTTGAAAGGACTTTTGTTATCTATTAAAACCCCAAAACCCTTCTGCCGTGAGTCGTGTCCTGCATGTGGGTTCTCCTGCCTGGTTCTAAGGAACGTAACAGACTATCTGACAATAAACTGTAGTTTTGTCAGTTTACTGCGTTAGAGGAAACCTGTTGGAGAGCTTCTCCAACAGGTTTCCTTCATTATCAGTATATGTTAGCTTGTTTTACATTTTCTTTATCACATTTATATCTGAGCTGCTTTTAGCAGATATGACAGAGAGAAAGACTGAAAGAAGAAGTGAAGGTTAAAGTGTGCAGACAGACTGAAGCCCTCCATGTGGCGTGTTCGATGTGTTTACAGGCGTCGGGTCCAAAATAGACGTGGCTGTTAACGGAGATTATAAAAGCAGCTTCACATGAAGTGACTCAAACACAGACAGGAGAGTGACTTTACCTTCAATCAACAACACTTTAACTTCGGCTCAACATAAACTAAACAGACTGAAGGTTATTGGTCCTCACACAGTTCATATTTAGAGTAAAATGTCCCAGCAGGCCTCCACTGTTGTATTTATATTTAACATGGAGTCGTCACAGTCAACATGATCCTGAGTCTCGTGCATGTTTGTCGGCATGTTAACATTCAGCCAAACACCGGCCACACACACATGCACACACATACACACACACACACACACACACACACACACACACACATATACACACACATATATATATATATATATATATATATATATATATACTGTACAGAGATACACAACAGTGTGTCTGAAATCTGAGACACACACTGCAGCTCTGATTCAAAACAACCACACATACATACATACTGTCATCAAATCAACCTGCAGAAACGTTTCGAGCTGACAGGACGAGATAAAGAACAAAGTGAGACAACACAACAGACACGAGATGACTGAATAAAACTTTATTGATCTCCAGCCTATTGATTAAATCAGAACAAACCACACAAAGTATATATAAAACCCATATAGGCCTACATGTGTCTCCAGAAGGGTGTGTGGCCACCATGGTGACGGATCGAAATGTATTGATCTGTGTGCTGTATCAGCATGTTGAACAGAATGAGTCCATCAATATCAATACTGACGCAAGTGATGGAGACAAAATGACTCAACTAATGAATTAATAATCACTTTTAATGAAATGAATCAGCCCTATCTGACCTCTGTATATATAACTATCTGTCCTCTGTATATATAACTATCTGTCCTCTGTATATAACTATCTGTCCTCAGAGGTCACGGAGGTCACGGAGGTCGTTGACCCTTGTTTCGGTTCCAGGTTCTTTTGTCAGTCGGTCTAATTAAAGGCAGTTTCTGTGTAGATCTGGTTTCTGATCCAGTTTGAGTCGATGATCTCAGCGACACTTTAACATTGCTGCATCATTCAGATAAACTTTATTTCTGACCCAGCAGTCAGTCAGTTATTAATACTTGTTATAGATTATTGTGATTCAGCACCTAAAGGATGTTAATGTGTTCATAATTAAGATCTTCTCGTTTTGCTGTAGGCTTTATTTTCTGTGCTGGGATCAGCTGATCTTTCCTCTGTGACCTGCAGAACCAGCTGTCAGTGAACTTAATTTAACTTAACTTAAAAATAAAAGTTGTTATTCTGGTGGTGCGTTAATGTGTGGCACTGTTGATACCTCATACTCTTATCAAACTGTGAGTGAGACACGATGTGATCCAGGTTTGGAAACAGATCCAGGTCGACCTCCTCGTCCACAAACAGCCCTGATAACAGTCTGTTTCCCAGCATGCCTCAGTCCAGCTGGGTCAGAAACATGACCCCCCCCCAGAAAACCCAGCTGAACAGAGCTATTCGAGTCCTCTCACCGCTCAGTAAAAATAGCCTCCATTTACAGCGACGGACGACTAAGTAAGGCCTGGAGGTGTTCACTGACCACAGTAAATTTAGGAAACATGTGCGCCACTAAATACAGACTGGCCTTGAGGCTGGGACAGTCCCTGAGAAATGATGCAGACATTTCAGAGACCGAAATAAACTTTTATTCACACCTTGAAATGCTACGGCCTAAAATCAAGAGTTTTCAGTTTTACAACGTGATGCTGCAAGAGAAATAACAAGGAAAATCCAGAGTTCACAGTTAAATAAAACTTTATTCACACCTTCAAAAGACATTTTAATGTTACAGCAGAGTCTGAAACTGGTTCAAAGTTCAAGTTTTCAGTTTGACACAAGCACGTCCTGAACAAACAAATCAACTCTTTCTAGTCTAGACTTTGTCCAGACTTGAATGACGAGTGAGAAAAACTTTCAAAAGTAGAAAAGTATAAAAAGTCAAATACAAAAACTTTCCCAAAAGATTGCACATCTCCGTTTCCTCCACAGTACCTGAAGTTTCTGAAAAAGCAGCAGCAGCTTCTGCTGACGTCTTTTCTTCCTGTTCTTACTTTCTGCTCTTCCTCCGTCATAGAAACAGTCAACAACCATGAATCAGAGTCTTTTCTTCCTGTTTCTACTCTCTGGTAGCCTCCTGGTCTTCCTCCCCACCCCGGCCAAAGTCCATCCGAGCCAGCAGCAGCTCAGCCTCCTGGGTGTCCAGGGTCAGGTGCTCCATGCTCTCGAAGCCTGGCTCGGGCCTCTGCAGCTGGGCAGCACTGGCTGCCTGCCGGGCCTCCTCCTGCAGCTGCTTGGCGGCGAGCAGGAACTCTGCGGCGCTGCAGGCCTGCATGTTCTGCGACAGTTTCTCCTGCAGCTGGTTGCTGAGCTGCAGCTGCTGCTTGTACTGGTCTGCCAGATTTCTGAGCGTGGACACTTTCTCCTGCTCCACCTGGCTGATCTGCTCCAGCAGCTGGCCTTTACGCTCCTCCAGGATGGCGTACAGCAGGTCGAAGCTCTCGCCCAGACGCCTCCTCTTCAGCTCGCCATTCTCCTGGATCAGCTTACACGTGTCGTCCATCTGCGCCATGACAGCCTGGACGCAGCTGTTTCCGGTGGCGAGCAGCTCCACAGCCGAGCGCAGCTCATTCTTCTGGCTCTGGTAGACGGCGTGCAGTGGTGACACCTCGCAGTCTTTGTGCTGGCCGAACACCTTGCACATGGAGCAGGTGGGCATCTGGCAGGTGACACAATAGATGTTGATGCGTTCGTCCTCGTGGTCCTTACACTTTGGCTCTTTGGCGTCTTTGTCCTTCAGGGGAGGGTCCTCACGGTCACCCCCCTGGCTCTCCTGCTGCTGCTTGTAAATGTCAATGATGTTCTCCACCAGCAGGTTCCTCTGCAGCCCGTAAACACCATGCCGGTCCAGGACCACCTCAAAGCGGCAGGTGGGGCAGCGGAAGGTCCCCCCGGAGAAGTGGTAGGGGTTCCTGGACTCGTAGAGGTCGTTGGCGCAGCCACGGCACAGGTTGTGTTGGCAGGGCAGGATGACCACCGGCTTGGTGAACATGTCGAGGCAGATCGGACAGCTGAGCTGCTTCTCCAGACTCTCCATGGTGCTGACAGGACGAACCACCTGACCCGTCTGGATGTCCATCTTTTCCTCTGTGTGTTTGTTCTGGCCTTCACTGTGTCTCGTCTTCTGAGGTTTATTTCAATCTGCCAGAGTCAGAAGCCCCACAGCCTTTATACCCCCGGAGGAGGGACACCCAACCCCCCGGCCAGCTGTTTGTCTCTGTTTCGGAGAAAATAGACTCCCAGCAGCCCCTCCTGCTGCTGCACATGCCTTACTGAGGATCAGACCCCGCCCCCGGACACCCCTAAGAGAACAACCCCCCCCTCCAAAACAAGACCAAACACAAACAAATCACAGAAAACTAACAAAACAGTGACCGATTAAAGGAAAGCTAAACTAAAGAACAAAGAGATAAAACAATAAAAATATAAAAGATCAGAATGTCTGAAATATTTTATTTTATTTTATGTTATTTTATATCAGCTCTGTGTGTCATGAAAAATATGAGGGGATTTCAAACTCTGACAGATTCAGACGTCGTCACAGAAACTAAACTTAAACAGTAAAATTAAACTGTCAATGAGTCCAGACTGCTTGACCTTTGACCCTACATGTTTCCCCTATGTGTGTGTGTGTGTGCGTGCGCGTGCATGCATGTGTGTGTGTGCTGGAGTGTATTTTAGTGAGTGTGTTACAAAACAGCAGCAGCGTGTCCAGTAAACAGTCGGTCATGTGCACTGTGGAAAGCAGAAGCTTGAGCAACAAACAGCTGCAGCAAAGAGTCCACAACATCTAAACAACATGTTCAAAATCTAAACATCTAAACAATATCTAAACCACATGTTCAACATATAAACATGTTCAACATCTAAAAAAAATCTAAAAACACGGCAAAACAGCATTATTAATTGCTCATCTCAACACCATAATTTAAACAGTTTCTTCTGTTTCATTTCTTCTTGAATTTCATGTGGTGACTGTGACTAATTTGAGAGATTAATCAACGTCACTCTTAACCATCCTCCATGTCGTCTCTTTGTGGAGGAATCAGACGTCTTCCTGTCCTACATCTCCAGTTCACAGCTTCAGGTTTCATTTCTGACACAAGTTCATGAAAAACATTTCTGCTGAAAACTCTCACATGCTAAAGACTTACATAACACACACATTCACACACACATACTCACACACACACAGCTTCAAACAACCTTTGACCTTTAACATGACACGTTTGACCCAACAAGTCAGACTCTGACAGACCCTCAGAAACTGGCAGGATTTCAGTCCAAACACCCAGAAACGTTTCTGTTTGACAATGAAGACGCTCTTTCTTTTCTGGTAATTCAAGTTTAGCTGCTGGTTTGATTTTTGTTCTTATTTGAACAAAAAGTTCATCAGAAGCTGTTTCTGCTCCAAAGATTTGTCTCATTTTATACCTTTAAAGCAACTGAACCTCACTCACCTCCTTAAATTAGTCTTTTATAAATCTGAGAGAGACACACTATGACTCCTGCATGTTGATTAGAAGAGAGGACAGACGTGATCATCAGAACAAGTTTTAATATGAAGATGCTGTTTCAGTGTCCAACCACCAGGTGTCACACTTCACCTGTTCCCTGAGATAAGATAAGATGATAAGATCCTTTATTGATCTCACGGTGGGGAAATTTCACTGTTACAGCAGCTCAAACAACAATTTAAAAGAGATATTAAATAATAGAGACAAAATAAACACAAAAACACAAAAAACAATATGTACAATAAATAGTAAATAGTAATAATAAGAGAAAAAAAGAAAGAAACAGTATTTATATACACAGCCTCACCCAGTTAGATGTGCAGTGGTGAGGTGTTATTGCACAGGTGAATATGGATATATAGCAGATATGAATTCAACAGTATAAGTAAATGAGTGGAATGAAAAAAGACCATAAAGTGCATAGCTAGGACCTCAGTAAACATCAGTGCAATGATGAAACATCAGTAATAATAATAACTTTTATTCATATAGCACTTTACACAACACAGGGTAACAAAGTGCTTCACAGGCAGGTTAAAAACACACATACAGTGCAGAAGTCAACACACAAATGACATACATACACCATACACACAAATACACATAAATATACATAACAACAAGAGCCCAGTGTCGGAAAAGAACTAAAGGGATGGAGTCATGGGAAGGCTAACCTGTTAGAGGTGGGTTTTTAAGAGACGTTTAATAACAGAGCACAGATTCAGCAGATCTAATTGACTGTGGGAGGCTGTTCCAAAGTCGAAGAGCTGCTCGAAGGCTCGGTCCCCTCTAGTTTTAAGATTGGAGGTGACCTTGGTCTGATGACCGTAGTGGACGGCGGCTAGAGTATGGGACAGAAGCTCTGTTAAATAATCTGGGGCGGCCTGTGTATATTCTGTATTTTATTGATTAGACTTCATTTATTGACTTCACTTTATTTTATTGAAACAGACTTGTAAGGTAGAATGGGATACGTTTCCAATAATATAGAAGAAAGAGCAGTATGGCAAATAAAACAGTAAAAATAAAACAGTAAGTTTAAAATACAAAGTATAAAGAGTTTGTCCAGAGTGACTCTGCCACCGTCACCAGAATAGCTTCTCGTACCAATACTATAAGTAAATAGAAACCACAGAGCTGAGTGGCGTCGCAGAAGTTTGTGAATGTTGATAAAGTTCCTGCTTTTATGGCTGGCTTGTTGTCCATAGTATACTCTGCCAGTATAAGTCCACTAAGTCCCTCTAGCAGGACTTATAAATAACCAGCTCCTTCGTCTTAAAATTTCTTGGATTGCACATTATTGCATATGATGGGGCTGTATTGCACGTTTGTTGGTGTTGTACAGGTGAAGAGAAGAGGCCTCATTGTCGTCACAGGCTGACCTCCCAGTCGCCTGGTTGTAGCCCGACGTGTGTGGGTTGGCAGTGTCAATGGAGGTGTTGAGCTCCAGAAGCAGCGACTCCCATCCTGAGAGTTGTGATGTGCCCCTCTGTCTTCCCTTATCCAGTAGTGGGCTCGATGGACAGGAACTGTTTTTTACCTGGGGTCTGAGTGGCACAAATAATTTGTGGCATCTTATTGTGACACCTGATTGTTTTGTGCCAAATATCTGGCTGATGATCGTCAACGATACTCAGTTGTGCAGTTGAACAAAAAACGCTGAAGATGGCGGGCAGTGGAGTCATTCCTGAGGCATTGCCTGCATTTTAATGTAAATAGTTGTAAATAACTGTTATAGCCTGTATTTGCTACATTTGTACATAATTTTTTGAAACTTTACAACTTATATTTGCATTCTAAGTTATAAAAATGGTTCATTAGACATGTTTGTGGTTTTCACATTGTGGGCAGTTTGTTACAAAATCTTGTCTGTTGCCAGGTCGGAAACTTTTTTATATTCGGATTTTATGTTTTTTGTGTGGTTTTAGGTCCAGTGTGTTAATACAGTATGTCAAAATGAAAAAATAACTGTAAAATCACAGCACTAATTTCACCTTGCATTCACGAGTGGCAGTTGCTCAGCTTTGTGGTTTTCACATGAGAGGTTGTGCTGAAAAAAATGATACCAAACAAGGACTGGACCCTGGTTAAGTCTTGTTCAGCAGCTAGTGCATGGTAAACAGTTCTTAAGGTGAAATATAAAAGCAAAAT
Source organism: Scortum barcoo (assembly GCA_023238725.1). Taxonomy (NCBI): domain Eukaryota; kingdom Metazoa; phylum Chordata; class Actinopteri; order Centrarchiformes; family Terapontidae; genus Scortum; species Scortum barcoo. The sequence goes on along the minus strand of CM041541.1, from coordinate 14,757,243 downwards.
AAAAAGTAGTCAAAAAAAATTAAAACTAAAAAAAAAAATAAATTATACCCTGGACTCCAGAGGGTTAAGGTATGCACTAAAAGTTCTATGTGTTTCACTGATGGCGCCGAATTTAGTACAGGCATGGGTTTAAGTTTTGCAATGTTTCTTAACCATTTTTGAAAGAAGCAGGACTGAGTGAGTCTAGTGATGTGAAATGATTGTAAATAGATGAATCGAAAAAATAGTTGTAAATAACAGGTGTTGGTCAAATCTTGGATTTATGTTATAAAAATTGTTCATTAAAAGGAGGTCCAGTGCCGAGATTTTTAGAGACAAGGTTGATGTGGTCAAAAATGCGACTCCAGGCCTAGTTGGCTAGGGGCAATGTTTCAATATGACTTCTTTGGAGAAGCTATCTGGGCTGATCACCAGGATTTTGTTTTTTTTGGAATTGAGATGGAGGAAATGATGATGAGGAAAAGGTTGAGACAGAGGTGAGGCAGTCCTGCAAAGACTTTAGGATGTTGAGGTTGTTGGGTTTAACAGAAAGGTACAATCCTTATCCCTTTGTTGTAATTGTTGCCTGAGTGTCATCGGCATAAAAATGGTATGAAATCCCACTAGTGGAGTTAAGCAGGTTGCTTAGAGGAAGCATGTATAAGGAAAAAAGGATAGGACCGAGAATTGATCCGTGAGGGAGCCCACATAGAAGAGGAGCAGAGGAGGACATGTAGTTGTTAATGACAGTCTGGCGTTTATAAAATGGACAGAGAACATGAACATTGAAGTGTCTGTCGGACAGGTAAGAGGAAAACCATTTCAGAGCAGTACCAGTTGATTCCGATCCAGTTTTGTAGTCTGTCAATGAGAATATTATGGTCGATGGTGTCAAAGGCAGCAGATAAAACCAGCAAGACTAGGATGGAGTGTTAACCTTTATCAGCAAGCATAAGAATGTCATTTGTGACTTTTAGCAGTGCAGTGTTTCTGCACTATGTTTCTGACGGAAGCCGGATTGAAATTTATCAAAGATATTATATCCTTCCACCACTTGAAGAACTTACTGGGTGACAACTTTTTCCAGAATTTTTTGAATAAATGGGAGTTTGGAAATAGGCCTATAATTTGCTAGAACTGTTGCATCTAGGGAGGATTTTTTGAGGAGAGGAAAAACCCTGGCTGTCTTGAAATGATCAGGTACGCAGCCAGTGGAGAGAGATTGATTGACAATAGACAAAAGGCAGGGAGAAATGACTGGCAGGGTCTCTCTAAGAAATTTAGTTGGGATTATGTCACCAGGGCAGGACGAAGGGCACATATGGGAAATTGTGTCTAAGAGATCTTGCACGGATGTCTGGGTGAATTCAGACATCACAGCAGGGCGGGTGGCTTCAGTGAGGTAGTGAACTCCAGAATTAAAATCTGATCTAAGATTGTTGATCTTGTTAACAAAGAAATCTAAACACTTATTACAGTCGTCAGAGGAGGTGGCAGGAAAACCAGAATGAGCAGGATTCAGGAGCTGGTTAATAGTGTCAAAGAGAAATTTAGGGTTATGCTTGTTATTGTTGATCATACCAGAGAAATAAGCAGCTCTCACATCTTTAATGAGATTGTTGAGAGTGGCTTAACAGTTCCCTCATGTGGAGGTAGTGCACATGGAGGTTAGATTTCCTCCATTTACGTTCAACTCTTCTAAAATGGCATTTGTGGCATCGAATACTGTCGTCAATCCAAGGGGACACTTTGACAACGGGGACTAATCTGGTTTCGCTTGGGGAGTCAGGGCTAAGGAGCATGTCTTGTTGAACCAGTTAACATAATCATTGATGTTGGAAAATGTGAGGAGCTCAATCTGGATGTCAAGAAGAGCTGAAAATCTAGCTGCTGAGCTCTCATTAAAAATGCAAGACTGGGAGGGGGCGCTGTTGAGCGTTGAGTATGTAAGACGTGTCTTCTGCAGGAGCTCCGAAGGAATGTGACTGTTTTAATTTGTTTTTTGCACCTTTTATTGCTTTATTTTTTGGCACCGTGAATTAACATCTGTGCGACGCCCTTTCCCGACTCATTGTGGTGGCATCTCGAAACCATGGCAAATCTAGGAAAACCCGATGCTGCTAAAGCAGGTCGAAGCAAGCCTCGGCTCTCACCTGAGCCCAAGCTTGATGCTAACGAGCAGCTCCAGATAACGCGCATGGAGGCGAATGGATGGACATGATCACACATTGTGAGCGTCAGACATTGGGCAGTAGATTTGAGCGATCGTATCCGAGACAGTTAAGAGGGAGATTGCAGCAGCTCTCGGCCCGCTTGAGAGCTAAAGTTAACGTCACACGATAAGACTATTGCGGACCTTGAGCGCTCTGCCAATGACTATGGTGACAAGCTAATTAACCTGGAGGCAACGGTTGCTATGCTAACTACCCTGGCCGACTCGTTATCCAAGAAATGTGAAGACTTAGAGGGACGGTCCAGATTGAACAATGTGCGTCTGGTCGGGATCCCAGAGGGGACCGAGGGACGACTGCAACTGCAAGACTTGCTCGGCCTGGATAACAAACCTGTGCTGGACCGCGCTCACCGGAGCCTCCACCCTAAACCCAGAGATGGGGAATCCCCCCGAGCCTTCGTCATTCGAGTCAATATGTTCCAACAACGCAACGAAATCCTGCGTAAAGCTGGAGCAGCCGTCCCCTGTCTATTACAAAGGCAAACGAATCTCAGTCTTTCCAGATTACACTCCCTCAGTGGCAAAAAAACGAGCCGCCTTTGCCAAAGTCAAGAAGGAGCTACACTCCTGTCCAGGTGTTAAATTTGGGCTTTTCTATCCAGCCACACTGCGATTCACTCTTCCTGGAGGACAGGTCCACAGATTTGAAGATCCCTCAACCGCCATGGACTTTATTGAAAAAAATGTTAAAAACGTTGTGGCTCCGAGCTCTGTTTGAATGTTCACTTAAGGATGTATGAGCTCAGGATGAATACCAAAATTGGGGACTGATATGATACTGCCAACACTTTTATCAATTAAAAAAAAAAAAAAAAACTATTTTATTTATTTGCTGTTATTGTCAGTCCTGTGATATCATGAAAAAGCTGACTTATCAGTCATGGCTGTTAGGTATGTTGGGCAACGGTCAAATTCTTCTTTTTTATGCAGCTTCATTTATACTTAGGTGTCTTTTTATTTTTTGTTATTATTATTATCTATTTACTTATTTATTTTCCTTTTCTGGCTAAAGTAATGGTAAGGTGCAGTTAGATTTATGCTTATCACATTCCTTGTGGAGGAATAAGGTCTTCTTTTCCAGTTGGTTGATTTTGCTTCTCCAAGAGCCTATCTAGGCCAGGCTATGGGCTTTATGGGGTGGGGTGGGCTTCGCGCATCCTGTTTGGGGGGGTGCTTCTGCGAAATGTTCAGGGTGTTCTCTGTGTTTTTTTGTGCTTGTTTACCTCCAGCCGCTCTTTTGCTTATTTAATAGTATTACTCTTCCTGTTTTTCTTTGTCACCTTTGTGCCCAGACTACTCATTATAGTTTTTATTACTACAAAATCAAAATTTCAAATTTATTTATTTAGAGCCCAAAATCACAAACATCGGCTTTTTACAATCTGTACAGTTGTGACACCCTCTGTCCTTAGACCCTCGAACCAAGTCAGGAAAAACTTCAAAAAACCCTTTATGGGAAAAAGAAGAAACCTGAGGAAGAGCCACAGATGAGGGATCCCTCTCCCTGGGACGGACAGACGTGCAATAGATGCCACATGTACAGAGAACATCATCATCAATCATATAGGGAATTATACATGCTGTATATGCTAGCTTTAACTTGTCATGTCTTCATCTTTGATAGGACAGGATCTCCAGTTTACCAGTTTTAACTGCAAGGGGCTTAACAACCCTGTCAAACGCAGTAAAGTTTTGCATCATCTCCATCAGCTAGGAGCCTGGATCATCTTCTTACAGGAGACTCATCTCAAGAACTTAGAACATCAAAAACTGAAGAAGGGTTGGGTAGGCCAAATATACCACTCATCTTTCTCTGGTAAGGCTAGAGGGGCGGCCATTCTTTTGCACAAATCTGTTCCTTTTATTTGCAACCAGATCATTCCGGACCCCAATGGCAGATATATTATTGTTACTGGAGCAATTAAAAATGTCCGTGTTATATTAGCTAACGTTTATGCACCCAACTGTGATGACGAAGCTTTCCTAAAGCGTTTCTTTTCTCTCCTCCCAGATATGTCATCACACTATTTGATACTAGGTGGTGATTTTAATTGCTGGCTGAACTCTGAACTAGATCGCTCCTCGTCGAAACCAGTTCCACTTTCACGGTCAGCCCAAATCATTCTGTCTGACGCGTGGCGTTTTCTTAATCCTTTAAAAAGATAATACTTTTTCTTTTCAGCTGTGCATCGTACATTTACTTTACATTTATTGATCTCTTTCTAATTGATAATAGATTACTGTCATCCTTAGCTTTGTGTAGATATGAGGCCATTGTTCTTTCTGACCACGCTCTGCTTCTAATGGATATTAAATTGTTTGCCCCGTCATCTGAACGTCCACTTTGGCAACTGAACACACATCTCCTCTCAAGTGACCTCTTCATTGACTTTGTATCACAACAGATTGACTTCTTTCTATCTACTAACAGAACACCGGGAATATCTGCTTCTCTTCTTTGGGAGTCACTGAAGGCTTTTATTAGGGGGGAGATTATTTCTTATATTCACTATGAAAATATATTAAGGCAACAGAAACTGCTTAATTTGAGGCAACAAATTTCACAACTAGACAGCATGTACGCAGCCACTGCTTCTCCAAATCTATATAAAGAACGCCTTTCATTGCAAGCGGAATTTGATGTACTTATGACCCATCGTACAACTGAACTTATGTTGCAGTCTGGGGCGCAATTTTTCGAGCAAGGTGATAAGGCTAACAAACTCCTTGCACACCAAATTTGTCAGGTAGCGGCTTCACGTCAAATTTCCCAGATCCAGACAGACACAGGGGTAACGACAGATCCATCTCAGATAAATCTTGCCTTCGAGATTTTTTATAGGTCATTATATTCATCTGAATCTGTGTCAACAGATGCTGACTTCGATGTCTTTTTTGCCAATCTTAATGTGCCTATTGTTAGTCCAGAAAGTGCTAATGACCTCGGGAAACCTATCACGTTATCAGAGCTCAGTGCAGCTATGCGGTCTCTTCAGTATGGGAAGTGTCCAGGACCTGACGGCTATCCCTCTGAGTTTTACAAGAAATTCTGGGAACAACTCGCGCCGCTGCCGTTATTATTGGATGTGTATAATGAGGCTTTTGCTCTCAGAGCTCTTCCCCAAACCCTGAATCAGGCTATAATCTCTCTTCTGCTGAAGAAGGATAAAGATCCTCTTTCTTGCTCCTCATATTGCCCTATAAGTCTTTTGAATGTCGATTTCAAACTATTATCCAAAGTTCTGGCTTTGCGTCTTGAGACTGTTATGCCCACGGTGGTGGACCCGGATCAGACCGGGTTTATTCAGAACAGACACTCTTTTTCTAACATTAGGCGGCTTTTTAACATCATCTATAATAATTTATCTAATAGTACCCAGGAAGCGGTAATTTCACTGGACGCGGAAAAAGCTTTTGACTGTGTGGAATGGTCATATCTGTTCTACGCGCAGTCAAAAAATTTGGCCTTGGGGACGCCTTCTTATCCTGGATCAAGTTGCTTTATTCCAACCCACAAGCTACAATAAGGACCAACAATACACGGTCAAATTACTTTTCTCTTTAGACTTAGACTTAGACTTAGACTTAGACTTTTTATTGATCCCTTTGGGATGACTCCCTCAGGGAAATTTTAGGTTTCCAGCAGCATACAGGTAGAGAAGCACACAGATGAAAAATAAAACAGTAAATACTTAAAATACAAAATATAAATATAAAGAATGGGAATAAAATACTATAAGTAAATAGAAAGAGCTGAGTATGGCATCGTGTGAAATAAGTTATGGCTTTGTATAGTATAAGTATAAGTTAAGAGTTATAAATTAAAATTATTGCACATTATTACATATGATGGGGTTATTGCACCAGAGGAAAAGTGTCCAATGTGTATGTATGTGTTGTACAAGTAAATGTACAATGGCTACCACCCCTACTCTATGTCCTCCTCCCCCCTTGTGAGGAGTTGTAGAGTGTGATGGCATGATGGACAAAGGAGTTCTTGAGCCTGTTGGTCCTGCACTTGGGAAGGAGCAGTCTTTCACTGAACAGGCTCCTCTGGTTGCTGATGACGGTGTTTATCGCTCAACAAGGCAAGGGTGCCCGCTAAGTCCCCTCTTATTTGCATTGGCCATCGAGCCTCTTGCGATTGCTCTTCATTCTAATCCATTTATTGTGGGCATACGGCGTCATGGTCTGGTTGCCAAAGTTTCACTTTATGCTGACGACCTGCTTCTATATGTTTCAAACCTTCACACTTCTGTTCCCGCTGCTTTGCGTCTACTTTCAGATTTTGGCCGGATCTCTGGGTATAAGTTGGATTTGGGTAAAAGTGAGTTGTTTCCTATTAATCTGGCTGCTAGGGCCTTCCCCTTGCGTACATTTTCCTTTTAAAATAGCTGACACCAGCTTTACATACCTGGGAATTAAGGTTACACATAAATTAGAAGATTTATTTAAAGCTAACTTCTCTCCACTTTTATCAAAAGTTAAGGAAGATTGTGAGCGATGGTCCTTACTTAAATTGTCTTTGGTGGCCCGCATTAATTGTGTAAAAATGAATATTCTTCCCCATTTTCTTTATCTTTTCCAGTGCATCCCAATTTTCTTAACTAATTCCTTCTTCAGCCGGGTGGATTCTCTCATTTCAGACTTCCTCTGGGAATGGGAGGACTTCCCGGTTGTCCAGGCAATATTTACAAGGGCAATAATGGCGCTGTTGCGTGCGGCTCCGAGCAGGCTGTTTGTGTCCCGTGTTTTTAACGTAGTTTTGTCCAGACCAATAAATCGCTGTTGGACTTGTATGTTGTTTCAAATCGTGCGGTGGACTGTCCGTAACAATGTGCCGAATAACGCTAAAGGACGCCTGGGAAATGCGACCAAGACGCCACTGTTTTGGCATACACACATCAGGAACTGCTTAACCTGGCCGGTGCCTCTAAATTTGGGATGAGGCATGGTATCCCAAAGGAACTTCTTCTGAATTTCACATCACCAAAGCAGGGAGGTGGGAGTAGCCCGGAAATGATGCACTGTTTACCTGAGCAGAGCACGTTGTCAATGAGGGAGATGAAATCTGCTTTGAGTATTTCAGACTTTTGAAGACGTATGTTGTTAAATCCAGCATGATTAACCACAGTGGAAGTTGCAGAACTGTCATATTGGCCAAGGAGCTCAGAGGTAGCTGTGTTGATATCGTCGACACAGGCGCCGGGGTAGCAAAAAGTCCGTGAATTTGGGAACCACCACATGCCGGACAATAGAGGTACCGATTACCAGGGCAGCCGTGCCGGGGGGAGCTGCAGGGCTGACACCCTTACTGGACTGCCTGGAAGTCCGGGCAAGGGAAGGCGAAGGAGGGTGCCGGCTGGCAGAATGAGAAACCAAGCTGCGCTCAGCTGCCACATGCCGGCGGAAGCGAGCTCTCTGTAGGGAGGCATCACCCGCAGCAGTGCAGGTGAGTGTGTGTGTTAACCCCACTGCGGAAGAGAGGCCAAGGCGACGAGGGCTGCAGCGGCAGCATCACTTCCGACAACGGAGCCAGCCGGTGGACACCCTACAATGACCGAGGCAGCAGTGGAATGGAGCTGTTTGGTAGCAGCAGCAGGAGTAGCAGCCTCAGAGCCAGCCGACAGCAGAGTCACGGCACACAACGTAGCGTGGGAGTCGGGTGGACCAGGAGTGGTTGTTGGAGCAGAGAAGAGATGGTTTTCCAGCTCGGCCAAGGCTTGGAACTTGTTGCTGAGCTCCAGAGGTTCTGGCGACGCTGACCCAGAGCATCCCCCACGGCCCTTGTTGTTTTTCACCAGGACCCACGGCTCCGAGCGGCGGGGAGTGGAGCAGGGTCTTGACTTTGGCTTCGCTCCAAGAATGGGCCACACTTCATCCCTCATAGCCAGGAGGTTAGCTAAGGGGGTCAGCTCGCCACCAGTGATGAAGGAACCAGACCAAGGGAGGGTGGAATCATAGACTGGGACAGAGGCAGAGAGTTCAGGGAACTGGAGAGGGCTGACACCATTGCTTTTGCCACAGTGAGAGGAGTCCAGGGCCAAAATGTGTTTGGCCTGGGCAGTGGCAACACTGGAGAACTCAAGGATTAGTTCGTCCTTTTTTAATAGGTCTGCCTTCAGACCTCTTATCTCGTCTCTAAGCTGTGAATATGCAGGTAAGCAACAATCGCACACCACCACAATTAGATGAGACTAAGGTGGTAGCTAGCTTAGCCACCAGATGTTTTTGTTGCGGTTACCACAGACACAAGACAGACAGCAGGCAGGTAGCGTCACACAGAGATGACATTGGTCGCAAAGGATGACATCAGTAAACATCAGTCCTACTGTGGTATGAAAGTGTTTGTTGCAATGACAAAGATTCATAGTTCAGCACTGAACAGTCTGATGGTGTTTGGGATGAAGGACCTGTGGAAGCGCTCCTTCCTACACCTTGGATGTCTGAGTCTGTTGCTGAAGGAGCTGCTTAAGGCCCCCACAGTCTGATGCAGAGGGTGGGAGGTGTTGTCCATGATGGTGGACAGTTTGGCCAGAGCCCTCCTCTCCCCCATCACCTCGATGGAGTCCAGGGGGCAGCCACAGACTGAGCTGGCTCTTTTAATCAGTCTGTTGAGCCTCTTCTTGTCCCGCTCAGAACACCCCCCTCCCCAGCAGACCACTGCATAGGAGACCACAGATGCCACCACAGTCTCATAAAAAGTCCTCAGCAGTGGCCTGCACACACCAAAAGATCTCCAGCCTCCTCAGCATGTAAAGACGACTCTGACCCCTTCTTGTAGAGCGAGTCAGTGTTGTCAGTCCAGTCCAGTTTGTTATTTTAAGTGAACACCCAGGTACTTGTACGTCCTCACTCTCTCGATGTCAAGTCCCTGGATGTTCACTGGTGCAATGTCAGGATGAGGGTTTCCTGCTGAAGTCGATCACCATCTCCTTTGTCTTGCTGGCATTGACTTGAAGGTGATTCAGCTCACACCAGTCGACAAAGTCCATGATGACCTTCCTGTACTCACAGTCGTTCCCCTCTGACACACATCCCACAATGGCAGTGTCATCGGAGAACTTCTGGAGGTGGCAACTGTCCGTGGAGTATGTGAAGTCCGATGTGTACAGGGTGAAGAGGAAAGGTGAGAGGACTGTTCCCTTGGGGGGCACCTGTGCTGCAGACCACCACATCGGACACACAGTCCTGCAGCCTCACACAGTTCTTTGAGTAAGTTTCAGAGCTCCAGAGTAATCTGATTACAGTCAGATTTTACACAGGTGAGCTGATGTTTCTCAGACACAGAGACGCACCTCAACACGTTCTTCTTCTGCTGTATGTATGTGTATGTGATTTTCAGGCGTCACAGGCTTTGTTAAGATTCCTCTCAGGTGGCAGAGCGTGAAGATGGAGACATCTTGATCTTCATCATCAACACAAAGAAGAAAAGGCCTCCTCACTCTGACCTCTGACCTCACCTGAATGCATCATTAAAAGGAATACATGAAGGCAGACTTTTATTTTGAAAACAGGAAGGGAAAATGACAATAACTGATATGATATCTTCTCTGATCTCAGGTGTGATTTTAGAAAACAAACACGTATCTCTGCTCTCAGCCAATCACATGCCTGGACTCCAGGTAACCATGGAGACGGAGAGTCTGGTACGGGATGTGAAGAATGTGTTGATCCTGCTGACGGTAAACATGACCTCATACAAAGGTCAAAGGTCACAGAGAGCTGATGATTCACACAGAGCTGTTTACTTTGCTCAGTCTCTTCTTCTGTGGTAGTAAACTGCACCAGGGTCAAAGGTCACGGTTCCTAATTTAAACTAAAATCACAGTCAAACACGACTGCACATTCAGCCTGATCCTCGCCACTGAGTGCGCTCAGACCAACTGGATACTCATGCAGACAAGATACGCTCCTTTTGAAAAAACTTTATTATGAAATCCTGATTTTTTAACAACAATTCAGAAAAAATCATTCATGTCTGTCCTTAAGGAGTTTGGAGGTCCTTGAAGAGCCTCCTTGAGTCTCAGATCAATCTTAAGTTCATTAATTCAGAACCACCTCGAGGATCAGAGCCGAGTACTGAAACACAGGAAACTGTGACAACCTCAGTTTGTAATAAACTCGTCACAGGAAAGATTACAACTAATATTAATCTTTTTTTGCTGAATCAATCCAAGTAGGTACAAAAAAATCACATTAACCCTCATGTTATGTTCATTTCATGTTAAACAATTTTGTGTTACTATAAGATCTAGATAAGATCTTTTATTGATCCCACAGTGGGGAAATTCCACTGTTACAGCAGCTCAAAAAGTAAAAGAAGACATTAAATAATAGACAAAAAAAAAACACACAAAGACACAAAAAACAGTATTTACAATAAATAGTAGTAGTAGTAGTAGTATTACAATAGTAATAATAACAACAGAAAAAGAAAGAAACAGAAACAGTATTTATATACACAGCCTCACCCAGTTAGATGTGCTGTGGTGAGGTGTTATTGCACAGGTGAATATGGATATGTAGAAGATATGAATTAACTGTATGAAGTAAATGAGTGGAATGAAAAAAACACCATAAAGTGCATGGCTAGGACATCAGTAAACATCAGTAACATCAGTGCAATGATGAAAACATCAGTAAACATCAGTAAACATCAGTGAAACATCAGTAAACATCAGTAAACATCAGTGCAATGATGAACATCAGTAAACATCAGTCCTACTGTGGTATGGAAGTGTTTGTTACAATGACAAAGATTCATAGTGCAGCATTAAACAGTCTGATGGTGTTTGGGATGAAGGACCTGTGGAAGCTCCTTCCTACACCTTGGGTGTCTGAGTCTGTTGCTGAAGGAGCTGCTTAAGGCCCCCACAGTCTGATGCAGAGGGTGGGAGGTGTTGTCCATGATGGTGGACAGTTTGGCCAGAGCCCTCCTCTCCCCATCACCTCGATGGAGTCCAGGGGGCAGCCACAGACTGAGCTGGCTCTTTTAATCAGTCTGTTGAGCCTCTTCTTGTCCCGCTCAGAACACCCCCCTCCCCAGCAGACCACTGCATAGGAGACCACAGACGCCACCACAGTCTCATAAAAGGTCCTCAGCAGTGGCCTGCACACACCAAAAGATCCCAGCCTCCTCAGCATGTAAAGACGACTCTGACCCTTCTTGTAGAGCGAGTCAGTGTTGTCAGTCCAGTCCAGTTTGTTGTTTAAGTGAACACCCAGGTACTTGTATGTCCTCACTCTCTCGATGTCAAGTCCCTGGATGTTCACTGGTGCAATGTCTGATGAGGGTTTCCTGCTGAAGTCGATCACCATCTCCTTTGTCTTACTGGCATTGACTTGAAGGTGATTCAGCTCACACCAGTTGACAAAGTCCATGATGACCTTCCTGTACTCACAGTCGTTCCCCTCTGACACACATCCCACAATGGCAGTGTCATCGGAGAACTTCTGGAGGTGGCAACTGTCCGTGGAGTACGTGAAGTCCGATGTGTACAGGGTGAAGAGGAAAGGTGAGAGGACTGTTCCCTGGGGGGCACCTGTGCTGCAGACCACCACATCGGACACACAGTCCTGCAGCCTCACAAACTGGGGTCTGTCAGTGAGGTAGTTGGTGACCCATGCAGCCAGCTGGTTGCACTGGCCCCCGCTCTCTCCAGCTTCACCCTGAGCAGTGAGGGGTGGATCGTGTTGAAAGCACTGGAGAAATCAAAAAAGGTAATCCTCACAGTGTTTCCAGCGTCCTCCAGGTGAGACAGGGATCTCTGCAGCAGGTAGATGATGGCATCATCCACCCCAATGCCGGGTTGGTATGCAAACTGCAGGGGATCCATGTTTGGGCTCACCAGGGGGCGGAGGTGCCTGAGGACGATCCTCTCCAGTGCCTTCATCAGGTGAGACGTTAAGGCCACGGGTCTGAAGTGGTTGGGCTCCTTGGGGCGCGAAGTTTTAGGGACTGGAACCACACAAGAAGTCTTCCACAGGACAGGAACTCTTTCCAGACTCAGGCTCAAGGTTGTAAGATGTAGCAGACCACCTGACAGAGCTGGTCTGCACAGTCCCGGAGGAGTCTGGAGCTGATGCCATCAGGACCCGTGGCTTTCCTGGCTTTGATCTTCTTCAGCTGCGTTCTCACCTGATCCACTTGTAGGTGTGAAGGAGATTAGGAGAGGGAGGGGGTGGAGGAGAGGAGCACTGTAGAGATGGTGGTGAAGGCGGGGGGGATGGTGAGAGCCCCAGAGATGGTGGAGGTGTTGATGGTGGTGAGGGGGCGTGCAGGCAGAGGGAGCTGGAGGTGGGCTGGTCTGTGCTCAGGCTGAGGGGGGTGGAGGTGGGCCCAGTATCAAATCTGTTGAAGAACAGATTTAGCTTGTTGGCCCAGTCTCTGTCTCCAGGCTCAAGGGTTCCTCCTCTTGTTTTTACCCTGTCCTGAGATAGCTTGGAGTCCCTCTCCAAACCTCCCTCGCGTTGTTTTGCTGCAGGTGGTCCTCCATTTTCCTCCTGTAGCTGGCCTTGCACTCTTTGATCTTCCATTTCAAGATCCCTCTGCACCCTCCTCAGTTCATCTCTGTTGCCAGACTGGAAAGCCCTCCTTTTCTCCTGCAGCAAGGCTCTCAGATCAGGAGTCACCCAGGGCTTGTTGTTTGAGAAACACCGTACCCTCTTGGTGGGCACGGTGGTTTCTACACAGAAGTTTATGTAATCCGTGATGCAGTCCGTTAAACTGTCGATGTCCTGTTCGTGTGTAGCCCACAGAGCAAAGTTCCCGGTCAAAAATGACCATTCCATTAAGACTCATCATAAAAACTATAATAATACATATATTATCACTATTTGTTGTGTTAGATTTTTTTTATCAACTTAAATTCTTGTGAACATTACAAGTTTTGAATTTCTATTTGTTATTCATGGCCTGTATGCCTCATTGATCTGAGCTTATACATCTTGAATTTGAGTTCTAAAAAACATAATTTCTGGATTATTTTGACTTTAAGAAATAATCAGATGAAACATAGATTACTGTTTATCACAGACTACTTTGGGTCAAAGTTACCAACGACATTTGTTTTGAAACCATTTAAAATTTGTAAACAGTCACATAAAGTAACACCTTTTGTGTTCCTGGTCAAAAGTGACCGGGATAGATTTTATTTGTGTACAAAGGAAATTATCCCAACACTACACTTAACAATTTCACAATATTCCAAGATCAATATCTTAATACATTAAAGAACAACTGTTGTAATATGAGCACTATAAACTGGTTTAATACTTATAATCCGCTAGAGGGTAGCTGTTTGTAAGAGATGCTTTTTCCCGGGGTTTTCCCTCTCGCGTTGTTTTGCCTCCGTGTTTCACATTTTGAGCTGTGTAAGCCTCAGTGTACAAGAGAAAAGAACAAATGCCTTTTGCAAGTTATAGATGAAGCTCATATGAGCAACAGCAAGTTGTCGAGTGGTCTTTTTCAAAGCCAAAGTTACCACAACAACTAACAAGAACCATGACATCATAATGTTCATCAGTCTATCAGTTTTTTTCTGATAACAGAAAAAAACTGAAAACTGATATAAATTCAGGCTTCTAAACTTGGTGGAGTGGGTTAACTCAAACTTCAATGGTGTTTTTTCTCATGCACATGTTGGACAATATGTGCAGATTGTTGCATGCACCTTGCAAATATATGCATTGCATTTATGGCACGTTACGCTTGTTTTCACATCAGTTATTTCTTGCTCTGGATTATATTCTGTGTCATCTTCAGCTTCTGACACTTCCTCCTCTAATTCCATCCTCACTGCCAGTTTCCTGGCCTCTCTCCTCCTCACCAGTGTGGTGATCAAATACACTGCTCAAAAAAATAAAGGGAACACTAAAATAACACATCCTAGATCTGAATGAATGAAATATTCTTATTAAATACTTTGTTCTTTACATAGTTGAAATGTGCTGACAACAAAATCACACAAAAATTATCAATGGAAATCAAATTTATTAACCCATGGAGGTCTGGATTTGGAGTCACACTCAAAATTAAAGTGGAAAAACACACTACAGGCTGATCCAACTTTGATGAAATGTCCTTAAAACAAGTCAAAATGCTCCTGATGAGGTGGCGGATGGTCTCCTGAGGGATCTCCTCCCAGACCTGGACTAAAGCATCCACCAACTCCTGGACAGTCTGTGGTGCAACGTGGCGTTGGTGGAATGGAGCGAGACATGATGTCCCAGATGTGCTCAAGTTGGATTCAGGTCTGGGGAACGGGCGGGCCAGTCCATAGCATCAATGCCTTCGTCTTGCAGGAACTGCTGACACACTCCAGCCACATGAGGTCTAGCATTGTCTTGCATTAGGAGGAACCCAGGGCCAACCACACCAGCATATGGTCTCACAAGGGGTCTGAGGATCTCATCTCGGTACCTAATGGCAGTCAGGCTACCTCTGGCGAGCACATGGAGGGCTGTGCGGCCCCTGTCCCCCAAAGAAATGCCACCCCACACCATTACTGACCCACTGCCAAACCGGTCATGCTGGAGGATGTTGCAGGCAGCAGAACGTTCTCCACGGCGTCTCCAGACTCTGTCACGTCTGTCACATGTGCTCAGTGTGAACCTGCTTTCATCTGTGAAGAGCACAGGGCGCCAGTGGCGAATTTGCCAATCTTGGTGTTCTCTGGCAAATGCCAAACGTCCTGCACTGTGTTGGGCTGTAAGCACAACCCCCACCTGTGGACGTCGGGCCCTCATACCACCCTCATGGAGTCTGTTTCTGACCGTTTGAGCAGACACATGCACATTTGTGGCCTGCTGGAGGTCATTTTGCAGGGCTCTGGCAGTGCTCCTCCTGTTCCTCCTTGCACAAAGGCGGAGGTAGCGGTCCTGCTGCTGGGTTGTTGCCCTCCTACGGCCTCCTCCACGTCTCCTGATGTACTGGCCTGTCTCCTGGTAGCGCCTCCATGCTCTGGACACTACGCTGACAGACACAGCAAACCTTCTTGCCACAGCTCGCATTGATGTGCCATCCTGGATGAGCTGCACTACCTGAGCCACTTGTGTGGGTTGTAGACTCCGTCTCATGCTACCACTAGAGTGAAAGCACCGCCAGCATTCAAAAGTGACCAAAACATCAGCCAGAAAGCATAGGAACTGAGAAGTGGTCTGTGGTCACCACCTGCAGAACCACTCCTTTATTGGGGGTGTCTTGCTAATTGCCTATAATTTCCACCTGTTGTCTATTCCATTTGATAATTGATTGTCAATCAGTGTTGCTTCCTAAGTGGACAGTTTGATTTCACAGAAGTGTGATTGACTTGGAGTTACATTGTGTTGTTTAAGTGTTCCCTTTATTTTTTTGAGCAGTGTATATAATCAAGAGCCTCACTTACCGTGTATATCAGCCTGCCATGGTGCTGCCACATAATGAACCGTGAGTGCAAGACCTCATAAAAGCATTAAATACCAAAGCTACGAGAAAAGTTCAGTATTATTGAAACTACTGTTGCAGCTGTCTGTGAGAGCTGCAGGTGTTGAAACTCTGCTGGGCAAAGGTTCGCGTAGTGGTTGCCAGGGAACCCAAAGTGTGTGTGTGTGTGTGTGTGTGGGGCACATGCATGCAAGTGTGTGTGTGTTCATCTGACAAATGAGGATGTATCTGAGCTCACTTTTATACACTTAATTGTCGTCTACCCCATTCATTTCTAACAATCAGTCATTTTTGACCGAGAACACCAAGAGTGTGGACAAAGTCATGGAATCTAAGGTCAGTCTGAACAAATTAACTACATTTTTCAGAGAGAAACACAACATGAGGGTTAAAACATGATAAATAAAAGAGGCGCGCTAAATATTTCCAGAGGTCCTGGAAGATGTCTCAGAAATCCTTTAAGAGGTTTGTTGGTCCTGAAACAGTTTCCAGAGGTTCTTGAGGAGAGTTAAAAGTCCTTGAATATTTTCCAGGACACCTTGTGGAGAGTCCATGATGATCAAAGAAACAGCACAAAAAGATACGTAACGCTGACAGTCAACCTGAGCATGTTGAAGAATCACATTTAACCTTAAAATTATTAAATAATAAATGATTGTGGAACATTTTTCTTGTGTTTTCATAAAGTAAAGAGCTTTTTCATTGTCATTATTCATTTTTCACAGTTTAAAACTGTAAAGAACGAAGCAAACTCCGCACAAACAGATTTCAGATCAAACAGGAAGAAGATTTCAGACGTGGACACACTTGTGTTGGGACGTGAGTCACACACATTCCTCAAACTGAACACACACACCAAACACACCTTTGAACGGGGGCGTCAGCTGCTGGGGGGCTGTCAGGGGCCAGTGGGGCCCGGTGGGGGGGCCGAGGGGTCTTAAGAGACTCGGCCTGTCAGTTTTCTTGTTCAGATAAAGAGCTCGGAGAGAAGTGGAGGATAAAAAAACACCTTTTTTTGATGAAGTTTGGTTAGAAGGATTTGGATGTTTGATGTCTTTGCCTCTTTGAGTTTCCTTCACACTTTGTTTACTTTACCACTGGGGGGCGGAGCGGCTCTGGTTGCCGTGGAAACGTAGCTCTGGATGAATGAGGTCTCAGTGCGATCGCTGCCAGATCCAGTTAGTTCATTAAAGGTTTCACATCCTTTCACCGTTCTCACCACTGAGCACGCTCAGACCGACCCTCTGTGACGTGACGTCGGACGCTGTCTGTCTCTCTCTCTGTCTCTCTCTCTCTGTCTGTCTGTCTTGTGGTGTCTGTTTTTTTGTCCGAGTGGCGCCTCCCTCCCGTCTCGCAGCTCTATGATCGAGGCGTCACACCTGCAGCTGATGATGTTCAGGTGTTCTGTCTCTCAGGTAAACTCACCTGGACAGGTAGAGACGTGTTTCAGGTGAGACCGAGCATCATGTTTCTCTCCTGCTGCAGAAACAGTAAGTCGACTCTTCAAATGTCAAACTGTCTTTGTTCAGTCAGACAGGAAGGTTCCTCCAATAAATCACTGATCAATCAATCAATCAATCAATCAATCACTTAATTCCTAATCTATTCTATCAGAGATCAATATGATTAATAAGTCTTCTTCTGACAAGTTACTGAACTTTTTCTTTCTGCCATTTTGCCTGAATAACATCTGTTTACATTTACTTTTCATCCATCCACCATCTATGTGTTATCGTGTTATTGATCATGTGATTGGTTGTTAAGATCTTCTGAGGCAGACTGAGAGGACTCTGACACTATGAATTCTGGGTAAATGAGTTTGTGTAACGAGAATCGATCACTTTGATTTATTTGACTTTAAACACGACAAACAGAAAAACACAGTATTGATCTTAAACACTGAATATTTCTACACATACACACACAGAAACACTCTGATTTACAGAGGTTTTTACTCAAACAACAGGAATAAATTTTCAACTTCAAACTTTCCAGGGTCCTTGAAGGTTTTCCAGGTTCTTTGAAGTCAAACCAGTCAAACTAAACACACTGAATTACTTAAAAAATGAAAAAGAAAAGTATGAATCTTACTTATGAATCTCCTTAGTATGAAAATTTCCTTTGCAAATCTGTTTAACGCTTCAAAACAAACAAATTTCACCTGAAAGAAAAAACAAACTTATTCATCATATTTTTAAGATTCTTCTTGTTTCTTAATTTTTCAGACGTGACGTCTGAAGTGCTCGTTAACATTTACATAAGCCAGTTTTACTACGAATACTCCAACATTTAATAATAAGACATATATTATCAAATCTAAGCATGTTTAGTGTTTAAAATCTAAAGTGTGAATTAACGAAGTGGAGAAGGAGCATAACATGGAAATATTCGAGTACAGGTACTTTTTCTTTGAGTAAATGTACTCAGGAAGTGTTCTGGTCTGGTCTGCTTGGTTTGGGGAGCCCCCTTAGTTTCAGCTGAAGGTCTTCACAGGTCCATGAACACAGAAAACAAAATTTCTGGGGACATTAAGGTCAAATTCTACTTTTTATGTCTGAAACTTCCTCCAAACTGACCTGTGAAAGTGGAACTGAAACAATCTGAAAGGGACCCGAAGACACCGAGACCTCCTGTTAATCAACAGTGGATTCATGGTCAGATCCACTTCAGTCCATCTCCGAGCGTTCCCATGAGGAGTTCGTGTTCGTACATGAAGGTCACGGTGGATGTTGGATTCACCCGCCAACCTGCAGGGGTCACAAGTCCTGAGACGCTCTCACATCTGGAGCCTGTTGTCGACACCACAGCTCAGACCGGCATGGTGCTGGACCATGAAGGCACCGTGGCTGACATGGTGCTCCTGGTCCAAGCTGGATCGCTTGATCAGGAAGAAGAAGCCACTGAAAGTCTTAAGAAGCGTTTGTAAGGTTGTCCCCCGCCGAGTGCTCGGTCTCAGAGGCGTTCGAGCTGTCGACGAGTCTGGCGAGCCCCGTCTTGGTGGAGTACTTGAAGAATGAAGGCCTTCATGAGGTCGTAGCGGTAGTTCCTGTTGAGGAAGTTGTACAGGATGGGATTGATGCAGCAGTGGACCAGCGAGAAGCACTGCGTCAGGTGCAGCGCCACGTCCAGGAAGTTCTCCAGCCGGCAGCTGAAGGGCAGGACGTCGAGCAGCGACAGGGTGTCCAGCAGGAGGACGGCGTGGAACGGCAGCCAGCACACCAGGAAGACCACGATGTAGGTGAGGATGATCCGCCGGCTTGACGCGACGCTCCTGGTCTGAGCCGGGACGGATCGCCGCTGCCATGAGCAGGTAGAAGACGGCGATGACGGGGAAAGGGATGGCAAAGCCGAGTACGAATGAAGCTCAGCTGGACGGCCACCATCCACTCTCGAGGGCTGTCGGACGGGTACACTGGCCGACAGATGGCGCCATCGTAGTGCAAAGACCTGACCGCCTGCAGGAAGTAAGTGTCGGGCACGGAGACCGCCAACGCCAGCAGCCAAACCAGGATGCAGATCAGCCGTCGCACCACCTTCTTCCGCCAGCTGTCGGGG
>CM041541.1:14638050-14730550 GCA_023238725.1 Scortum barcoo | reverse complement strand
TATTATTATTACATCATATCTGTGCAAAAAGCCTGTTTCAGGTTTAATGCCAGGCGTGTTTAGTTCACAACACATTTCTTAATACTTCTTAATAAATATGAAGAAGTTGAGTTGGGCTCCTCACCATCACATCATCTGTTCACAGGAACAAACACCAACAAATGATGTTTGATAGAGGATTAATATGCCGAATACACCAGAGAGCATAAATGATTTAAACAATACTTAACACGTTTCATATTAAATTACCTACATGAGCCTGCATGTGAAAACTTAACAAATGACACATTTTTAAAGGGAGTCTGGCGCGAAGTCCTAAAACTGCGACAAAACTGAACCAGTTTCCTTTTTGGTCATTTGATTGTTTCCTGAAGTGATGAAGTGGATTAATCCAGGTTCTAACTCCGTTGATAAATGTTAATAATACTTATTAATAAATATGAATAACGGCGTTAATAAAGAAAACTTCAGACGGCTGAAATCACAGCTTCGGTTTGGATGAGCACTCAGTCAGTAGATGTGATTTGTCGATCCTGCAGAGCAGTTTGATGTCATTTATTCACCGAAAACACTTCAGTACACGGAGGATGACGAATAAGATTTACTATTCTTTCTACAGCCGTGCGCACATTTATCTGAGTGTTAAAACGTCAAAAACGAGTTATTTTTAAAGGGAGTCTGGTGTGAAGAGCGAGAGCTCAACGAGTCGGGTTTACCTGCAGAAACATGCGACATGGAGCCGAAGCAGGTTTATCGTTTTACTGCTGAAAGAGTTTAAAAGACTTACAGGGCAGACGGAGAGTTCAGGGTGATAAATGCAGGTCCCGAGGCGGACTGAGGCGGACTGGCTCGGTCCCCCTTGTCCTGAGGCTCAGACAGAGAAACGCCCACAGTGACTACAGACTCCAAACAGAAACTGACTTCACTTCAGTGTTTCTGACCTGGAGATCAATAACTGAACGATCAATAATCTCATTTAATCTCCCACAGCCTCTCTCATCATTCATAGTCACCATGTTAATCTGATAAAAGTAATTTTGAATTAAGTTTCCTTTAACAGTCGGAGAAACAAACTGAACTGATGATCTTTTAATTAAAAGATAAAAGATTAGACTTAGACTTTAGACTTTAGTTGATGTTTTAGAATAAAATTCTGACTTTTTAAATCACTTTAATTAATTTCTGTGTGAATAAAAATGATCTTCAGTTTAAAAAGGTTAGTAGTTTGATGAACAGTTTACTTGTAAACCAGGCAGTATAATCAGCGTACTGTTCCTTTAAATCACCTGCCCACAGGTGACCCCCCACCCCCCAAAGTCAGGATCTCAGCGTCGTCATGTGATGTCAGTCAGTGGTTCTTCCTCTGGTTCCTCTGGTTCTTCCTCTGGTTCTCATGGTTCTTCTGGTTCTTCCTCTGGTTCTCATGGTCCTCCTGGTTCTTTCTGGTGTCTCTGGTTCTTCCTGCCTTTGGTTCTTCCTCTGGTTCTCCTGGTTCTTCCTGGTTCTCCTCGAAAAATGAGCTCACAGATTTTGAAACATCTTATTTGTTTTTGTTTTTGAGACGTTCTCTGACACACAGAAAGAACCTGCAGAATGTTTAATCTGAGCTCCATCAGAGGTCAAAGGTCAAAGGACACAAACCATCATAACCAAACCTCATTCAAAAAACAGTGAATTTATGTCATCAGGTGGAGGAGCACCTGTGATTCAGATCCTCTTCATCATCTTCATCATTATCAGAAAAACAGGAACTTAAAGGTAAAGATGCTTCGATGACATCACAAGTCTTCTTTATGACATCATTAATAATTAAAGCAGGAAGAGTCAGTCGAACTTCAAATTAAAGGACGTGTTAAATCAGGTTTGACAGTTAGTCAAAAGCTATCGATCAGTGTTGACCTTTGTCCTTTAGGAGCCTTTTAGACCTGATGAAGACCTGATTACCTCCTCCTGATGAGCTCTTCCTGTCCCAGAGTTTCAGTTTAAAAATCTTTGATTTTCTTTTCGGGGGGGTCGGATGCTGTGCAGATTTAAAGCTGTTTGAGAAGATTTGTGATGCTGTGCTGCATCAGCGTTACCGTGGTAACAGCAGCTGCAGATAAAAGGTTAAAGGTCACCGATCTCAGAAGATTTCTGGAAACAACTTATTGGTTATTGATCAGTTTGAACTTCCTGTTTGTCCAAAGCTCATCCACACTGCGGTCAGTGATCTGATCTCTGACCAGGACCAGGACCAGGATCTGAATCTGGATCAGGATCAGGATCAGATCAGAACCTGGACCTGGACCTGGATCAAGATCAGAATCCTGACCTGGACCTGGACTTCGATCAGGACCTAGACCAGTATTAGACCTATCAAACATTGGTTATCTGAGTTCAGCTCTCTCTTGCTCCGTTTCTATTGTCTGATGTCATCGTCCAGCTGTTCTCTGGTTGGCTCTGAGCCCGCCACTCACACAGGAAGTTCACATTTCCAGACAGGAAGTGGAACTGTTGGCAACAGGAAGTGGCTCCTGGGAGCTGCACCTGGATCAGTTCCTCTTCACAGTAAATTCTTTCTTTCACATCCTGAGAAAATCAAGGTTCTCACACCTGACACCTGTTTCTGTGTTCAGATGTGTGGCGTTACCATGACGACCGTCAGCTGCTCAGTGCCGAGATGTGACAGGAAGTGGAACAGGGAGTCAGACTTCAGGTGAGTCATGCAGTTTTAAATATTTCTACAGGTTTACAGGCTGATGTTTGTGGCTGCGTTTGAATGAGGGTGAGGGTGCATCTGTCTGTCACCTGTCTGTCTGTCTGTCTGTCTCACCCCTCTGTCTGTCTGTGTCTCCAGGTGAGTACAGTTACCTGAAACAATAATAAATCGGTCCTTTTCAGAAGCATCTAGATCACATGAAAGTCCTGAAATTTTCCTTAAATATCCTTGAAAATCCTTGAAAGCTGTCTTTGACAGTTGGTCACCTGGCTGAGTTTCACCTGATGAAGAGGATGTGGGTGTGACATCATCACCAGCATCTGGCCTCTGATTGGTCTGTGTTGTGTCTCCTGTCAGGTAGCAGGTGAGCTGCAGACGTCTGTGAGAAAAACAGTGAGCGGTGACAGAGAGCTCAGGAAACAACTAAAGGGTTCAGCGAAGGTAAACCAAACACGTCTTTTAATGTTTAAAAATTATTTTATTCTGAAGATCCTCAGTTTGTATGCAAGTATGTTCAGATCAGAAAGTGAAGACAGAAGAAAGATAGAAGAAGAAGAGGTCAGTCTGTGCTGCCCCCTGCTGGCTGATCAGCTGCATCGCATTGTATTTTCATACCAAGCAGTGATTAACTTTATCAATAAGAGCTGAAAAAGATGTAGTTTAATATCAATCAATCAATCAATCAATCAATCAATCAACCAGTAACTTTATTTGTCCCCAGTTGATTATGCAGCAGTTGGATGAACATACATTACACATAAATACGACACTAAGAGCAAAACGAGAAACATAAATACATCTGAATACTTCCTGTCCACATAGGATTTCCAACACAATGTTTATAAACAAACATGACATTCACAACCTAAAGTCTGAGTTTATTTACAAAACCCAATGTTTGCAGACAGTTTATAAACAAAACTTGAAATTCATAAACAAAACTCAATTTATTAACAAAACACAATATTTATAAACAAAAGCAGCGCTTATAAACTAACCTAAAAGTTGATAAAGGTTCAGCAGCAGACTGCACTCTGTGCTAACATGCTAATACACCAGAGGTAATACTAATCAGCTAAAGTTAGCGTGTTTACATTATTATTATACGGTATATTGGCATGGAGCTTCAGGCTAATGCTACCATGAAAGACTAAGATGGCGATGAAGACGACAAACAAGGACAAGAAAAAGAGATGAAAGATTTATTAAGATGTTGTTCTGGTTCTCTGATTTAATCTGATTTTCAAAAAAAAAAAATATCAAAAGATATTTTGATATGTTTATTCAAAGAGTTCCCCTCCTTGAACCGCCACGTTACCGTGGTGGAGGGGTTTAATGTGTGCCTGAATGATCCTGAGTTGATGATAGATAGATGATAGATAGATAGATAGATAGATAGATAGATAGATAGATAGATAGATAGATAGATATACTAGATATACTATTAATCAATGCAATATAAAAATGTATAGAAAATGTATAAATAGACAGTATTGACTGTGGTGCAAAATAAATATGCAGTGCAGTGAAACAGATAAGTACAGTGAACAGTGTGTATAAAAAATCCATAAAAAAACCCATAAAAGTACCATTTTAAAATTTTTTTTTATTTTAGGTCCTAAGTGATGGGCCAGAGAGGTTCACAAGCCCACCATGGATAAAAGAACAACAAGGACCGTTACATCGCCTGGATTGGTGCGTTACCGGGGCCCCACCCTGGAGCCAGGCCTGGGGTTGGGGAGCTCACAGGCGAGTGCCTGGTGGCGGGTCCTTGCCCACCAGGACCCGGCCAGGCTCAGCCCAAAATAAAATGGCAGGAAGGAAGGTCCATGAAGGGCCGGTGCAATGTGGTTTGGGTGTAGCAGTCGTGGCTGGGGGCCTCAACGGCCCAATCCTTGGACCAAAACTCAGGCCATAGGGACATGGAAAGTCACCTCGCTGGGGGAGAAGGAGCCTGAGCTCGTGCGGGAGGTTGAGAGGTACCGGCAAGAGATAGTCGGGCTCACCTCCACGCATAGCTTGGGCTCTGGAACCCAGCTCCTTGAGAGGGGCTGGACCCTCCACTACTCTGGAGTTGCCCAGGGTGTGAGCGGCGAGCTGGTGTGTGGGCTTGCTTATAGCTCCCCAGCTCAGCTGCCATGTTTTGGAGTTCACCCTGGTGAACGAGAGGGTCGCTTCCCTGCGCCTTCGGGTTGGGGATAGGTCTCTTGCTGTTGTTTGTGTCTACGGGCCGAACAGCAGTACAGAGTACCCGGCCTTCTTGGAGTCCCTGGGAGGGGTACTTGATAGTGCTCCAACTGGGGACACTATTGTTCTACTGGGGGACTTCACGTGGGCGATGACAGTGATACCTGGAGGGGCGTGATCGGGAGGAACAGCCTCCCCGATCTGAACCTGAGCGGTGTTCTGTTATTGGACTTCTGTGCTAGTCACGGTTTGTCCATAACGAAACACCATGTTCGAGCATAAGGGTGTCCATCAGTGCACGCGTGGCACCAGGACACCCTAGGCCGGAGGTCGATGATGATTGACTTTGTTGTCGTTTCATCTGATCTCCGGCCGTATGTCTTGGACACTCGGGTGAAAGAGAGGGGCTGAGCTGTCAACCGATCACCACCTGGTGGTGAGTTGGATCCGCTGGCAGAGGAGGAAGTTGGACAGACCTGGCAGACCCAAACGTATTGTGAGGGTCTGTTGGGAACGTCTGGCCGAAGCCCTCTGTCAGGGAGGTCTTCAACTCCCACCTCCGGAAGAGCTTCTCACAGATTCCGAGGGAGGCTGGGGACATTGAGTCCGAGTGGACCATACCATGTTCTCTGCCTCCATTGTCGACATGCGGCAGTTCGAAGCAGTTGTGGACGCCAAGGTCTCAAGGTCTCTGGTGGCCTGGCAACCCCTGGCAGGCAACCCCCAAACCTGGTGGTGGACACCAGGGTGGAACCCCAAACCTGGGACACTGGAGAAGGGATGCCGTCAAGCTGAAGAAGTGTACAGTACAGTTGACAGCAGAGCAAATGGTTCAGTTTTTCTTATTTAAGTGAATGAAACAAAAAGAAAAGATGTTTCAGTTTTCATCACATGTAATCACATTTAAACAGAATCCCAAAAAGATCAATCAAGTTTTATAATATCTGAATGTTTTAACATGCAGTTTATGTTTGTGCCACCAGGTGGCGGCAGTGAGAGCCACACCTGGAGATGATCAGTCTGTCGTCCAGGTGAACCTGCTGACGACATCACACACAACTGAACAGCTTTCATTATTTAGAAATAAGAAGTCTGTTTGCTCAGAATCCATGTAGAAGATGAATTAAAAGATTTTATGAACCACCATAAATGATGACTTGTCGTCGCTCTTGTCGTTGGTGTGGTATGATAAATCAGGGCACAGTTCAGAAAAAGATATCAATTTTAAAGTGTATAGAAACAAACTCCATCTGAGAATGTATAAATATAAAGTCTGATGTTTTCTGTAACTTGATTCTGGTTAAACCTTGTTAAGAGTTTATGAATCGACACAAATGAAACTGATCAGGAAATACCAGCTGAATTCATCAGGTGTCATCAGATTCAGAGAGCACATTTTAAAATTAAGTTTGTGGGTGACATTGTGAGACACTTTGTTTAATAGAAAGGACGATTTAGATACCAAATTCACCAGAACACCTCGCTGATTGTTAAATTATTAAAAATGATCTGGTCACTTGTGAAGTGTGAAGAGTTTGGTTTCTCAGAATATAACAATCACTCAGCTCTCACTACTTATTATTATTCTACATGAGGAACATTATGATTTATATGTTAAATATGTTTCAGCTTAAACTCTCAGAAACACAAGCAGAGAAAAAAGCGGTTCCATCAGGACAGGAAATGAAGTTTTCCTGCAGTTTGTCCTCTTCCTGTCTCGGGGTCAGAGTCTGACCCGATCCTTCCAGTGGACTGCTGACTCTGCAGGAAATCCTGTTCAGAATCAGAGGGAGACTTTCTGATCCAGAGTCAGGTTTGATCAGTATTCATATTTACATCATCTTCACCTCACCTCACTGTTTATTTTTGTACTTTTTAATATTTATATGATATAGATTAATACTAATATAGATGTTTATTATGCTAAAATATGTACTTTTATTACTGTAATTATTCATTTTTAAAATGTTTTTAATATTCTTGTATTTTATTAAATAACATGTACATGTATTTCATATAAATCTAATTTTACATGTAAGTAAATGTAGTTGCAGTCTGTAGGATTTAGAAGAGTGCTTTTATTTTGAAAATACCAACCATTGTAATTCTTCTTTCCAACTCGTTTTTCTTCATCGCTCTTCCTCTATTTACTTCTCGTTCCTGTAAACTGTTTCTCGTTGTTTGTTGTTGTTTATCTTCCGTTACGTCGCTCAGAAAATAACTGAGAATATTTTATTTTGAAAGAATGTTTTTAAACAATAATACATTTACAAGACTCAGTGAAGTGATACAAAGATTAATTTAATGTGTAAAAGTTAAAACAGGAATAAAGTGAAACAGACCAAACAAATAAATCATGAGATTAATACTAAGAATGAATCAGTGTGAATGTGTATGTATACAGCATATACGTGTGTGTGTGCATATAATATACGGTATATACACACATACACATGTATACACACACACAGTATGTATATATACACAGTATATGTACATACATAAATCAGTATGAATATTAATCTGGTTCATTAATATAAAATTTACATTTACAAACTTTAAATTTTTATTTTGTTAAAACAGTGATGTCATCAGGCTGCGACGTCATCAGCGACGTCATCCCTCAGAGGGTGGTGAACTGGCTCAGAGCTCCTCTCAGCTTATCAGCGATCTGACCAGTGAGAGAGCAGAGAGGAGATGACATCACACAGCTGTCCACGTGTCCTACCCCCCCCGGCCTCCCCTCTCCTCACCTGTTGGTAGAAGGCCACCTGTTGCTCCAGGTACAGCTGCATCACTCTGTTGTAGTCATAGATACGGTTGCTATGGAAATGATTCATCTCAGCTGGAGGAGACACACACAGTGTGTGTTACTCAGTGTGTATTTTTGTACAGCTCATTGGTTGGATTATCTCTGCTTGTTGTGCAGCAGCCTGTTGTGATTTATGTTGTGTATTGTGTATATGTGTTGCAGTGTTGTGTAGTACTGTGTGTAGTTCTGTTGTGTACTGTTACCCTGCAGTGAGTAGCTCATGCTGCTGATTCGCTGGTTCATGCACTTCCTGTCGTTGTTGCTGATTTTTCCTGCAGAAACCAAACGATCGGCTTCCTTCACCTTTTCTACTGCAGCCTGAACACACACACACACACAAACACACTCAGTAACATCATCACCAGTGCCTCAGCTAAGGCCCCGCCCCCTCCATCTTAAAGTATATTTAAATTAAACGCATGTAATAAATCATATTAATTAACACAATTAACATATGAATACTGTAATAATATCATTAATATATTATGATTATATTAATAATAATTTATGCATACTAATAAAATGCTAAATTATTCCTCACTAAATTATCTGAATGCTACAGTGTGTTTTAGTGTGTATTAGTATTATAGTGTGTATTAGTACTACAATACCTTGTGTACAGCAATGATTTCTGGGAAACATCCCAGCAGGCCTTTGTACTCGCTGTTGGTCTCTAACAGGAAGTGAAGGTCCTTCTGAGGCTGAAAGAGGTCAAAGATCACCAGAGGTCATCAGGTGGAAAATAAAGCAAAAATCACAGCAGTATATCATAGTAATAAATCACACTATTATAATAACATATCACAGAACTGTATCACAGATTTATAATAATCTATCACAGTATTATAATAATTATCTCAGTATTATAATAACATATCACAGTATTTTAATAATCTATTACCGTAACACAGTAATGTATCACAATATTATAATAATGTATCACAGTATTATAATAATGTATCACAGTATTATAATAATGTATCACAGTAATGTATCACAATATTACAGTATTAAAGTATTTATCTACCTGCTGTGCGACGATCTCTGCAATCTCTTCATAGGTTTTTCCAGCAGCTGTCAGAGCATCCGTCAATGTCTCCTCTCCTAAAACAAACACAACATTCACAACAACAACAAAAACAACAACAACATAACAATAATAAAAATATTTTTGTTGACACAATGTTTGATATGATGATGAGGGTCATCTGACTCCATTAACTGTGTTCATGCATTCAAAGACACTCTGGAAGAAACTAGAGTACAATTACTGCAATTTATTTATTCCGCCTTCCTTGCCTCCTCCCTCTTTGTCGTCTCACCTGGATATTTGCTGGTGTTGAAAACAGTCGACAGGTTCCTGAAAGCTCGACCAATCCGCTCGTACTCTTTAGGCAGCGCTGCGCACACACACACACACACAATGTATATAAAATTAATAAGTAAGTATGTAGATTTACTGTGTGTAGAAGTACATATATTAATGTGTGTTTATACTGTGTATATTCTGTGTATGGAAGTATATATATTCATGTATGTATGTACTATGAATATTTTCTGTGTATAGAAGTATAAATATTCATGTGTGTATTTACTATGAATATTCTCTGTGTATAGAAATATATATGTTCATACGTCCAGTGCAGCGTTTCCAGTGCATGTTTCCGACGTTAAGCAGCTCTCTGACTCCATCCTCCATTGACTTTGTGAACCGACTGTAGTGCTCAGACTTCTGTTCACTACACACACATTAATACACACACACAGAAAACACACACATTAATATACAGATATAAAATTGCACTGATACTACCTGACCTCACCTGTCCTGATGCCTGACCTCACCTGTCCTGATGCCTGATCTCACCTGTCCTGATGCCTGATCTCACCACATTTAGTAACTTACACCTCAGCAGCGTCGAGCTCTGCAGCTTCAGATTCAATCAGACTGAAGATCATCGGTCCCACTGTCTCGTCTTTCTCCGCCTTCCTCTTTCCCGCCTTCCACTCCTGAAACATCAAAACACTGCTTCAGCCAATCAGGACGAAGCTACCAAACCTCCTCACAGCTGATTGGCTGAAACATCTACAGCAGGGGGCGGGGTTTAACCTACCTTCTCGTCTCTGTAGGTGAGGAAGAGCTGAAAGACGTCACTCTGAGAGACGACAGGATGACGACACATCCGAGTCATCCAGGCCTGCAGCTGCTCCATCCTCATCCTAATGAAGTCCACCTCAAAGCGGCCTGGAAGCACAGGTAAAACTCAGAGGTCAAAGGGAGGGTCAACCTCGTTTAAACTTTTACTGATTATGTTCCAGCAACATACGTACATATGTCATACAGTTGTGTTACACGGTGTTAGTGATACAGGTGTTACTGGGTGGTACAGGTGTTACATGGTGGAACAGGTGTTACTGGGTGGTACAGGGTGGTACAGGTGTTAATGGTGCAGGTGTTACTGGGTGGTACAGGGCAGTACAGGTGTTAATGGTGCAGGTGTTACTGGGTGGTACAGGGTGGTACAGGTGTTAATGGTGCAGGTGTTACTGGGTGGTACAGGTGTGGTTGTCATGGTGACGGCTTACCTGTAACCTGTTTGTCAGGCAGTAAAGGAATGGGCAGAGCTGAGCCAAACTTTTCTAGCAGACGCTCATAGAGCCAATCAAAATGCTTGTAGCGATGATTGACAGGTCTGTTGGTCGTCTAGAGGGAGACAGTCGAGGGTCAGAGAGTGAATATTAGTGTGTATTACTGTAAATGTTATTATTTCTGTGTTACTGTGTATTTCTGTGTGTCACTGGTTATTTTTGTGTAATAGATAGATAGATAGATAGATAGATAGATAGATAGATAGATAGATAGATAGATGTACTTTATTAATCCCAAGCTGGGAAATTACCGTGTAGCAGCAGCATTACACAATGACAATACAAAGAATAAAAAGAAAAAAAAGAAGAAAAACCTAGACATCATTCACACAATATAAAATGCAATAACAAAATGTATAGAACATGTATAAATAGCAGTACTGTTTGTAGTGCAAAATAAATATAAGGTGCAGTGAACAGATATGCTACAGTGAACAGTGTGTATTAAAAAAAAAACCTATAAAGAATAATACTGTGAGTATTAATGTGTATTTCTGTGTGTATGTATGTGATCTCTCACATTGGGGGTGATCTGGTACTCGATGAAGCTCTTCAGTCCGTACAGTTTGGATTCTTTCTTCGGGTCAGCGATCACACAGTCCAGAGGAGATGACGGGTACAGCCAGACCGGCCCCACTTCTCCCATCTGATTGGAGGATGAACAGGAACCAGTCAGAGCGCAGTGATTCACAACAGATGCAATACAATGATCAATAAAGTTTTTTACTCACGTAGACAGGAAGTCTGTCTCTGCTGTTAGCCGGAGGTTTGGCTAACAAGAAGACCTCTGGGCTTGGACCTTTTGAGAACGGAAACCTGAGAACACAAGATTACTGAGATCTGTGGCGATCTCCTGGGATCTGTGATCTACGAATATCTGCGTTTTACGACTGTGTGAATGTTTTTACCTGTTGAGTGAGATCTTCACGGAGGGCCCGTGGGTGCTCCGTCCTGAAGCTCCACCCTCCTCCTCTGCCTGATCATCACCACGGTAACCGCCCACTGATTGGTCATCCCAGTCATCGTCCCACTCACCGTCATCGTCCTCGACAACTGCTGGAGACAGGAAACCGTTATTTTATCTTGTAACCAGCCTTCATTAAAAATCTAATCAAAGAACCACCATCAGGACAGCCGACGAGGGATTCATCATATTTACAGATTGAAAACATGAAATGTATTTAAACTTAGAAACTATTGCTCTTACCTGCCGAGAAGATTTTTTAAACTTGAGTTAAAAGGCCATAAGTGTTACCTTGTTGTGTGTCAGTACTGTCGCGACTGTCCCATCCCTGTGCTGTGTTACTGGCGTAAGGCCCAGCCCCTGACCAGGAGTCCCCCCCTCCTTCACCGCCACCGCTACCAACCTGAAAACCACCAACAAGGAGGAACATGATGTAAACACTGAACTGTGGTCTGTCTCTGTGGTCGTTCTGAGTCTCTCTGTGGTCGTTCTGAGTCTCTGTGGTCGTTCTGAGTCTCTCTGGTTGTTTATTATCATCATTATGCAGATATTGCAGTTCTTTACAGTCGAGCAATGATGGAAACATTTGTGGTTGTTTCCTTCTGGTTCAGAATTGATGAAACAAAGTGATGAGGTGAAACGAGGTCACACTGCTCACCTGTAAATATCCTTCAGGTACCAGTCCGATTTGTCCGCTGGAGTTTTGGGCTTGGATCCAGCCTCCCCCCACAGTCTGCACACACAAACACACATGAGCAGAGTGTGTGTGCTGTGTATATTGTGTGTATGTGCAGTATATATACGTGTGTGAGTACCTGGTCGAGCACAGTGACGGTCTCTCCCTGTCGGACTGACAACTCGTTGTTTCCTGGTTCAGCTGTGAAGTCGTACAGAACCTGAGCCTGAAACAATAAACAAACAAACAAACAAACAAACAAACACCTGTCAGTAAACATGTAAACACTGTAAAGAGATAAACCACACACCTCTGTTTCACACAAAGCTTAAATAAACTCTGAAGCTTCAGGTCCTCACAAGTAGAGTAAAGAGTGGCGTGTGTTTGAGAGGAAAGGTCTGGTTATCAGTGAAACTACAAACTCTGACAAACACATGAACCTGACTTCCTGCTCTGCCAGCAGCTTTGGCCTTTTCCTCCATGTTCCCGAGACGCTGTGTGCTCACAACGCTCCTGACATGTTTCATGTTCCTGTACTTTTTTTTTTCTTCTCAGACCGAGAATACATGAAGTGACATTATGAGAAAATTTAAACACAACCTGTAACTGGTAGTATTTACACATGCAATCCCTCCAGATCTTCCTAACTGTCCAACCACAAGAAAACTGAGTTAAAAAACATTTAAAAAAAGATTTTTAGTGAAGTGTTTTTTTGATGGTCTACCAGCCTCTTTTACAAATTCACCTTTTTTGTACATTTTCGTTTTATAATAGAAATGTTGTTTTCATTTCTTTTTTTAACAGAAATGTTCTGTATTTTTTTATCAGTATCTTTATGTTCACTTACATATATTTATATTACACATAATACAAATATCTGCAGTACAGTTTAATAACCTTTGATGGCATTTGAATGACATTTTTCTAATATTCCTACTCTCTAACATTTTATATCAGCTTTGTAGTTATTCTATATTAAATCTTTCCACACATGACTTAAGTAGAAAGTGACTTTAACATGTTTCATGTGATCTGAATGTTTCTCTGCTGAAGCAGAGGAACAGCGCCTGTGTTGGTACCAGACTCCTGTAGACTTTCACTTATTTTCTGAACATGTTTGTATTGTCTAACATCCAGTTTCATAGTTTTATAGTCTTTTTCTTTAGTGAGAAAAGCTCAAATCCTCCCACAGAAATGTTCTGTTACTTTGACGATGTTTGAATTTTGCGAGTTCACCTTTAAACGGAGCGTTTACTGACTGTTTGACTCGACTATTTTCTCTATGAAGTTCCTGCAGAGTCTTCAGTCTGAGTATAGAGAGCCACAGGTGGGAGGTCAAAGGTCACAGGTCACCTGCTCACAGGTGGGCTTACCTTCAGAGCCATGATTACGTCAGCAGCAGCAGCTTCTTTTATTCTCATCAAAGTTTCATCCTGTCAGAGAATCAACGTGCAACTTCTTCTGCATCAAGGTAGAAACAGCACACACCACTTCCCGTGTCCCTTTCACAATAAAAGCCCAGTAAACAGCAATACGGCCTTTCCTTCAAAATCAAGACATTTTGTAAAATAAAGAGAAGATCTCAGCATTCTTTCATTCATTCATTCATTCATTCATATATTTACTCATTTTATTAAAAGAAAATCTCACGAGTAAACTAGAACATAAAACATGTTATATATAATATATAAGACATTATATATGTATTAATAATAATATAGTTTAAAGGTTAAAAAGGCTTATGTGTCAATGAACAGTTCTAGTATTCACATAAGTTGTAGAAAGATGTTGATGATTTTATAGTTGACAGCATTTACTCAGATTTTGCCCTTTAACATATATATTTTATATTAGAAATATCGTGTGTGGTTGCTATTGTTACAGTGACAAAGAGGTTCATGCATTTTTCCAAATGTAAATTTAAAAACAAGAGGCCTCAGCTCTTAGTTTTTATAAAGGAGATAGAGCATCATATTTCAGCTATTTCTTACTCACAAAACAGAAAAACCAGAACAATGCTTGTGTGTAATATCTTTAATGTCTCCATGAGAAGCTGTTCTTTAACTCTCAGATCTCAGATTATTTTTACCCTCTTCATTTCTTTTACGTTAGATTTCTTCTGTTGTCTCTTGTTTTGACTACGTTTTGATGTTCTTCAGTTGTATGATCTCGATTCTGTCGGTGAGGATTATCGATCATCCAAGTGATTATCTGAAGAAAATCAGATGGACTTGCCCGAGTTTCTTCAAGATGTTTCTCGTGTTCTTTTTTTAATAAAGTGCGTGGTGATGCTTTTAAAATAAACATGTTGAATATTGTAATATTTATTTGAATTACTTTTATTTTGGAAAAAATCTCCGTTTGCGGAAGAGGGTGACGTCACACACCCGCAACAGCTGATGGATGTTTTTACTTCCGGAAAGATCTCCGATTACACACTGTAAAAAATAACAAGAAAAACACATTACACTGTAAATCTTAAAAAATATAAAACACTCCGCAGTAAAATAAATAAATACTGAATGTCATCATTTTAAAATATCTAAGATAATTAGATAATAATAAGATTAAAATAATAATTGGCCTACTGTAAACAATGTGTTTTCAGGTGTTTATTTAATGGTAAAACTTCAGCAATATATTTAGATATCGTCATTGATGTGATTATAAATATTATTATTCAATTGATTAAACATTATTACAGGATTAGTCCAAGTTCTATTAAATAGATTTATTATATAAGTTATTCAACACTAACATACATTCAAATAGACTTTTACTCAACATGTAACAGTTTTGCTAATTTATTTAAATGTATTTTTTATTTATTGAATTATATTTGAATAATTCAGTGTGTTCTGCAGTGAATTAATAATAATAATAATAATAACGACACATTTAGAGTCATTGTGACATATAAAAACTTTTATTATTATAATTATGTGTTAACAGAGTATAAATATGAGCACACCCATTTCCAATCACCAACATCAATTCAATGAAATCACAGATAATGTCACCACATATTGATTTAATGTTCTTTACATACATTGTTTATGAAGCTGTTAAAAAAACAGCTTTAGGGTTAGGGTTAACACTTTATTTTGAAAGGTGTGCAGTCACAGGTGCAGTTTCCTTCAAAATAATAAAATGGCCAGTTTGTCTTTCTGTGTGGTTTCACTTAAAGCCAAAGAAACACAGAAACTCTCCTCTTTTCATCCGATGATATTAACTGTGTGAAGAAAACGTATTCAAACATATAAACTGTATAAAACTGTTTTTCCTGAAACATATTCAGTGTGACTCTGAGAGGCTCAACTTATTTTGAAAGTCTTGATATAAGACGACTCTGCTGGAACTCCTGAAATAAATTATAATTTACTCACATCATTCTGTCCAGGAAACGTTATTGGTTTATTATTAATGACTGGAGGGACCTGTGAAATAATGTTCGCTCTTTTATTCTTATTTCTTTAAAACGTCTGACTGAATGTGAGAAAGCTGCAAAATGATCAATCAATCAAACTCTTCAGATGAGATCAAATATAAATATTGATCATGCGACAGAGCGAGAAAGCTTTTATCAGCTGACAGACAACATGTTCGTGTTTGTTCACCTCGTTTATGAAGACAGTGTGAAAGCTTTAATGTTCGGTGTGAATGTGAAGTGACGAAGTTAGACGAGCTGCTGTATGTCTGCAGCCACCGGGGGGGGGCGCCGCAGAGCTGCATCCTCTTCAGTGGACGCACCACCACATGACGGCCACCGAGGCCAGCAGACCAATCACGGAGCTCGCTGCAGAGGAGGGGGCGGAGTTACACAGGTCAGAGTTGCAGCACTTGAAGGTAAAACTGGAAACCTGTAAATGATCAATACAGTTATTGATCAGTGATCAGGAGGAAAAACACATCAACACGTCTTCACAGACTGTTCTCTGTGTCTGCTGTTGTCAACAGGAGCCACAAAACAATCGATATTCAGAAGATATTTATTATATGATTGATGATTTATTGATTTATGTTTAGATTTGTTGTTCACACAGTTTATTACTCTGATTAATGTCGGACACATTAACATTTAAGAAGTCAGACACGGAGGGAAGAGAACCAACATTCAGAAAAAACAACCAGCAGAGACAGAATCTGGATCCAACAGGGTCACCTGAGGCCAGGTAGACCAGATCCCCCCCACCTGAGGACATTTCACCACATCAGTGACACTGTTTGGTGCGACCAAGGAGCTCTAATCAAACAGGTGAGTCAAACACACCTCTGCACACTTCTCCCACTGCTGTGGGTCTGCTGGTTCTGCTGGTTCTGCTGGTTCTGCTCTTTCTACTGGATCTGCTGGTTCCACTGGATCTGCTGGTTCCACTGGGTCTGCTGGTTTTTACTGGGTCTAATGATTTTACTGGGTCTGCTGGTTTGTACTGGGTCTACTGGTTCTGCTGGTTCTACTGGGTCTGCTGGTTTATACTGGGTCTGCTGATTGTACTGGTTCTGTTATATTTTGTTTTGTTGTTATGTTGTTTTTTGTTTTGATTGTTTTGTTGTTCTCCTGTTTTGTTGTTCTCTTGTTTTGTTGTTTCATTCTGTTGTTTTGTTGTTCTCTTGTTTTGTTGTTGTTTCATTCTCTTGTTCTGTTTGTCATTTTCTTTGTTGTTTTGTTTGTTATTTTGTTGTTCTGTTTTTTGAGATTTTGTAAATGGACCTTCACTGTTCTTTCGTTGTTATTAGTGTATGTTGTTATATTAGCTTTACCGTTAGCTTTACTTTGATTTATGGTTGTCCAGATCATAAAGGAACGTTGAACTGCTGCTTGCTGTTGATGTGGTTTGACGTTAGAGGAGACACAGCCGACCTGAGTTGTTTGGGTACATTTGAGTTGCATATTATGTCACTTGTGTCAGGATGGTGTTGTATGTTTCTGTCACGGAGATGAAGTATGTGGACGGCAGAGAGTTGTTACCTGGGGGAACATCTGGGACAGGCGGCCGTATTCACAGTCTGAATACTTCAGACACTGACGGTAAGTCATCCCACCTGCAGGACCAACAGAACAACAGAAACTGAAGAATCTTAGGAGAATCACCAAAGCTCAGATAAGCTAAAGCTAACGAACTGATCCGGTTCCTTCAGGATCCTGGAGGATCAGACGTTGGACATGGAAGCAGGAAGCTGTGGACAGAAGGTGTTTCCCTGCCAGATCAATCAACTCAAGGGTTGATGGCCAATCAAAGTAGATGTCTATGTGTAAGGTACAGGTAATGGTACAAGGTGTTCAGGTGTACCTCTCTCATTGAGTGTGAGACAGGCGTCGTCGTAGCTACAGTCTCGTTCTTTGGAGCAGCTGGCGGTGTAATCCTTACAGCTGTAACAGCGAATGGCTGATCCTGAAACAGAACACAGTTTAAAGATTTAGAGTCATGAGCAACTTCAGTTTCTGATCCCGATCGGGGGTCCAATCAGGATCTGAAGTCGTCCTGGATGCAGCTCCAGGTCAGCAGCTCTGTCTGTCTGTCTGATTAAAAGTCTGACACACTTTTGTCCAACCATTGAAAATGAGTCTCTCCATCACTGTTCTGAAACCAGATTGAAATCCTGGACATGGAAGAACTTTTGTTCAGTCAGTAACGAGAACTTTCCACCAGCTGTATTTTTAATAACCGTGGTAACCAGGTAGCTAGTAAGACACCTGAGTGATATCTGTGACAACCATAAACATCATCCTTATCTTCAGAAGTGACAACAGAGGTGAGTCGACATCAGTTTAAACAAACCTTGAGCGTGATAACCTTCATGAAGGCGACTTCTTGCTTTATGTTTTTCCCTTTATGTTTTATTTTACTCCCTGTTTGTCATGAGGTATTTAAAACCTTCTACACTGTAATCTGTGAGTGTTTTTTACTTTTCCAAAACCATATAATTCAGAGCATTTCATGTTTACATTGATTAAATAGAAACCAGAATATTATTTTCACCAATGCCTGAACCAAATAAGAATCTAATATGATGATTTACAAAGTTCTTACAGTGTCAACTTCATTTGATCTTTTCTAAAAATTAAAGGTCATTGATGATCAGAAAGGAACCAGTGACTTTTCAGAACAGATTTTTTATTCGTTTAGACATTTTCTGGTTCAAATCAAGAATTTTGTGTTGCATTGTTTTTATTCAGAATTTTCTGGATAAGAAAGAACATAAAGAAAATCAGTTTCAAAGCTAAATGACAGTTTTAGATTTTAAACTCTACATTCAGACTGAAGAAACAGACAGAATCAAACATACCCAGTCCGATCAGAGCGGAGCAGATCACCAGACAGATCCCCAGAGAGCGCTTCATTTTCACCTCAGCTCGGCTCACACGCT
The DNA here is from genome assembly GCA_023238725.1 of Scortum barcoo. NCBI lineage: Eukaryota > Metazoa > Chordata > Actinopteri > Centrarchiformes > Terapontidae > Scortum > Scortum barcoo. The sequence continues at coordinate 14,712,195 of CM041541.1, read as the reverse complement.
CATCTGGTGTCAGGCCACAGCAGCATAATCATTCATGTGGAGACAAAACGTCCAACAAATGTTTTGCTGACAAACAAAAGTGTCTTTGAGTTATGAGATAACAGCGCTCAGTACAGTGTGTACAGTGTGTACTCACCCAGCAGCAGCAGTAATACTGCACTTCAGCAGTACTTTTGTTGTGGTTATTGAGGAGACAAGAGTCCGAGTACTGACCTCCACTCTGACTGACAGCTGAGGGCAGCTCGGAGGCCCCGCCCACTGGGAGGAGGCCGAACATTTGAAAAATACTAAGATTTCTTGTTTTCTACTTTAATTTTACATTTGCATGTCAGAAAACATGAAACATGAGATCGGTGTCAAATACTGTGATTATATCTGAATATATCTCTATAAACACACATTATATATGTCATGTGGGGTCAGGGGATCAAGAGAGATCATGATTCCTCTGGACTTTGTGGTGGTTTTGTGGGTTTTTGTGGTAGTGTTGCGTGTCTTTGTAGTTGTTTTGTGTCTCTTTTAGTGTTTTTGTCTCTTTGTGGTTGTTTTGTGTGTCTTTGTGGTTGTTTAATGTGTCTTTGTGGTTGTTTTGTGTTTCTTTTTGGTGGTTTTGTGTCTCTTGGTGCTTGTTTTGTGTCTCTTGGTGCTTGTTTTGTGTCTTTGTGGTTGTTTAATGTGTCTTTGTGGTTGTTTTGTGTTTCTTTTTGATGGTTTTGTGTCTCTTGGTGTTTGTTTTGTTTCTTTTTGGTGGTTTTGTGTGTCTTTGTGGTTGTTTAATGTGTCTTTGTGGTTGTTTTGTGTTTCTTTTTGATGGTTTTGTGTCTCTTGGTGTTTGTTTTGTTTCTTTGTGGTTGTTTTGTGTGTCTTTGTGGTTGTTTAATGTGTCTTTGTGGTTGTTTTGTGTTTCTTTTTGGTGGTTTTGTGTCTCTTGGTGCTTGTTTTGTGTCTTTGTTGTTGTTTCGTGTCTCCTTGTGGTTTTTTTGTGTGTCTTTGTGGTGGTTTTGTGCCTCTTTTGTAATTTTTTGTCTCTTTGTGGTTGTTTTGTGTGTTTTGTGTGTAACATGAGCATGTTACATGTTAGCAGAGCTGATAGCATGCTGGCAGACTGATCAAAATGACTCAGATAGAAGAGTTAAAGGATGCCTCCCACACCTCGTGGTGATGACGCAGTGATGGCGGTGGATGAGAGGCTCTGTGTTTCAGCATTTATCTCAGTGCAGAAGAAGAAAAGCTTCAGTGTTTCGTCCTCAAATGACCCAGAAAACAAAGAGAGTTCAGAAACAGAAAAAACAATCAGCTTCAGTTTGAACAGAGACAAAGAGCAGAGGAGGTCAGCAGCCAACACGACACACAACGACGGAGTGTGTTCACAGCTCGGCCACAGCGGTGGCATTCAAAAACTCATCAGGCCACTCTCATTAGAAATTCATTCAAATCAGCTGCTCGGCCTCAATATTATCAGAACGATACAGAAAACGCTGAAAGATATAAAAACACAAATGAGAATAAACGAGACAAAGATAACAGAAAACAACAGATGCAGTTTTATTATTCATCATGTAAAAACAAATGTGTATTTCTCTTAATCACAAAATAACTGAGACAGGAAGAACAAGAAGAAGAATCTAAAAGCAGATATTTTATTTCACTGTTTTAAGGGACAATAAACATAAAAAAATCATAAGAGCAATTTCTAAAGTTAACAAAATATTTAACATATTAAATGCATATGTTCAAACAGTGGAATATGTGTAACTGGATAGATAATTTGTTAGAAAGCTCTGATGGATACGTCGATGCGAGGGGGCTTAAACTAAAGAAACTCATCAAACATTGTGAACACAAATCTAAACTGAGTCGGAGTCTTTTTCTGAAGAATTGAATATCACTTGATGTCGTTATGATTACGAATTTTGTTATGTATGAAATTGAATGAAATTGTCAAGCTAAGATGGTGAAACATTTAAATCACTATTTCATATACAGTCAATTGTAAAATCTATTTTTTCTTTTTTTGCTTTTATTTTTTGCTTTTATTTTTCATCACAGAATGTCTTTGAGAATAAAATTCTAAAACTTTATCCTTTATAAAACAGCTTCATTGGATGGAAGTGACATTCATTTCCTACTATTTATTTCCACTGTGACTTGCTGCTGTTAGAACATGAATTTCCCTGCTGTGGGACCAATACAGGCTGTCTTAATCTTGAAGTTGGTGTCATATGTTTGACAGTTGGTGGAGTTACATTAGATCATCGTTTCATTTTGTACTCAAAAAGAAAACTGTTAAAAAAAGCATGTCAAACTGCCAAATGACTACAAACAAGTGCCTCATTTCAGCTGCTCTGAGCTCAGATTTTGGCAAACAGGCAGACAGGAGGCAGGCTGGAGTTTTAAGCAGATCACATATAATCTGCCTGTAAAGCCTGTCATCTCCATTTAGAGTTGGGCAGCATGTTCATCGCGCTATCAGGTCGTTGTGATGTTGTTTGGTTGGATTGTGATTATCTTCTGAAAAAAACAGGCATACAGTGATTTCTTCAGTGGTTAGCCAACCCACGACCAGTGTCTCTTAGTTTTGGTTCAGAGAAATGGACATTAAATAGAAATCACAGTGAGAGTGGATGTTTTTTCCCAGAAGTAAGGATGGAAAAGTGTTTTCAGTTTCCTCTGCATGTTGCTTTTTCTCTGAGCTAATGTGATGAATAACTCCAGGATCTGACAGTTACTGTTAATATGTGAACTATGTGTGAGACATCAGATGTGTTTTGTTTGTTAACTTCATTAGCTTAGCTTCATGGCTAACTTACCTTGTCTGCACTGAACAGTGTGGGGTCAGTGGTTGTGTTTACTCTTCCACAGATATCAGTTTTAACACAGAACAAGACACCAAAGTGGTGATTTGCTCTTCATCATTTTCACTGTATGTTTTCTATCGTATACGCTGGTTCAAAGATCTGCCTCATGGTGTGATGTGTTGTTAGTTGTCCACATGCATTTGGCTGAAGATGTTTTTAAGCATCATGTTTTCACTGTTAACTTTTAGTTTCCTTCTGAAAGATTTAGGCATCCACACTTTAACACTTTCATGATATCCACAAGTGAGATTTTGCTGCATGAAATTTTTCTCAGGAAGAAAATGATTAAGAAGCTCCAGTTTCTACGAAGAAACACATCCTCTCAGTCCAGCAGGGTTTCTGTACTTGTTGAATGTTTACATGCTGTTTTGTTGCGAGGGTGTTTCAGTGTCTCTACACAAAGAGTGAGAAGTGTCTGATATTTTTCGTTAAGATGTCTTTGGAAGGTGACCTGGTTAAATGTGGGCTTTCGTAGGTGACCAAATACAAATTCTCGTGTGCAATGCTTAATTGGTTAAATGTGGGCTTTCGTAGGTGACCAAATACAAATTCTCGTGTGCAATGCTTAATTTTTTAGATGACTTTAGATTTTAATGTAAATGTGACCTTTTTTACACATCCAACATTAACTGTTCTAGCCCATGATGAAGGTTCATAAACTGTAAGTCAAAGAGTGCTTGTTTGTAGGTCGAGTTGAGCTGGAGTGAGTGTTCATGTTCAGACTAGTTGCAAAGCTCCTACAGTGCTCAGACAGGTGTGGCTGGTCCTACCTGTTTTATTACGTTCATTAACACCTCTTAAAATAACAGCTAAGCTAAGTACAGAGTGCTTGTGTGTTGCATTCAGAGATACTGACCAGGCACAGGCATTGTTTGTATGAGAGCACAGTGAATAAGCTGAATCTGCACCATTACAAACTGGCAAACGTCAACATTGTAAATCTCAACAACCAGGATGGACATTTGATAAGAAATCACATAATGACCATCTGACTTTGAAATACAGGCCCAACAGCAGTATGCTGTGCTGTGCATCAACACCTAAAGAACTGTCTTTAGCCTCAAATAGCCTAAAAGTGGCAGGTTTGGAGGAACGACGGTGTGTTCAGGCCTCCAGTACTGTAAGGAGACTGTAGATGGCAGTGTTCAGACATCATACAAAAATATCCCTCTGAAGAAGAGTCTCTGAAAGATGTGTTGGATAGTTGCTTGTAATTACTGTCAAATAACATTTATGTTTAAGTGACTTTACTGCAGCTTCTCTGGTTACTGAACAATGACTCTGCTGAAGTTCAGAGAGGTCATAGAGAGAGTTGGCCTCAAAGTAATTCTAGTAAAACGTCCACAGGCTCAGGAAGGAGAAACAGGTTCGGCTCATGACGCTCTGATTACTGGATCAGAACCCCAAGTTAGGGTTAGCACTCTGAAGGAACCTCTATGTTCTGTGGTTAAAGGACTTGATCTCTTTAACAGCATCTAAACCATCGCTGATGAGGATGTCCTCCCCATCGAATTGTCCCTGAAGTGTTCCCATACATGAAGCAGCTGTTAACGCACGATTTCTGATCTCTGCTGAGTGGAAACTAACTGTCCTGTTTTCCTGAACACAGAGGTGTCCTCCACCCTGTCCTCCAACCTGTCCTTCACTCTGTCCTCCACTTTGTGAAAGGTGAAAGTCTTCCTGTTTAATGTTCCCTTCATCATCAAGAGTAGGATTTCCCTCCTTGTGCAGTGACACTCATTTATTTAACATGTATATCTATATACAGCACTTACATCTTAATTTATATTTGGCCGGTTTAGTTCAGGTGCTCTCAGTGAAACACAGAAGACGGACGTCCTACTAAAATATGATCAAACCTGCTGCTGAACATTACTTACTACGGACGAGCTGGTTTGCTGATCCGACATCTGCCGTGACGTTTGACCCGGTGACCTCTAACAGTCTGAGAAGGAAGTGAAGTAACGCTGAAGATAAATCAGATCCTTTGTTCGTTGTGTTTCATTACAGCAGCTCAGCTGATAGATAGATAGATAGATAGATAGATAGATAGATAGATAGATAGATAGATAGATAGATAGATAGATAGATGAGATAGATAGATAGATAGATAGATAGATAGATAGATATTTATTTATTTCTCCAAGGGAAATTCACATTTCCAGCAGCTTGAAAGGTGGAAACATAAGGGCATGCAAGTAAATACAGTAAAGATGCAAAAAGAAACTATAATAAAATAGAAGGTAAAAATACAATATAAAATAACAATAACAATATAAAATTAAAAAAATATGAAATTTAAAAAGATGAAATATCAAATAAGCATCTGGCAGTTCTTGTTCAAGCTGTGTTTGTTTGATAGTGATTTGTTATGTCACAGCTTTTTTCACGTCAGTTAACTTCCCAGAATGAAGAAATGGCTGCAAATTCTCCATCAGAAACTCTTTTCTAACAAGAACAGAGAGAAAAGCTTAAATGGATAATAATGCTGCTAATATTCATGTTAGTACAAAGTGTGAAGGAGGAAACTGTTTGTGAACTTTGTCTCCATCTGGTGGGAGAATAAAGAACGACTAACAGCCTCCATATGGTGGAGATATTAATAATATATTAGTATTAATAATCAATTACAGGATATTTAACTACATTTTAATGAAGCTCAGTTCATGGTGTTTTTACTGAATCACATCAAACTGCTGAGAAAAAATATGTTTGTTGACCGGACCTGAAGGCCGTCTCTGAACAGCAGCTCCTGTGTTGGATGTGAGTGATGTCGGCACTATGCCGGCTGCTGATTGGTCCACAGACAGCAGGTGAGCATGGCTGACAGGTGAGAAGGTGTGATGATAAAAGAAACCTTCATTCATGATTCAGCAGCTTCAGTTTAAACTCTGCCAGACGACAGAAGGTGAGTTTGAGTTGAAATAAATTGTTTGTTTGATCAGCTTTTTATGTTTCTCTGAGTTCAAACAAAAACTCTCCTCGTGTAAGAATTTAATGTGAAGACAGCTCAGATCAGGATCTGTGACAACATGTTTATTTTATACGTTTCTAAGAGATTAATTATTTTATCTATGATGTTTTCAGACTCCCGTCACCTGAAACTCATCATGGATCTGGACAGCATTGGTAAACTCCTCCACTTGTAAATTTCCCCCTGTGGGTCTTATCTAATCTTTATTCTGTTTATTCAGCTTTATTCAGCTTTACTCTGTTTATTTAGCTTTACTCTGTCTATTCTGTTTTACTCTGTTTATTGTGTTTTATTGTGTTTATTGTGTTTTACTGTATAGGCCACAGTAAATGTGATGTGTTCACATCATATTTACTTTCTATACTATAAAACATCATAATGCCAAAAAAGTTTAATATTTTTATGAAAAACAAACTGAAGGTGATCTGATTTAAATTATTTTTTAAATCACATATTAAGTAGAAAAAACATTTACTTTATGTCTGTTAATGTAGATTATTGAGGGCAAACAGCAAACAGACATAAGTTGAAAAACACATTTTAATGGTAGAAACTGTTTTCACCTCAGAGATTTTATAAAGACAAAGTTTTCTGCAGTTTTTCGTTATTTTTAAATATTATAGTGACTTTAGAGATTTTAGAGCCATAAAGATGAAAATTCAGTATCTGAAAAATGATCTTGATTCTGTTTCCTCTCACATGCTTTAATTAATGACAGATTATTTATTAAATTTGGTTTATTGTTTTATCACATTTAATAAAAAAATTTAATTTCCTTCAGAAGGACTGAATGAAATCCGTCCGTCTGTCTACAGAGTCGCCGTGAAACTTCAGTCTCTGCAGAAACTCTGTCACAGTGAGTACGACTAAATAATACATTTGTTATGTTTTACTGTATTTTTACTACAAATTACTACATTTATTTTACAATTTTACATTTTCCACATATTTTACAACTGTTACATATTTATGTTTTTATTTGTTAAATATTTATGTTTTTGTTACATATTTTTTTTTAAATATTTTATCTTGTACATAGTGTGCCTTTCCTTATTTTTACTATTTACAGCTGGGTGTCACCAATCAAAATTTTGTAATGTGGAAACATAATGACAATAAAAGATTCTTGATTCTTTATTATGTTTTACTGTATTTATACAACAAATTACTACATTTATTATTTTATACTGTATTTATACTACAGATTTATTCATTTATTATTTTATACTGTATTTATATACAAATTATGCAGTATTAGTACTGCAGTACTGTGAAATGTCTATATTAGTACTGTCAGTATTAGTACCCTAACCCTGTGCCGCTCTTAAACATCAGAGAGGTGAGATTGTGTGTTTGTGTTTTTCAGTGCACCTCGTGTCTGTTCGACATGTCACGGCGGCCCTCCAGTCGGTGGGCGGAGCTAACCTGCAGCAGGAAGTGAGGCTGAACAGACAGGAAGTTACTCAGATTCTGAACAGGATGTTTCACAGTGTGTCACAGGAAGTGGCGGGTCATGTGACTATGGAGGCTTCAGAGGAAGTGTGCAGTCTGATGTTCAGACTGTTCGACCGGTCAGAGTCTCGATATACGAATTATATATGATGTATAATATATGATGTATAATACAGTAATACTAATACTAATAATGCTATACATTATATATAAATATTATACAGTCTATATTATACATTATATATACATATTGTACAGGATTTATTCATGATACATATTACATACATGTTGGATATTATGTTGTATTAATGCACATACAGTTTCTGTTGAACCATCACAAAGCTAAATATCCAAAACTCTTTGAGCCTACATTTATCTGTACATTTCTCTACATATCTGCCTGTCTTTGTAAATATATTTATCTGTATATTTCTCTACATAGTGTCAAATGTTATCTCTATATATTTTATTATGTGTTTATATTTCAGGAGTCAAGCTGGTTGTTTGTCTGCTGGTTCGCTTCAAACTGCTCTAATCGCTCTGTCAGCCGAAAGTCTACTGGGGAAATACAGAGGTGAAGACCTGTCTGCCTCTCTACCTGCCTGCCTGTCTGTCTGTCTGCCTGTCTGTCTGTCTGTCTGTCTGTCTGTCTCGTCTCTCTGCCTGTCTGTCTGCCTGCCTGTCTCCTGCTCTGTCTGTCTGCCTCTCTACCTGTCTGTCTGTCTGTCTGTCTGTCTACCTGTCTGTCTGTTGCCTGTCTGCCTGCCTGCCTGTCTGTCTGTCTGTCTCACCTGTCTGTCTGTCTGTCTGCCTCTGCAGCCTGTCTGTCTGTCTGTCTGTCTGTCTGTCTGCTGTCTGTCTGTCTGTCTGTCTCTCTGTCTGTCTGTCTGTCTCTCCTGTCTCTCTGTCTCTGTCAATTTCAATAAAAGGAAGAAGCTAAGTGACACCTGCCTGACCTTCAGAATAAAATACACAGGTCTTGTTGACTGTAGTGAGAGACTTTGTTTCCTTCACAATAAAAGTCCCTGTTTCCTGTAGCTCTGGTGAGTGTTGCAGAGGATCGTTCAGGATCAGTCAGCAGATCTGGACTCAGATCTTTACTGCAGAACCTGAGCCAGGTAAAAACAGCACAAACTACATATCCCAGCATGCCTCTCTCCTCCCTCTCTCTGAGGTGTGTGTGTGTGTGTTCAGGTTCCCGTGGCGGTGCAGGAGGACGGCGTGTTTGGTGGCGTGGAGGCTGCAGTGAGGTCATGTTTTAACGGGGTGAGAACACAAAGGATATCAGCTGCTGGTGATTGGTGGTCGTCATGGCAACACGCTGACTCTGTGTTCACAGGTGCTGACCCCAGCTGCAGGTGAAGAACACGTGTTGTCATGGCTGCAGAGTGAGCCACGCCTGTTGCTGTGGTTACCCACTTTGTATCGTCTGTCAGTCAGTCAGAATGTCAGTCACAGCGTCCGCTGCCATACCTGCAAGACCCTCCCCATCACTGGACTCAGGTGACGCAACATCGTCCAATCAGAAGAGTTCTTTTCAATTTAACCATCATCATCTTCATATAAGAATCAGGTGCTTCTGCTGGGCTTCATGAGACTCTGTGGACTCTACTGAGGTTAAACTCTACTGAGGTTAAACCAGACTCTACTGAGGTTAAACCAGACTCTACTGAGGTTAAACCAGACTTACTGAGGTTAAACCAGACTCTACTGAGGTTAAACAAAACTTTACTGAGGTTAAACCAGACTTTACTGAGGTTAAACCAGACTCTACTGAGGTTAAGCTCTAGTGAAGTTAAACCAGACTCTACTGAGTTAAACCAGACTTACTGAGGTTAAACAAAACTTTACTGAGGTTAAACCAGACTTTACTGAGGTTAAAGGTTAAACCAGACTCTACTGAGGTTAAACCAGACTCTACTGAGGTTAAACTCTACTGAGGTTAAACCAGACTTTACTGAGATTAAACCAGACTCTACTGAAGTTAAACCAGACTCTACTGAGGTTAAACAAAACTTTACTGAGGTTAAACCAGACTTTATTGGGGTAAAACCAGACTCTAGTGAGGTTAAACTCTACTGAATTTAAACCAGACTCTACTGAGATTAAACCAGACTTTACTGAGGTTAAACTCTACTGACTACTGAAGTTAAACCAGACTCTACTGAGGTTAAACCAGGCTCTAATGAGGTTAAACTTTACTGAGGTTAAACTCTACTGAAGTTAAACCAGACTCTGTGTGTTCAGGTATCGCTGTATGAAGTGTGTAAACGTCCATGTCTGTCAGAACTGCTTCCTGACGGACAGACAGACGAGGAAACACAAAAGTCACCATCCAGTGCTCGAGTACTGTACACAGGTAACACCACACACAGGTAACAACACACAGGTAACACCACACACAGGTAACAAAACACACAGGTAACACACACACAGGTAACACACACAGGTAACAATAACACACAGGTAACAACACAGGTAACAACACACAGGTAACAATAACACACACAGGTAACAACACACAGATAGTAACAACACACAGGTAACAATAACACACACAGGTAACAACACACAGGTAACAACACACAGGTAACACACACACAGGTAACAACACACAGGTAACAATAACACAAAGGTAACAACACAGTACAGGCAATAACACACAGGTAACAACACAGGTAACAACACACAGGTAACAACACACAGGTAACAACACAGACAACAATAAGGTAACAATAACACACAGGTAACAACAGGTAACACAGGTAACACACACACATAACACAGGTAACAACACACAGGTAACAACAATAACACACAGGTAACAACAACACAGGTAACAATAACACACAGGTAACAACACACAGGTAACACACAGGTAACAACACACAGGTAACAACACACACAGGTAACACACATAACACACAGGTAACAACAGGTAACACACACACAGGTAACAACACACAGATAACACACACACAGGTAACAGGTACACACACAGTAACACAGGTAACAACAACACAGGTAACACCACACACAGGTAACAACACACAGGTAACAACACACAGTAACACAGTAAGGTAACAATAACACACAGGTAACAACACACACAGGTAACAGGTAACAACACACACATAACAACACACACACAATACACACACACGGCACACACATACAGGCAATAACACACTAACAACACACAGGTAACACACACACAGGTAACAACAATAACACACAGGTAACAACACACAGGGTAACACAGGTAACACACACAGTAACAATAACACACAGGTAACAACACACAGGTAACAATACTTGGTAACAGTAGTAACACACAGGTAACACACACACACAGGTAACACACACAGGTAACAACACACAGGTAACAATAACACACAGGTAACAACACACAGGTAACACCACACACAGGTAACAACACACAGGTAACAATAACACACAGGTAACAACACACAGGTAACAATAACACACAGGTAACAACACACAGGTAACAATAACACACAGGTAACAACACACAGGTAACAACCTAACAATAACAATAACACACAGGTAACACACACACAGGTAACAATAACACACACACACACAGGTAACAATAACACACAGGTAACAATAGGCAACACAGGTAACAATAACACACAGGTAACAACAACACAGGTAACACATAACACACAGGTAACAACACACAGGTAACACAGGTACACACACACAGGTAACAACACACAGGTAACAACACACACAGGTAACACACAGGTAACACACACAGGTAACAACACACAACACAGGTAACAACACACAGGTAACACACAGGTAACAACACACACAATAACACCGAACACAGGTAACACCACACACAGATAACAACACATACAGGTAACAATAACACACAGGTAACAACACACAGGTAACAATAACACACAAGTAACACCACAGGTAACAACACACACAGGTAAAGACAGACAGGTAGACAGGTAAAGACTTTTTAATGTTCAGTTTGTGTCTGTAAGCCCACCTGGAGGGAGACACTGTCCTCGTTAGTGTGCAGCACTCGTCATGCCCTGTTGCCACGGCGATACACTCGGAGAGAGGCTGATAGGAAGAGGGTCCTGATGTGGGTGGAGCCAGCAGAGACTCAGAACAGGTGAGTCTGGTGTGGCTTGTCAATCATCAACATTAAACACTTCTTAATTATGTTTTTGTCTCTCAGTGCTCCGCCCCCCTCTGATCCTTCAACACAATTGGCTGTCTCAGCTGTCAGTCAGAGAGCCTCCTCTGATGGGGATGGTTCCCATGATGCCTCTGTGCAACCTCCACCCTGCTCGTTCTCGTCCAAAGCTCTGCAGACTGACGAGGAGACGCAGACTCAACAGGTGAGCTCTGATGACGCCGTCAGGAGTCATTTTCCTGAGTGGCTGCTGTCGATCAAATGTGACACTAAATAATCTTTGCTGCCGATCGAATGTTAAATATGTTAAATATATTAAATATGTTACACAACAACAATCTTTGCTGTCATTCAGGCACCAGCTCTGATGGCTGAAGTCCAAAACCTACAGAGAGACAAATGGTGAGAAACCAGAATGAACTAATCACAGACTGTCCAGAGTTACACTCCATCATCATCTTCTTCTTCTTCTTCTTTGTTGGTCTTCAGGTTGTTGGAGCAGCAGCTGCAGGTGTGGCGGCTCACCGTCCAATCAGAGCAAGGCATCCTGGATGACAGGTGTTCAGAAATGGAGGTTACCATGGAAACGCTGAGAGAACACAACCTCCATCTGCAAAGCATGCTCATCACACAGGTAAACACACACCTGACACCTGAGTGGGAAAGTGATAATTATTTATAAATACAAATACAAATATTAAAATAAATATCACTAATTAATATTAATATAAACATAAAAATGTTGGGGCATCTGTTTTGGATGCCCCCTGGACGCCTCCCTAGGGAGGTGTTTCAGGCAGGCATGTCCCACCAGGAGGAGGCTCCCAGGTCAGGAAGACCCAGGACACGCTGGAGAGACTATGTCTCTCGGCTGGCCTGGGAACGCATCTCAGGGTCCCCCCGGAAGAGCTGGAGGAAGTGTCTGTCTGGGGTGAGGGAAGTCTGGGCATCTCTGCTCAGACTGCTGCCTCCGCTGACCCGGTCCCGGATCAAGCGGATGAAAATGGATGAATGGATGGATAAAAATGTGAAAGGTTGTTGTTTTCAGCTGCTCAGACTTTAAGTCGAGTTCCAACTTCGTTTCTGAATTAATCTGAAACTGATCCAGAATAAACAGCTGACTGTTCAGCGTTCTTTAAATAAAGTCTGATTTAGCTTCAGGAGCCATTTAGTGAATTTAAGTCTCAATGGTTGGCTGTTTGTTAGTGAAAGGCATTTTGGGAGTTGTAGTTTTCTCTCCTTTTTTAAAATCAGATATTTTTGTTCATCTTTCTTTCTTCAGGCTCTGAACAAGATGGAGGCTCAACAACAAAGTTTTGACACGAAAAGAGAAAACCTCACGCCAACTTCTGACACACAGAGACACACAGAAGAAGACGAGGAGGGGTTAGGGTTAGACTGGAGCGAGGAAGAACAACAAACTCCATCTCCCACAATGAACCAGGATGCGCCTCCATCACATGACATCCACTGTGAAAAGGAGGAGGAGGAGTCTGCAGGTAACAAGTTTCTCAGTCATCCAATAGGACAACATGATGGGCCAGAGGAGGCGGGGCCACAGGGGGAGGACACCTGTCCGTCTGAAGAAGAAGAAGAAGAAGAAGAAGAAGAAGAGAACTGTGGGACATGTAGTCCAGAGGAGATGCTCTTGGAGGTGGTGGAGAGAGTGAAGAGTGTGATGGAGACAGACAGGTGGAGGGAGAGACAGACAGGTGAGTCAGAGGAGGGTGAAGCAGAGGAGGGTGAAGCTACAACAACACTGTGATTTCTCTCTGATGAAAATGTTGACACCATTTACACAATGTGTAGTGGTTACCATGGTTACTGCAGGTGTATCATCCATGTTTTTAAGTAAATCCATTCTGATGCTGGTTTTTAGCGTCCGTATGAAACCTGAAGTTCACACTTCATAAAAATACATTCCGACCAAAATGACTCTGGAGAAGACAGAATGTTCCTGGATAGGTGAGGTTTTAAATTGCCTCGACCTTTAACTCCAAAGATTAACCCCGCCCACATTCAAGGTGCTGGACATCAGCTGTTCAGGAGACTGAAAACAAAACCATATTAACTGCCTGCTGATGAATTTACAGCTTTATTACAATCTCATTGTAATTCCTTTATTACTTCTCACTGTGTGAAAGGTTCTGTTGGTTATTACATCAACAGTTTGTATGTTAAAATCACTACATAATCTCCAAATAAGCATCGGAGATAAGCAAGGTAAACATCAAAGTGAAAGATCAGCGGCTTCGAGCCTGTTTGTGGATTGTTCAGACAGTCTTCATGACTCACAGGACCCATTTGTGTCTTTGTGTTAATAAAAGACTTCACACAATTAGCTCTCCTCTGATAACTGGTGAATTTAGAAATTAACTAAACGTGACTCTAAATGTTTTGCTAACTTAATTAGTGTGTTTAAGTCGTGACTGATCACTGGGATTGATGATTGATCGGTATTATTACGCTATTATCACTGGCTGAATAAAAATAGGTTCCACTTAATTCTGATTAATACTACACTCTACTTAATTGAACTGATTTCCAACAATAACATAATCCTTCATTTCATGTTTGTAATTTTCTGTCTCCAGGTGAGAAGAAGAGGGCGGAGCTTCTGGAGGTGGCAAACCAGGTGGGAAACTCGATCCACCTCCTAGGTGGACGCTGTGAGAACAAACACTGATGCACACTGACGACCACGTGACTCATATTCAGGTTATAAAAGTTGTTTATTCAACTTTAACTTATTGGTATTTAAATAAACATGAGTGTAAAGGTATAAAAAGTTCTGACAGACGACATGAGACATCAACAATCAGAAAAAACAACAGTACCTGAAGAAAAAGTACCTGGCTGTCAGGTGTGTTACAGAAAGATACAGCTGCCAATATTAGAATAAAATAGTTCAATTCAACTGTCGTTTTCTATTTGTGTGCATATTATGCTGTATGTTCTTGTTTATTTTCATTTTCAGGATACAGAAAAATGTACAATTCAAATTGGAAAATCAAACTTTTTTATTTCTAAACACAACAATTTATATTTTCTTTGAGTTTAAATCCTTTATTTTATTTATTTTTATCTTATTGATGTAAAAAGTTTTTTAAAGTAATTTATTAATAATGACTAATAATAATAATGATTAATATTTATTAGAAATGTCTGTTTCATTAATCGTTTTCTTTTGTGTTTGTGTGTTTACACACACACACCCACACACACTTTTTAATATCGTTGTCTTGAGAAAAAAAAAAAGAATGCTTTCCTTTTACATTTTTTATTTTCTCATTTGCCCAAATTTTGTGCATTTGTGATTGATTAGATTTTATTTTAATACTGACATCAGTAAACTTCCATAAAGGGCTCATAAAGTCGAGCAGCCTCGTTTATAAACTGAAATCATCGAAGGTTTTAAAGCTCATTCATATTCAGAATCTTCAGCTTTAAAAAAAATCTTTGATGTTTTATAAATGAGGCTGCTACCTGAACAGGTACCTTGCTACCTTCGACCCCGCTCACAGCCACGCCCCCTCCTGGCCCTCCCCCGGCGAGTCAGAGGAGGGGGGGACGGGCCTGGTACCTTCCTGCCGGGTCCTGCCCGACGCAGGCCTTCCCTCCTGGGCTGCGGAGGCGTGGCCTGAGCCCTGGTTCTTCTTGTGGAGGGTGGGGGGCGCGTCCTCCCCCCCCTCCCCCGCTCTGACCTGCTGTGCGGTGGAGGGGGTGGGGCTTGAGCCATCCTGCTCCGCCTCCTTACTGTGTCCTGTTTGTCAGTCTGAGCCGAGTCCCTACTGAGCGTGCTCAGGAGGAAACGGTTGGCGTGGCTGAAGGTGGCGTCTGACCTCTGACCTCTGACTCTGGAGGACCCTGCGGCCCCCTCCCCCGGTGACCGGTCAGTGTTCAGGTCTGGGCTCAGACTTCTGAACAGCTGACGGACACAGGTTGGAGGTGGGTTAGCGGGGGCGGACCCTCGGCTCCAAAGGAAGCTTTTGGGGGGGTTCTTCAGGATGCGGTTGCTGCTAGGGTCGTAGAACCTAACAGGAAGTCTTTTATATTTGACCTTTAACCCCTGCAGGTCCAGCGGACGCCTCTTCTTCCTGCACCTTTTGGGGGTGGAGCTCGGTACAGATGTGTAGCTGGGGTCGGGGACTGAGGGGGAGCAGAGTAGGTAGACCACAGTGGTGCGAGGCTGCAGAGGTGTAACGATGTTTGAGTATGATGGCGGGAGGCAGCGCCAGGTCTGCACGTCAGGAGTCCTCTCTGCTGCATCCTGATTGGCTGCAGGGACGCAGGTGAGCGGTGCTTCTGATGCTGGCCGACGGACAGCTGGGACGACCAATCGGACGGTCTGAGTGCTGTGACTGACTTTTACCACCTGCAAGAAAACAAACAGGTGATGGAGGCGTTTTTCTAACAGCAACGTTTCTCAGGATAAGAAACTGTCGTCGTACTCACCTGGCACCTGGACGCCACTCTGAAGGCCCGCCTATTTTTCCTCCTCCTCCTGGCATGCGCTGAGTCATCTTCATTGTGGTCCAATAAGGGCAGGATAGCAGAGTCCGGCTCCGCCTCCTTCTTCTTTTGGCTTCTCCTACCATACCTGACAGCGACGACATCAGCAGAAAAAAGTAAATTTCTAATAAAACGATTAATCTATAGAAACATATGTTTAATATTACCTTCACTATATACTATTACTATATACATTTAGTCTGTTAAATTATAAACTATAAATCACAACATATGTGAGGCTAAATATCCTGATAGGTGAGAATGAGAGAATATAGATCACTGTATGTTATAAATCCGCTGATAAAACCAACGCAATAAAATCACAAATGGAAACCAAACATTGAGCGATCAAACAGCCGATCACTTCAGGTGATTAACTCAATGTTTCAGCTGCAGACGTTTGGTTTTAAACCATTTTAAAAACATTCGCTAACTTCGTAGATGTTTGAGACGTGGCTGTGGATCGGGACTCTCCACTCTCTGGGAAAACAAAATGTGTTTCTACAAACAAAGCGACAGGTGTGACCACGTGGCAGTCACTCAACATCACCTGTTCTCCTTTTAAGGTTTATTAAACGTCCAAGCAGAGGAAACGTGTCAACCAGTCACAGGGTTAGTAATCAGAGTAATCAGAGTTTGCAGCAGCAGCTCTCAGGAGGCTCCGTCTGAATCGGACTGAGATGGATCACTGACAGTAAACTTAAAGCACATAGGTCTGTAGGTGACCCCCGACTTCACCTCATGAGCAGAGTAACAACCACTTACATGCCAAGGAAGCAAATCAGATTATTGATTATTGATTATTGACTGGAAACAAAATCAGATTATTGATCACAGCCTGCCACAGCAAATCATTATCAGGGAAACACTGATTGACATGTTACAGCCTATACACAGTACAGGTGAGTCTATATGAACACTTGAGTCTATATGAACAGGTGAGTCTATATGAACAGTACAGGTGAGTCTATATGAACAGGTGAGTCTATATGAACAGGTGAGTCTATAAATATATAAAAAGTACAGGTGACTCTATGTAATACCTGGCCAGAGACTCTGTGTCGAAGTAGCAGATGAATCTCTCTCGTCTGAACTGTCGGACCAGTCTGTCCACCTTCTCCTCGTCCTCCTGTTCGATCTGGGCCCAGGTCTTCCCCCTGAAGGATTCTGGGATATGTGCCGGGGCTGGCAGGACCTTGTCTATTGGCAGAGTCCAGAAGCCCTCTTCCTGCGTGGCCCCGCCACCTGCTCGCCACTCGCTGTGGAGGGCAGAGTCAAGCTGGTATGAGTAAACCTGGTCATCCAGGTCCACCTGAACGTCCATCAGACGGCTGAGGTCCTGCTCCTCCACCTGGGTCACCTGCACAGGTGTGTGTGGGGGCTGTGTGTCACTGAGTGTTTGTCCTCGCTGTAAAACCACCTGAGGAGAAAAGTTACAGTTTATGAACAAATAGGAAATGATGTCTCCTCCCCCAGTGGAGCCTCACTGACTCCTACCTGTACAGGTGAGTCCCAGTCGTCACTCTGTGTTTCCGTGGAGACAGGAAGGCTTAAGTGGAAGCTCTCTGCCTCCTCCTGCTGGCAGGCAGTGGAGCTGACGCCATAACAACACCTCTGGATCACCTGATGTCAAATGTAAACATAAAGCCACGTCTTAAAAGAAGTGATCGAATCCTGATAACTCTGGTAAATGAGGTGATAATCCAAAGAGATACCTGAGATTATAACACAGAGAGATAATTGATAATAAGATAAAGAGATAGCTGATAATAAACTAAAGAGATAACTGAGATAATAATAATAAAAAAGAGAATTAGAAAAAGAGATAACTGAGATAAACGAGATGAGTGGTGCGAGCAGCTGAAGGTACAGACCTCCTGGATGGTCTGGTCCAGGGGGTCCATTCGGTCTGAGAAGGCCTCCTGTTTGCGGACCTCCCTCCTCTCCTTCTGCCAGCTCAGCCAGGGCCGGAGCTGTGGGGGGGGCCGTGGGCCGAGGTCTGGACCCCGGTGTGGCCGTGACGAGGACGAGGAGCCGCTGCTTTTCCTCCTGTTCGTCTTCCTGTGAGCCTTCCTGTGGACAGGGGGCGGGGTCTGTGTGTTTGAAGAGGGCGTGTGTCCTGCAGGGGCGGGCCTTCCTTCCTGTGGCTCACTGATTGGTGCAGACAACCTCTCCTGCCCCGCCCCGTCCCCCTTGCCTGATTGGCTGCGGTTGTCTTCCTGCTGATCGGGTGGCTGACAGGAGCCGTTGTCAGAGCTGGGCAGGTGTTCCCGCGTGCCCAGTGACCGGCTGTCGTCGTCAGAGAAACGGAGCTCATCAAGCTCCTCCCTCGGCAATGGAGGGGCGGAGACTGACGGGAGGTCAGCGTGAGACGGCCTGAGCGGAGACAAAACACGTAAACAAATCAAACATACATGCTGCGAGACAGGTGTGTTTGTTTATATCACCTGAAGTCCGAAAATAAAAAGGTGTGTTTGTTTTAGTTACCTGGGGTCGTTGTAGCAGTGCGGGTGTGTTTGTTTTAGTTACCTGGCGTCGTTGTAGTGGTGTAGGTGTAGTTTGTTTTAGTTACCTGGCCAGGTGTGTTTTGTTGTTTTAGTTACCTGGGGTCGTTGTAGCTGTGTAGGTGTGTTTGCTTTAGTTACCTGGGGTCGTTGTAGCTGTGTAGGTGTGTTTGTTTTAGTTACCTGGGGTCATTGTAGTGGTGCGGGTGGTGCTGCAGGACATCCTGCAGGAAGCGCTCCAGCAGGGTTAGTTTGGTTCTGCTGCTGTTGGCAGAGGAGACGGTGCTGGAGCCTCGGGAGGACGCCCGGACAGAATCCAGGTGTCTGAGACTGGACAGGTGCTGAGAGAAGAAACGTAGGATGTAGTTAACATGACCTGAAATCGGATTGGACAGCTCAGATCACCTGACTCAGGCGTACATATAAAGGCTGTGTGAGGTCTTTGTACCTGGTCCAGGTTGCTGTAGAGGACCCTGCAGTATCCACAGTAACCTTGTCTGCTGGGTTGACACCTGGATGGCCCGGGCTGAGACTCCACCCACATCCTGTCAGACAAAAGAGACAAAAACTCCCGTCATCACATTTATGATGCCATAAACATCATACTTCGTGCACACAGTCAAAAAGGAACCAAGAGAAACTTTCAGTAGGTTTCTTTCTTTATTATGCCCCGACAAAATGTGACAGTTTTATAAAAGCACTCGTGCATGTAAACTGAATGTAAACAAGTAAACTGAATCTCCCTGGAGTGTCTGAAAACAAATACCTGAGGATTTATTAAAAATGTATGTTTAATTGATTACTAAATTGATAATGAAATTGGCTGATTAAAATCACAGTAAATGATTTGATTTTCTAAAATCCAGAAAAAGTTCAGTTTACTTGTTGAAGGAATCTGGAGTCATGATGCCGGGATTGTTAATAATCAATAACAAAAATAATAAACAGGTAGACTCACCTGCAGGTAGACTCCGCCTTCCTCTGGTCATCTGAAACACACACACAATATAATTACTGTCGTGAATGAATATAAAGTGTAGTTTCACAGTGTGTGTTTGAATTTTTACCTTCATCAGAAGAATCTGACATCCTGCTGCTAACTGGAAATCTGAAATACAGAATTATTATATTATTAACTATTAATTATTATTCAACAGCTGCAACTCCATCAAGTTCACACAGTGTGACGTAAACACTGAGTCAAAACAGAGGTAATACAATCACCTAAAGGTCTTTAAACACCAGGGACAAAACCAAATCAACTAAACACTTCACACTTTCACAACATGAATATTTATGGACAAATTTTCATTTTCATACTTTTCACACCAAAACCAACACGAATGTTGGTGTCCAACAATTCCACATAAATGAAAGTTAATACACATCACCAGACCGTGTTTATATATTTAATACATCAGACTGTGTTTATATATTTATATACATCACCAGAGTGTGTGTTTATATTTATATAAGGGCTGGGCAAATTAGTATCACATTAATGCATTAATTAATTAAGCAGGACAATTATTTTATTGCACCTTAATGCAGGTTTTTTTAATATTGTTATTATTTTGAAAGTCCGCTGTTCATTGGATCTGAGTATGCATACAGACAAACCATGGGTCACAGGAGGGGCAGGATATTGATCAGTATTGGATTCGGATGGACGTCATCACGTGTCTCAACCAATTAGAGCATTTGGGGCGGGCCTAAGACCTCACATGAACTGGAACAGAAAAGAACTGGTGGAGACAAAACAATGGAGAAAGGTACCGAACTCACATTTTCATTTTTTAAATTTTAAATAAAATTTTAATAAAATAAAAACTCTGTGAAAGAGGAGAGTTTAGCATTCAGAGGGACTCAGAGGTAGATGGGTTTGAACTTTTAAATTCACGTGTGGTTTATTATTAAGTCAGAATTAAGACAAATCAACTTTATAATTATCAACAGAAAGTCCAAACAAACCTGGCTGCCCTGCTGTTAAAGGTGAAAACTGTGAGACTGCCACAGTCGTTTATAATCTTAATACTATATGTTGAATATATTACTACATATTACAAGTTAAAGTGAAGCAGTGGTGAGGAGTAATAACTTTCCACAAACTCGTTTGATTAATTATGTTAATGATATGTTAATGTTACTGCATCTCACCTGGAGGTAGAACAGTCAGTGAGTTATCCGTCCAATCAGAGCACTCCATGCTGTAACCAACGGCGACCATGTGACAGCTTCAGGTGGAGAGTCCATGAGCCTGACACAGTTTAAGATGTGTGAATTAAATTTAGTTCAGTTTATGAAAATCATTCCTCAGAAAAAAAAACAGACAAACTGCAGAAAATATACTAAAAGATGAAAGTGACTGAGAACAAACTCATTAATTTATATTATTTATATAATCATGTCAGTAAATATCACATTATAATAACACAGAACATTAATATGTCATTATTATCTGTCCAGATTATTTCTCATGTTTAAACAGATTATTTTTCATGGACAGATGGGCTGTAACACTGCAGGTTCATCAGAGGAGGCTCAGTCAGCACTGATTCATTCAGACACACTTTATTATGACGAACACAGGGATGATGTTGAAAAAAAGATAATAATAATAATAATAATAATAATATCAGAATAACTACAACATACTTGTAATGGATTAGAGCATGTTAATCTATATAAATATGTATATTATACAAATGGATATAAAATAATATAGAATCAATAATAATAATAATAATAATAATAATAATAATAATAATGTCGTCTCTCTGACGTGGACCAATCAGAGCACAGCGGTAACTCTGCTTTGATTGGCTGACAGTGCGAGGCTAACTAGCTGCAGCTAACAGTTGAACTCAGTTTAACTCAGGCTAACTTCAGGTTAACTCGAGTTAATCCCGGTTTAAACATGCTTGAACCCGGACTCGCGGTAACCATGGTGACGCTGCTGGTGACGCGGCTCCGCAGGTACAGCAGCTGTTAGCAGCCGGCTAGCTGTTAGCATGCTGTTAGCTGAGCAGCCGCCCTGTGCAGAAGCTGACTGGCTAGTTCGCGTGATAGACGCGAATACCGAATAATCGTGAACCCGAATCGTCCGATTACCTTGTTTGTTGCTGTTGTTTACTTTCACAGATTAAAGTGTTCCTTCCGCCGCGCGCTCGTCCGCCTCTCTTCTTCTTGTAGAGTTTTTTTTGGCGGTCCGCTAACAGCGTCGTGGCTCATTAGCGCCACCAGTTGGAAGGAGTGTGGATCAGAAACTAATCTCTAATTCTGCTGCTGAAATGATTTGAAGTAAGGCTAAACTCTCTCTCCTGAGATACTGAAACAGGAACGAATAACACTTTTCTCCAGAACAAGTCCCCTGAATCAGATTTTAACTTGTTTTTTAAAGTTTCTTTTAGGATTATATTTTGGACAACAGGACATGTTCAGAGGTGTCTTTCCTGTGTTATGTTTTCCCACCTTAAATGATGTTCTGTTTAATCCTGGATGACCAGAAAACCTCCTGGATATGAGTGTTTTTTCTCTCCTGGGTCTCATCAAACACTACTCTGAATTTAATTTAATTCAAAAATGGTGAAAGTTCGGCCTTTTTTCAGCAGCTCTTTCCTAACATGAATGTCCACCCCCTCTCCCCTGATAACCCATTGCTGATTCATTTGGAAATATTAATGTTGAATTCTGAAACTATGAATGAAATACCGAGTCTGTGTGAAGTATAAATCTGAACACTGCTGCAGCAGTTACTTTCTATGCAGGGTTTTACTGTCTGTGCATGTAAAAGAAACTCGTCTTTCTTGTTTTTGCCAAACGCTGTCAGAATCCAGCGATGTGCGATGGAGAGTGGCACGTTTTGAGTGATGTCTGTGTCACTTATTTCTACTTCCTTTGTCCATCCAAAATATATACAGCCCATGTAATTCTTTCATCAAACCACAATCCTAAAAAATTAATTGTTTCACTCTCTCTAATTCTTGATTATTTAATTTTATTTTTGAATTGCTGCTAACTCTTTTCCTTGTAAAGAGCATTGTCTTTGTTTTGTCCACTGAGAATTTAAATCCCCACTTAAATGACTGTTCTTCTGTCTTGACAGCAGATTCCCGTAGTTTCTTCACAATAAATTCTACATTTCTTCCAAATTGCCCCATTGTCCACAAAAATAGAAAATCCCATCCCGTTCTTTAAACTCACGAAAACATCATTAATTATAATAGAAAATAATAAAGGACTCACTATTCTACCTCGAGGTGCTACCATTTTCTATAATAAATATTCTTGTATGACACTTTCCTATTTTTACTTGAATTGATCTTTCACACAAAAAGTCTTTAATCCATCTATACATGGACCTTTAACACCTACTTTACTTCATTTGATTAAGTATTAAGATCTGTATTTCTGCCTCTTCTGAATCCAGTAATGTGACCTGGTGAAGACATCTGGGTCTTCCTGAGAGCACGATTCCAGTTCAGCCTCTGTAAATGGTGTATTTAATAAATCGTAATTATCAACATCTTGTTTTAACAGTTCCTTATTCTCACTTATTGTCACTTCCCCCTCTTCATTAATATCTGAACTATGAACTTTAACAAAAGTTTTGTGCCGACATCTCAACTTTCTCATCATATCGCAGCTGTAGTTTCTTTATCGTTTAATCCTGATACTCTCTTTGAATCCCCTTCATTCTTTTTAGCATTCAACATGTTTCAACATTTTGTTTCTCTACGTGCTGAATTACTAATTTTCCTCCAAAAGATCTTCTTTGCATTTTTTTTTTTGTTTTCAATTGTTTATAATCAATCAAGATAAAGAATTAAGAAATTAAATCAACGAGTAAGGAAGAAATAGAAATAAGATGAATGGTTTAAGGTGAAAGTTTAGATTCTAAATGAAATAATAATTAGAAATAATTGGAAAAGTGAACTTGAATAACTAAATAGAATAAATAAATAGCAATTGTTGAAATAATCTGAAGTCCACTGTGATCAAGGTGTGTATTATATTTAATTTATATGACCATGCTGCTTTTTGTACCTTTTTAACATAAAATTACTCTTCCTAAAGGAGGTTTGTTTTATATTTCTGTCCTTTAAATAAATTAAATAAACTGAAGTTTCATGTTTATGTATTTTATTTCTTTTAAATGACAACAAGACAAACTGAACCTCCATTTTGTGTGAATCAAAACTTTATTCTGAAAGTCTTTCTCCTTCCTTCCTCCTCCAGGTCAGCGGTGAGGAGGCGGAGTCTGTCTCCGGCTATAAGTGCGTCTCCTCCCGCCTCCTCTGTCTTTCTTCGGGCTCCTCCGGCGTCTCCTTCTCTTCTCCTTCTCTTCTCCTCCCTCCTTCATCAAAATGGGCTTCGGAGACCTGAAATCTGCGTCCGGACTCAAAGTGCTCAACGACTTCCTGTCGGAGCGCAGCTACATCGAGGGGTGAGTCCGGGTCACAGCTCCGGGTCACAGCTCCGGGTCAGACCACCGGGTCACAGCTCCGGGTCACAGCTCCGGGTCAGACCGGTCCAAAGCTCCGGTCCAAAGCTCCGGTGGAAGTTCCGGTAGTGAAGCTGCTGGTGGCGCCGCCATCTTGGCTCCGCGCTAGGCTAACAGTCACCGAGTTAAAATGTGTAAATAAATCGACATGAAGCTGGAAATTGTGCGCGATTGAATGTGAGACAGATGTGAGACATCACCGAGGACTTTAGTTTAGTTTGAGGGAGGTTTTTTTTTTTTGTTGGCTCGTTTGACGTTAAGCTTCGAGCCATCGTTAGTTAGCATGTTAGCACCATGTGATTCAGTGCAGACTGTGCTATTCATTGATGTTTTATTATAAAACCTGCAGATTATTTTTATTAGTCTGTAGATGTTCATTGTTAGCTTTCTTATTTGTGTCTTCCGATTAATTTCTTGTATATAGATAGTAAAGATTAAAGAGGGTTTCATCAGCACAGTGATTAATGAAACTGAGGCTCCCTAAAACAATGCTTCAAAATACTTTGGAAAGAGACCACATGTGCAAAAAGAGAAATGGAGATCAGACTGAAATAGATAATAAACAAAGTAAAATGGACCAAAAATAAATACATTTTAAATTGTTTTGTAGAATATGAACTTGCTGTTTACACAGTGCAAAAAAACATGAAAAAGGCACCAGCTAATCTAGGTCACATGATCAATAGTCAAACAATATAAGAGCTGATAATTAAGAACCAGTTGATCACCAAACTTGCTCACGTTGGTTCTTAGTGTCAGTCATTGATCCCTGTTAGGACTGAAGGCTCAATACAACAGACAAGCCAGGGATCAATAAACTCAAAGAGCCAACTTCTGTAGAGATGAAAGTTGAAGCGTTGACACAGGAGCTGTGATCAATAACATTGTTTAGTGTTTTGATCAGACAGGTGTGTGCTGACTGTTTCCTGTCTTCAGGTACGTCCCCTCTCAGGCCGACGTGGCGGTCTTCGAGGCGATCTCGGCCTCCCCCTCGGCTGACCTGTGCCACGCCCTCCGCTGGTACAACCACATCAAGTCCTACCAGAGCCAGAAGAGCAGGTGAGGACGGTGACGTCATCAGTGTGCAGGTGCACAGGTGTGTGGATCATCAGTGAAGTAAGCCCCGTCCCCTGCTATCAGTCTTCCAGGTGTGAAGAAACCTCTGGGTCAGTACGGGCCTGCAGGCGTGGCTGACACCACCTCTGGCTCCGCCCCCGCCTCAAAGGATGATGACGACGATGACATCGACCTGTTTGGCTCAGACGAGGAGGTGAGGTCGCTGTGATGTCATCAGTAAACAGTTTATTTCGGCGCCACGCTCGGTGTTAACGGTTCCCTGGTTGTCTTGCAGGAAGATGCAGAAGCAGCCAGGCTGAAGGAGGAGCGTCTGGCAGAATACGCCGCCAAGAAGTCAAAGAGTACGTTACAACCGATCAGAACAAACCACAGCATCCATCTCAGTATTGATTAGTTGACTTTGGTCATATGACTGACCTGATCTAACCTGACAGATCTGATCAGTGATTGTACCTGTGATCAAAAGTTGTTTAATGAACCAGATCTTCCGAGTTGAATCTTTAAATGTATTAAGATGAGTATTTATTTTTACATTTGAGTCTTTGATTCTCTGTAATTGTCGCGCTCAAAGTTGAACTGACTGTTTCACTGATCGATAATGAAGGCCGGTTCTCCGGCTGTGTTGGTTCTGGTCTAAGAACCTCGCGACCTGTTTGACCTGATCAGTGTTTGCTGATCAGTTTTCACAGGATGACGATTTATCGGTAACGAGTGAGCAGACCGTTGGATTCTGTTTCCTGATTGGCCGACTCTTTGTGATGATCAACCAATCACCATCTTTCGGCTGACTGCCTGATGGACAGCTTGTTTACCTGAGAGTCTTTGGCCTCCTGTCGCCACTCCTGTGGGTCACTGGTTTCCACGGTAACTGACTTCCTCCCCTTCCTTCTCAGAGCCCGCCCTCATTGCCAAATCTTCGATCCTATTGGACGTCAAGCCGTGGGACGACGAGACGGACATGGCGAAGCTGGAGGAGTGTGTGCGCAGTATTCAGATGGACGGGCTGGTCTGGGGCCAGTGTAAGAAAACACATTTCCTGATCAGTAACAAATGACAGAATCTATCTCTGCACAACTGATGATCTCACTCACCATCTTTCGGCTGAACACGAGATGAAACCTTATGATCTGAAACTGCAGAGAATCTACATCACTGATATTATTGGTTATTGATTAAATTCATGAACGTTGGTTTCAGTTATTGATTGATGGCTAATCTGAGCATCTTGTCTTTGTAGCTAAGCTGGTCCCGGTGGGTTACGGCATCAAGAAGCTGCAGATCGGCTGTGTCGTGGAAGATGACAAGGTGAGGCGACGGTGGGAGGGGGGTGGGTGGGTGTGTTGGTGTGTGCGTGTGTTTTCTTACCTGTATTTTCTTGTCAGGTGGGCACAGACCTTCTGGAGGAACAAATCACGGCCTTCGAGGACTTCGTTCAGTCGATGGATGTCGCTGCTTTCAACAAGATCTGAAACCACAAACTTTAATAAAAAGCACTTGAACAGAAAACGGCTGCTGTGTGTTTCTCAGTTTGACCAGGTGGTGTCACTGCAGGTCGAGTTAAAGTCACATTAACGTGATGTCAGGCTTGTTTTTAATGAGGACGTCATCAGTTTGATTTATAAATCCTAACACAGTAATCAGAAGCTTAAAACATACACAGGTCACTTTGTCCAACACTGAAGTCATTTTACATCAATAAAAACAAGTCATGTTCAAACAAAATCATAGATTACATTTCTGTTACTAATAAAACGAATATTGATCTGTTGAAGGGTGCAGTTTTAACAAGTGTCATTGTCTTCTGTCAGTGGTGTTTGTGTGACTGTCAACAATTGTTTGTAACTTAAAAAGTTGGTTTGTGTTGAAAGTTTGGTTCAAAGGAAAAAAAAAAATCAAAACTTTGTTTAATGTGAGTTTGAGGTGAAAAACTGCCTCTGGGCACTCCACCTGCCTCAGGTACAAAAATGTAGTCGAACCTGTCACCCAGTCACATGACCTGCTCTGATTGGACACTGCTCTCCTGTTGGCTGATGGTGTGAATGAACCTGAGCACACCTGAGAGATGTTAGACAGGTGAGTTTCAGTCAGCCTGAAGGTCAATATTACACAGAAGTAGAAACACGTTTACCGGATAAAAAGAGTGATGGGTCAGGCCCGCAGCTCCACCTCTCCTCAGGTAAATCATACAGGTAACAAACGCACCTGCGTCACCTTTTTAATTCAGTACTTTTATACTTTTAGCAGCATTTTTACTGTTTGATGTTTAAAAAGATAAAGATCCAGATCACATGAAAGCTGTGATCCAGGTACAGATCACTGGTTTGTAACAGGTGAATGATGCTCTGTCTGAAACATTTCCTTCTTGCTGTCAGACGTTTAATTCTGTCCATGTCCTGTATGAACATTTGGCTGATAATGATAATAAGTTAGAATTATAATGAGAATATAATGATAACAAAAATAATGTAATGATATATTTTAATGATAAGACACGAGGTGACTGCAGTTTTCCAGCCCAACACAGAACAAAACAAACGTGTTAACATTTGTTTGAACTTGATAAATGTATTCATGCTCTTTAAATGTATTCATGCTCTGCCTGAGTTTTCTGCTGTTTTTTTATAGTTCTCTCTCAGTAAAGCTGGAGGCTGTTTGTTGATTTCATGTGTTGGTCAATGTTCACCTGAGGGTCGCTCAGAGTGGCAGGTAGAACCTGAAGGAGCTCTGTCACAGTGTGTTTGTGTGCTCAGGTGATCCTGATGGGTTTGGACTCAGCTGGAAAGTCGACCCTGCTGGCCAGACTGCTGACAGGAAAGGTGAGCTGAGTGGATCCTTTACAAGACTCTGAGCAGGAAGTTCAGCTGTGTGTCCAGGTGTGAAGGTGATTATCTGTGAACTTCAAGGTGGTGAAAACGTCCCCGACCGTCGGGTTCAACGTGGGAACTTTGGACCTGGATAAGAAGACATCTTTGACAGTCTGGGACATCGGAGGACAGAAGAGCATGAGACCCAACTGGAGGTAAATACAAAGCAAAGCCCCGCCCAACAAACAGAAATATGCTCCTCCTTCCACAGGTGAAATGTGCTCCTCCTTCCTCAGGTACTACCTGGATGACTGTAAGGCTCTGGTGTTCGTGGTGGACAGCAGCGACCCGTCCAGGCTGCCGGAGGCCCAGAAGGTCCTGAAGAAGTTTCTGAGTGATGAGAAGTTACGAGGAGTTCCTCTGATGGTTTTGGCCAACAAGAAGGACCTGCCCAACTCTGTGACCATTCGAGAGGTACGAATCAAACAAACTAAAATCAAGGAAACCAGTTTAACTAAGAACAAACCAAACATAAGCTTAAATGTAGAATAAGTCAGCATCAGTCATTCAGCGGAAAACTGTCCTCTTCCCCTTCCTCCACCTTTTCCTCCCCCTCTTCCTCTTCCTCCTGCTCTTCCTCTTCCTCCCCTCAGATCTCCAACCAGCTGGATCTGCCCAGTTACTCCGACCGACTGTGGGAGATTCAGGCCTGCAGCGCTCTGAAGGGACTCGGCCTCCAACAGGCCTTCATATCTGTCAGCAAACTCATCAAGAAGAGCTGAGAGGAGAGGAGAGGAAGAGAGGAGAGGAGGAGGAGGGGAAACGGGAGGAAATGCAAAGAAGTCGATTGAAACTAAAGGTTTCAATTTTTATTTATACTGGATGAAAGTCAATCAACCTCTTTTGGTGTAAATAAAGATTATTGATTGCTGTGTTTGATAATCAAACTTTCATGATCATTTCTGGGAGTTTTCCTGTAGCTTGTTTAACTCTGTCAACCTTTTATTATTTCAGCCAATCACAATGAATTATTTTATTATCCAAAGTACACTACTACTAAGTACACTCAGGGTCATGTGATGACTGTGCACGTGCATTAGTTTTCACGTGCACGTACAAAGGTTTGGTATATACACTTCTTTCTGGTAACAATGTACTCTAAAACAATCAATAAATGTGCGTTTGATAATGATAATGCTTCCAGGTGACAAAAGTTAAACTTAAAGTTCATTTGAAGATTTTCCCATTGATCTAGAGTGATACAAAAAGTTAATATATAATATCTGAACATTTTTTCTTCTCATGATTGAACAACGACGACTTTAAAACACGTGACATCCCGAACAGCGACTGTCACCTGTTTGGCTCAGAGAAACTCACCTGTGTGTGCTCACCTGTTGACGAGTCCTAAAAACTAAAACATAGTTTTGTTCCTTTTAAAAGAATAATTTGACTTCCCAGGTATTTGACATTTTATATAAAAAGAACAACAACAACCAATGAGACTAAATCAATTCTGGAGTTAAATCCTGCTGTTTGTTTAATATTCGATATAAAAACACGTCTCTACATCTGCTTCCTGTATTCGTCCAATCTGAACGTGTGCAGTCTCCTCAGAGAGGACCATGACTGGACCAGCAGCAGAACCGGGACCAGGACCCAGACCCCGTTAAAGAAGACCAGGTAGACCCACAGGTAGAGCCGGCTGGACGTGTTCAGGTTGGGACTGCCAATCAGCCAATCAGGACAGAAGGTCATCCAGCCGCCGTACAGCTCGCATACGCTCAGACTAATCTGCAGGAAGTGTCTGCAAAACATATTTAAATGCATTGATGAAGTATTTCATACAGATTAAACATCAGGTCTTTAGCAGTACATCAGAGCATTTCACACACTATTTACACATTCTCACTATCAGCAGCAGAGCCCACAGACAGTCCCTAACCTGTAGTATTTGTCCTTCAGTACTGCGTGTATCAGCAGCAGAGCCAGCAGAGAATCGAGGACGACGGTCAGAATTTCTATTGAGACGATCGTCGGATCAGAAACGAGCCAGCGACGGTCAGCTTTACTGTACTCCTTCCCTACAGACAGACAGACAGAGAGGCAGACAGATTAATTCCTGTAGCTGTCAGGTAAATGCAGCACAGTAAAAAGTTCTTAATGTAATAGAGTACACGTAGAAAGTAACAGAAAATGGAAATATTCCAGTGAAGTACAACTACATCAAAATGTCAATAAAATATCAATAAATATCAACAAACACAAAAGGAAGTAAAGCAGATATTTCTGAAAGTTCAACTCACAGAGTTCAGCCAGCGGACCTTCAGACGTTTCCACCGTCCCAACCAGAGACATGTAGACAAACGGACCCTCCTGACGACAATAAACAATAAACAACAAACAACAAACAAGAAATAAACAATAATGATAAGCAGACATCCAGTTGACTGACAAACAAATAATAAACAAGTAAACTACAATTAAAAAGTGAAACGCTGATTGGTCATACCAACGTCAGGTGGACGATGACATCATAGAAGAACCACAGCAGGATCCACCTGTCCTCTGCAGAGCTCCGCCCACCACACCTATGTGTTAGCCAGACAGCCGCTAATACCTGGATGCTACATGCTAACAGAGACAAGACAGAGACCAGAGTGAGGCCAGGGGGCGCTACCGAGTCCATCTGCTGCCACAGAAGAAGGAGGTGGAAACACTGTGGAGGCGGAAGTACTGCGTCCTAGAGAAGTCTCAGAGGTAGTACTCTGTAGTAGTGCTGTATTGTGCTGATGCAGTACTCTGTAGTAGTACTGTGCTCAAACGATGAAATACTCTGTAGTAGTACTGTGCTGATGCAGTACTCTGCAGCAGTGCTGTGCTCAGATGATGCAGTACTCTGGATGAATGTGGAGTGACGTCTAACTCGGCCCCCGTCTCTCTCCATTGGTCGTGTAGACTCTAAGTCCCACCCCCAAACCCTCCTGTTGGTTGTGGAGGAGAACACCCCACTTCCTTATCCCACCCTGCCCACAGAGACCACCAGGGTCAAAAGTCAATATAGTCTACCGGACTTCAGTCAAAAAACAAGACATATTACTCTGAACATGTGTTGGTTGCATGAACGTCTTTACAGGGTTCATTAAAGAACGCTGCAGTCTGCAATAGACATTCAGAGGTTCTTTTGATCAGGTTTGTTCAGAAAAAAATAAGTAAAATAACTTTACTTACAGGACTTCAAATAATACATTGAAGTAAAATATCCTTCAGATTAATAAAAATGTAGTTGAATGGAAACAGCTGTCAGGAACCACAGAAAAGGAGAATTAGTGTCAGAGTTCATCCAGCAGGAGGCGACGAGGGAAAATATGATCCGCTGAAAACGCTGTGAAGCTTCACACTCTTACTGTTCCTGAAGCAAACACGTGTGAATGTTAAACATATGGATCAGAAATATGCAACATATCAAACCAATGAGGTCACACCGAAGGTAATAAATCAGGACTCACCTGACGCCTGCTGACATTTTCTTTACTGCTACAAACAAGCAAACAAACTTCACTTAAGTTATCAGAAACAAGCCACACCACAGGTTTCATTTAAAGTTGACTAATGTTTCTACACCAGACCACACCCAACACTTTGGAGTGTATCCAGGTCTGTTGGTTTATTTTTATGAATATAAATAAAAATATAATATAAATAAAAATATACATATACGCATATCTTCAATGAGTCCAGAGTAACATCTTAATTATCTTTATTTTGATACAAAACAGATGAAAACAGTTCAAATGAGAGGCAGGAGGCAGAAATGTGGTTACACTAAATTTTATTGTTTATATGTTGAGTTCAGGTGATTCTCACACACCTGCTGGATTATTGACAGTCTGACAGGTAACATGATTCAAACAGGAAATGTTCTTTGGCAGCAGAAAGTTTCTATTTGTGTCAAAATAAAACAAAATGAATGAAAAAATCAACTTTTAACCTGAAAACAACAAAATGATAAAACAATTTGAAACGTCAACACAATTCATATAAAATCCGACAAAAAACAGAGTAAATATACGGATACATGCATGTACACGTACACATACATGTACATACCATCACTGTGCTTCTGTGTCACAGATCAAACTGTTTGATCAGGTCTGTTTATCAGTCTCTGTTACAGTTATTAATACTTCTGTTTCAACAGTAAGCAGTTAGTTTAATAACATGCAGGTTATTATGCAGTGTGGACACACACACACACACACACACTGCAGGAAACTGATCAACTTATTCATCAATAGAAATCAAATATTTTATTTATGTCAAATATTCCAGACAGCAGACAGAACAGATATTTTGACAGACAGGAACATCAGGAGAATGATAGGGGAACGTTAGAGGAACCTTAAGAAAAAGTTTGGGAAAACCTTAGTGGAACCTCATTGGAAACTCAAGTAGAACCTCGTAGAGAGTAGAAACTCGAGTGGAATGTTTGAGGAAGCTCTGGGTAACCTTGGAGGAATCAGAGGATGACCTAATGAAACCTACAGAAGCTTTGGAGGAACCTAAGGGGAACTTAATGGAACAAGAGAGGACCCTTGGAAGAACCTTAAGTATCTTTGGGAGTACCTCAGGGGGATGCTAGGGGAACCTTAGAAGAGGGACCTTTAGTGGCACTTTAGGAGAATCTCATAGCATTTTTAGAAAAACCCATGGGGAGTCTTTGAAAAACTTTTGTGGAACCTTGGCATGAACTTTGGGGAAACCTGACAGTTCTTTAGCAGAGTGCTATGTGATCCCCAGAAGAACCTCACAAAAACTTTATGGGAACCCTGGGCAGCTTTGGGTAACCATGATGGAACCAAAGAGGTGCTTTTGTGAAGCCATTTGGATAAGATTTAGGAAATGTCAAAGCCTGATGGACTATAGGAGACTGTTAGAATAACAGTAGTAGAACCTCAGAGGAACCTCAAGGAGAGTATAAACATCATTTGGGGATCTTAAGTGGAACATCAGAGGAATGTCATGAAATGTTTTGTGCTTTAAGGGATCTGTTTAGCACCATGTTAACCTTAGTGATCCCTGAGAAAACCTCATAAGGATGATTGACATGTTCAGACTTTCAGCAGGGTTCAACTAATGTGAATGTTTTCTGATATTGATCTACTAATTATTAGATATCTTGTTTTTTTCAGTCAGCTGTTTTTGGATAAAATAAGAATAAACATACAAAGGAAAATTAAAAGGAAATTTGACATAACATTTGACATAACATTTAGATCAGCTGAAGGATTAAACATTCAAATTCTCCAACTTCATGTAAAACTTTAACCTAAAAATCTGGAACAGAAAATGTTTGTGTTTTGTTTTTAGTTCCTGAAAAGTTCAAATTTTAGAGATATGTAGTTTTCAGGGTCACCTGTAAAAACATTAAATATCAGCATAGATGATCAGATATGTGAACTCTGGATTAACCTGTGTGTGGAGGTTTATCAGAAAAGAAATATTCATCAATAACAAAAAAGGTCTAAACTTTAAAGGAACAGTTCGTGAAATATTCTTCCTCTCCTTCTCTGAGAAAGCTGACTGCCTGATGGCTGTAGCTTCATGTTTACCTTCAGACATGAGAAGAGGAGAGGCTGAACTGTTCCTTCAACAATGTGCTCAGATCTGTTCTGTCATTAATGAACCTCCGTGAAACTGAATATTAACTGAGTGTTTAGGACTCCTCTTTCTCCTCCTCTGCTCCTCTCTCCTCTCCTTTCTCCACCTGAGGCAGGGTGGAGGACAGAGCATACTCTTCACTGACTCCCTCTGAAACCACCGACAGATCCACCTCCACACCTGACACCTCCTCACCCCCCTCCTCCTCCTCTTTCACTTCCTCTTCCTCCTTCTCCCCTTCCTCCTTGTTCTCCTCCTGCTCAGCTGGAGCTAGCTGGGCGTGGACCTCAGTGAAGGGGACCTCCTGGTCGGTGCTGCCCAGCGGGGAGAGCTGGATATCAGCCTCCATAGTCAAGGGTTCCCCGGTCTGAATGGAGGCGTCGGGGGGCTGAGAGTCGGAGCTGCTGCGAGGCTGAAAACAAAGACGGTAGGTAGGTAGGAGGTCAATGGTCAGTGGAAGAAAACGTAAACCCTGAGAAACCCTTTACGGAACTGATCAACCTCAGGAGAATACGTATGGGCCCTTAGAAACATTTAGAAATACAGAAACTTTAGAGGAACCTTGTGTCGGACACTAGGGGAGAGTTATAGGAAATGTTGGGGAATCTTGAAATGTTAAGAGAACCTATGAGGAACTTATGGGGAACCATGGAGAACCTTGGGGGAACTTTACAGGAAGCTGCAGGCCACATTAGAGCAACGGTACAAGGAAACACTGGGGATCCTGAGGGATACTTCTGGATACAACAGGTAACCATAACCCTAAATTTAGTGTTAGATTAACATTAGTAGAACCTTACATGAACTCTGGTGTAAATATTACTGGAACTTTATGAGTACATAAGCAGACCATTTGGGAATCTTATCTGAGTTATAGAGGACAATAAAAACAGATATATCAGTACCTTCTTGATGCTGAAGGTCAGAGGTGAAACCTTCAGGCTGGAGGTTTTCTGCTTGATCTTCTCTCGTTGCTCCTGAGAAACAATCTTTGTTCCGATCTTTGTCATCTTCTTCTCGATGTTCTGCCTGGAGAACGCTTTCTTCAGACTGTCAACCTGGAGAGAGACAGAGAGAGAGACAGTTACACCTGTCTGTCTTACTGCTCGCCTGTCTGACTGTCAGTGACCTGTCAGTGGTTCTTACCTTCTTCAGACTGGAGCGTTTTAGTTTCTCGGCTCTTGATTTCTCCATGTTCTCCAGATCATGAGGCCACACCTCCTCATCCTCTAGGTCCGCTTCCAGCCCGACATCCTCATCAGATGACAGGTCGATGGTCTGGAGCCCGCCCTCCTGAGAACGGTTGGCATCAACGACGCCCGACACTGATTCATCACCTTCTTCCAAAATCTCATCACGAGGGAATGGAGGGGGATCTTTCACGAAAACACTGGAGGGAATCTCAGTCTCCTCCTGAGGGAGAGAAGACGAGAACATTGAGGAAATATTTGATGAATCTTTTAAAATGTTAGGGGAGTCTCAGAATGAGCATCTTGGGGCATCTTTACAAGAATCTTGGGAGAGCATAAGAGAAACTTTAGGAGAACCTTCAGACTATCAACCTTCAGCTTTAGGAGAATAGTAAAAGAATCCTAGGAAAACCTGGGGTTTACTTACAAAAACGCTTGTTGAACAAAAGGGGTACCTTAGAGAATGTATATGAAACTGAAAGGGGGCCCGTGGTGGAACTTTAGAGGAACTTTTGAGAGACATTAGCTGATCCTGACTGTTAAATTCCTCATAATTGCACTATTCAGTACTTTGCACAACAGTATGTCCATATTGCATTGTTTATTATCTTAAGTTAAATATATATTTTAGTTGTATTATTTATATTTTAGGTCAATATTCTTTTTATATTCTTTTTATTTCTAAGTTTATTATTGAAACTTAGAAGTTTATTATTTCTAAGTTTATTATTGATTGATTTATTATTGACCATGGTTTAACTCTGCAACTCGCAAATTAAAACAAACAACGCGACAATTGGAAAGGATATGGCGCTCCACCAAAGAGGAGGACTCTCGCCTAGCCTGGAAAGAGAGTCTCAAAACGTATAGGAAAGCCCTGTGTAATGCCAGAGCAGCCTACTATTCAGAATTAATAGAGGAAAAATAAGAACTGCCCTAGGTTTCTTTTCAGCACTGTAGCCAGGCTGACACAGAGCCATAGCTCTATTGAACCCTGCATTCCCTTAAGTTTAAGTAGTAATGATTTCATGAGCTTTTTTAATGACAAGATTCTGAACATTAGGGACAAAATTTGTCAGGATCTGCCCTCGTTAGACTCCGATCCTTCAGACTCAGGAAATTTAGGAGCAGATACATTAAAACCTGACAATTGCTTAGACAGTTTTATTCCAATTGGCCTTCCCGAATTATCCTCGTTAGTTTCATCATCGAAAGCAACAACTTGTCTCCTAGACCCCATCCCAACTACGCTGCTTAAGGAAGTTTTCCCATTTATTGGCACATCACTGCTGCATATTATTAATCTGTCTCTGGTGTCAGGCTTTGTACCCAAGTCTTTTAAAGTAGCTGTAATTAAACCATTGATCAAAAAACCTACACTTGATGCAGATGTGTTAGCCAATTATAGACCAATATCCAACCTCCCCTTTTTGTCTAAGATTCTAGAGAAAGCCGTTGCCAGCCAGTTATGTAATTATCTCCACAGTAATAGTCTTTTTGAAGTTTTTCAGTCAGGATTTAGAGCTCACCATAGCACAGAAACAGCACTTGTGAAAGTCACTAATGACCTGTTGACAGCATCAGATAGAGGGCTTCTGTCTGTACTTGTCCTGTTAGACCTTAATACCTCAGTGCTGCCTTTGATACAGTTGTTGACCATCACATCCTGTTGCTGAGAATGGAAAAACTGCTTGGTATTAAAGGGTCTGCATTAAACTGGTTCAGATCATACTTATCAGATCGGTCTCAGTTTGTCCATATTAATAATGAATCCTCTGTGCATACTAAAGTCTGTCATGGAGTTCCACAAGGTTCAGTGCTTGGTCCAATTCTGTTTATTTTGTATATGCTGCCCCTTGGCAATATCATCAGGAGGCACTCCATAGATTTCCATTGTTATGCTGATGACACCCAATTATATTTATCAGTGGAGCCACACAAAACTGATCAGCTCCTGAAACTCCATGCCTGCCTTAAAGATATAAAGGCTTGGATGACCAGAAATTTCCTGTTGTTGAACTCAGATAAAACTGAAGTGATCCTATTAGGTCCGAAACACCTGAGGAACACGCTTTCTCCTAAGATAGCCTTGTTGGATGGCATTAACTGGGCCTCCGGCACCACTGTAAGGAACCTCAGGGTTTTATTTGATCAGGATATGTCCTTTGACACCCATATTAAGCATATTTCAAGGTCTGCCTTTTTACCACCTGCGCAACATCGCAAAAATTCGGCACTTTTTGTCCCAAAGCGATGCTGAAAAATTAGTCCATGCATTTGTCTCTTCCAGGCTGGATTATTGTAATTCACTTTTATCAGGCTGCCCAAACAAGTCGTTAAAGACTCTACAGCTGGTCCAGAATGCCGCTGCTCGGGTGCTGACTAAAACCAGGAAAAGAGACCATATTACTCCAGTATTGGCTTCTCTGCATTGGCTCCCTGTAAAATTTAGAGTGGATTTTAAAATCCTACTCCTCACATATAAGGCTCTGCATGGTCTGGCACCATCATATCTTAATGAATTGATAACTCCTTATCAACCGACTAGAGCGCTGCGCTCTCCCAAAACGCAGGCTTACTTGTAGTTCCCAGGGTTTCCAGAAGTAGTAGTCTAGGGGGCAGAGCCTTCAGCTATCAGGCCCCTGTTCTCTCTGGAACCAGCTCCCAGTCTGGGTCCGAGAGGCAGACACAGTGTCAGTGTTTAAGAATAGACTTAAAACCTTCCTTTTTGATAAAGCTTATAGTTAGGGTGGGCACAGGCTCGCCCTTCTTAGTTATGCTGCTATAGGTTTAGACTGCCGGGGGGCTCCCATGATGCATCCGGGCACCTCTCCCTCTTCCTCTGTCTCTGCTTCCTCTTTCTCTGCTTCCTCTTCCTCTGCTTCCTTCACTCATATTGGCCATATGGTAGTAGTGCAAACTGGAGTCACTTTTAGAAACTGGTTAAAGTGGCTAAACTGGTTAAAGTAGTTAAATTGGCTAAAGTGTCAAAACGGTTAATGTGAATACTCTTATGTCCTGTAAAGTGCATGTTACTGCCGGAGCCCCGGTCCTCTTTGTTCTCTCCAGTCTTGCAGGTTCCTCACTGATTCTGGTTGTGGTCCATCTGTCTGAGGTTCACTGGCCTGGTGGGGACATGATCTGTGTCTGTGCTGTGGAGAGAAGGTCGAGTGGCCCAGAGCTCCATATGAGGACATCTAGAGATGCACCTGGACTCACAGACTCATTTCCATTACCTGTGATACCTTCACACATGGACTAAACCAATGAACTCAGTATAGCTACAGCTTATTACGACTCATGTATAATTCCATAATATGATTGATGATGTTCTCTGTACATGTGGCATCTATTGCACGTCTGTCCGTCCCAGGGAGAGGGATCCCTCATCTGTGGCTCTTCCTCAGGTTTCTTCTTTTTCCCATAAAGGGTTTTTTGAAGTTTTTCCTGACTCCGGTTCGAGGGTCTAAGGACAGAGGGTGTCACAACTGTACAGATTGTAAAGCCCTCCGAGGCAAACAATGTTTGTGATTTTGGGCTCTAAATAAATAAATTTGAATTTGAATTTGAATTCTAGTTCTATATCTTTTTTTTTAAACGTGATCTTTTGGACCTTTTTGAAAGTGTGGTCTTTCTTTCCAAAATACTTTAAGGAGCCAGAGACTCAAGAATTTAATTACCTGTGACTATTCCATGTAATTATTGTGCACATGATAATAAAATCTTGAATCTTGATCCTGGCAGAGCCAGAAGAACTTTGGTGGAACCAAAAAGTAAAAAAAGTGAACGTTTCCCTCTAATATGACAGTGTAAATGTGACTGAAACACCAAGAACGTTTATTTTGGGTTAGGGTTAGGGTGCGCGTAATCGTATCGCTCAACTTTCACAGAGAGGTGCAGTGACCTGTCAATCACCATCAGCTAACCCTTAATCTACCCATGAAAACATATCGTATTTGGTGTTGCAGGTTCCTTTAAAGTTCCTTTAACCTGTTATTTCATTTGATGAGATGAGATTTTAAAACAGAATAACAACACAAACAGACAAAGGAAGACCAGAAAGACCTGAAAGAGTTAAATGCTGAAGGAGAACCACACCCCTGAGGAATGCTGGATATTTTAGGGAGGACGGGAATGTTTAGTGTCGGTGAGACAAGACAGAAAAAACACACTTAATACACACGTGTACACACTGACACTGCAGTGCTGACCAGCTGGTTAAAACATGTAGATAAAGGAAATATTTATTTCAGTTTCCAGAGTTTTACTGCAGACTAACATTACGATTTTCTACATGACTACAATTACTGCCACAGTCACACAACATGTGTTGTTCATATACATTCGTGTGTCAGGACACAGTTAGGACACCTGTACACTTGACTGTTACAGGTGTGTGCTCGTACTGAGTCTGTCCTCCCTGCACTGACAGTGGGGCTCTAAATGTTGCAGTCACTTTAAATAAAGAGACAAAGCTCTTTAAAGTAAAAGCTAGTCTGCTCATGTTCTATGTATGAAAGTACAGACCTGAGAACAGCTGATGGACGACATCACTGTCGTAACCATGACAACCAGACCACATGTTGACAGCTCACACAGACCTTTGTCTGTTTTTCCATCTCAACTCCTGCAGCAGCCGATGACCAAATAAGGTCACAGACCGAAAGTCATCAGCAAACAAAGAGAGAGAACAAATGCCTGTGGAGAACGTTACTGTCTGTGGAGAACTTTACTGTCTGTGGAGAACTTTGCACAGAGGTACTACACCTCCCAGCATGCCTCAGAGCACCTGGAGTCCTGCGACCTAGACAAGGACTTCAGGATGGATAAACAGGGACTTCACTGATGTCTCAGAGGCAGGGATCTCTCCATACTGAGGCAGTGTGCGGGTCCAGATTTCACATTCAGCCTCTCCCTGATCCTCTGACCGCTGACCTTCTCCGGCTGTGTTTTCATCGCACTGACCTGGAAGATGAGGACTTTAAAGTTGTTCCTGTTGATCAGGTGGGCGTGATTTGCCTCCAGCTTCCTCACTTGGACACCCTGACGCTCCATTTTATCACGAACCTGAAGACACATGACCAATGTTTTAGAGAAAAGTTTTAATCTACCTCACAGGTGACAGGTGTGATAATCAGACCAGTCTTCACCTCCTTCATGGTGACTGACAGTTTGCGGCTCTTATCCAGCAGTTTGCTCACGGTGTTGGAGGTGTGACTGTGGCTCTTGGACAGTTTGGTCATATCAGCCTGGATCCCTCTGACCACGCCCTCCATCTCCACCTGATGTACCTGAAACAACCAATCAGATGTCTGGTCACACAAACACTCAAGTCAACATGAGGACGTTGGAAAAGTTTCCACTTTGTCAGAGCTGGTGACAAAAGAAATCACTGTCACTGTGTAACAGAGGGGCTTCAGTGTTTGAGACCAAAGTAACTGAATAAAGTTTGACCTTCGCATCTATTTCCTTTGATATTTTCTCACGTCTGTTAGATTTCCATGTAATATTTGTGTCGACAGTGTGGATCTGCTCTGGAGGTCACTGTTTGTAGACTCGATTGATTGATTATGCTACATACCTGTGGAAAGACTTCCTGGTGCTGTTACCTGTTATCTGTCACTGGCCTGGTGGGGACATGATCTGTGTCTGTGTTGTGGAGAGAAGGTCGAGTGGCCCAGAGCTCCATATGAGGACATCTAGAGATGCACCTGGACTCACAGGACTCATTTCCATTACCTGTGATACCTTCACACATGGACTAAACCCATGAACTCAGAACTCAGTTTATCTACAGCTTTATTACGACCCATGTTTAACTCCATATATGATGACTGATGATGATGTTCTCTGTACATGTGGCATCTATTGCACGTCTGTCCGTCCCAGGGAGAGGGATCCCTCATCTGTGGCTCTTCCTCAGGTTTCTTCTTTTTCCCATAAAGGCTTTTTTGAAGTTTTTCCTGACTCCGGTTCGAAGGGTCTAAGGACAGAGGGTGTCACAACTGTGCAGATTGTAAAGCCTCCGAGGCAAACAATGTTTGTGATTTTGGGCTTTAAATAAATAAATTTGAATTTGAAATTTGAAGGTGTGAACAGTTAGTCTCACTGAACTCCTGTGGACCCAGAATCTGGACTTACACTTTAGACAGGCTGGTTTTCTGATTGTGTTTCTGACCAATTTGAATCCAGTTGTTTTGATGTTTATTTCTTTGAAAATGTGTTTGGTGTGAATGTTGACTGACAGTCTGTTGATCTGTGAGCCAGTTTGACAGGAAACCTGTTCGAACATGTTATTAAATTGAAATACCTTTTGAACTATGATCTACAGTTCGTCTGCAGGAAAAGTTTCTGCTGTTGTTACAAAAGCAGAAATTATAAAACTATATATTTTATATTCTATTACTGTTCTTATATATTCTATATTTATATTTTTTACTGCCTATATCCTCATTTCACTGTCTATATTCTATATTTTTTATACTGTTGCGAGCAAATGCAACGACATTTCGTTCTGTATACACTGTGTATCTGAATGACAATAAAGTCTGTCTAAGTCTAAGTCTATTTGTTTAGTGGAAAACTTTTACTCTGGACTCTGTACGCAAATTAGTTCTGGAGTTAGTTCTTGAGTTAGTTCTGGACTTAGTTCTGGTATCTTTACAGTAGTTAGTTCTGGTATCTTTACAGTAGTTAGTTCTGGAATTAGTTCTGGTATCTTTATAGTAGTTAGTTCTGTAGTTTGTTCTGGAGTTAGTTCTGCAGTCTCACAGGTAGACCCGATGTTGCGGTCTGGCCCTGCCCCTGGCTCACCTCCATCTTGTTCTGGTTCTCCTGCACAGCGTCCAGCATGTTGACCAGTTTGTCCAGCAGAGTGAGGACCGTGATGGCGTTAACGGGACCCTGACTCATTGCCTCGGGGTCGAATGCCAAGGCGGACGAGGGGGAGGCCTGGTTTTGCTCAGGCTGGTCCTGCTGATCCATGTGGTCCTGATTCTGGGGGGGGACCAGAAGGTCCTGGCTCTGGTGGGTCTCAGTAGTCACCATGCTGACTCTGTCCTCAAACATCGACTCAAAGTCGAACCAAAAACAGCAAAAACACCAGAAACTCTCCCTCTGCAGAAAAACACTGGAAACTCACCCACCCTGCTGCACTCTGATTGGTTGGCTCAGAGGAAAACTTTCCACCAAACTTCCCGACTGTGGAAACATCCACACCTTTAACTCCTTCACTCCCACAACTCGTATGTACAGCGTATGTACAAACACGGGACGCAAAACCTTTCAATATAAAAATAGATAAATAAGAAAACATAAAATATTTAAACATAAAAAAAGAAAATACTACAACAATTCTACAAAAGTCAAATCGGATCACATCTAAACAAAAAGGGTTAACTCTCTCTCTGCAGTTTTCAGCCTGAAGCTCAGTGTCTCTCTACCACACCCAGGGGAGGGCTCTGTTACCATGACGATGGGACAGGGGGGTCTGTTACCGTGAAGGGTTTGTGTGTGTGTGTGTGTGTGGAGAGAGTGGGTCAGTGAATCTCTCTCATGTTTTTAAGGTGAAGTCATCTGGAAGGAAACCTCGCTCGCCCTCTTCCTCTCTCTCTCTCTTCCTCTCTTTGTGTGAATGTCTCTCACTCTCTGTTCATGGTTTCATGGATTTTAATGGACTTTGGTGGAACGTCTGGTTGTTTTTTACTGTTATTTCAGGAGAACAGGAAGTTTTACAGGTTGTCAACACTTTGGTATGAAATGTAAGGAACATGTGGAACAAAGCAACTGAGGAAACCTTCGCTCTTAGAAGAACCTTGGGGCGGTGTTAGTGGAGCTAACAGTGGAACCTCAGGGTATCCTAAAGAGAATACTAAGAGAACCTCTGAGGAATTTTCGGGGGGTGTTAAGGGAATCTTGGGGAATACACAGAGAACTTTACAGGAACATCAGAATTCCTCCATAGTGTACCATGAAATGTCAGAGTGACCTTAGGAGAACACAAAGGGAACCTAAGAGGAATTTCAGGGCAATGAAGAACCTTAGTACAACCTAAGAATAAAAGAAATTGAAATATTTTAAAAATAAAATATGTGTATTTATAGTGGTTCTTTACACTGAGTGTGTTAGAACACAGAGAATCTTTCTGCACTAAGTCAGAGAGTCATGAGGTGGAAACAGGAAGAGACACTAACAAACACAATGCACTCATTACACTGTGCTGTGCTGTATGTATGGGGGGGGGGGGCTTCCTTTAACTGTGTCATTTGGAAACGTCAGGAATTCACTCCCACAGCCTGCAAGAACATGAAGACCCCCCCCGCCCCCGGCCCCTCCGACAGCTCCATCCACTGCTCCAGATTTTCAGGATAAAGAACAAATGATAACACTTAA
The DNA here is from genome assembly GCA_023238725.1 of Scortum barcoo. Taxonomy (NCBI): domain Eukaryota; kingdom Metazoa; phylum Chordata; class Actinopteri; order Centrarchiformes; family Terapontidae; genus Scortum; species Scortum barcoo. The sequence goes on along the minus strand of CM041541.1, from coordinate 14,669,086 downwards.
AGAGGAGACACATCAGTCCAGTTAGAAAACACACACATTGTTACTGAGCACAAGAACTATCACCCTGCACCTCACTTGTCCTCACACCTGTCACCAGGGGGCGACTGAGATGATTTGACTTCACTGTTGGATCTTCAGTCTGTGATCTAAATAAAAAATAATAATTAATACATGTGTGCAGGCTCCAGCACCCCTGCGACCCTGTGTGTGCTCAGGATAAGCAGGTTTAGAAGATAGATGGATGGACATATGTGCAGTAACAGTAGGAGGCGACAGAGACTCGTGTTCGCGCACCGTAGAAGAGGAAGAAGAAGAAGAAACAGCTGTTGGTAAATGCACCGTAGAAGAAGAAGCAGTTGTGGAAGTGATCAGCTGACTGGTTGGAAGCTAAAGCTAACAGTGAATCATCATCAAACATCTTCATCCCTCCGGAGGGAGACAACATGGCGTTCATCACTGCCAACTGGAACCCTCTGGGAGAAGCCTTTTATCGGTCAGTTTATCTCGGTTTGTCGCTCAGAGGGCAGCTAACAGCTAACGTTAGCCCCTCAGCAGTAAACAGGCTAAATGTTAGCTGTTAGCATTGTTAGCCTGCTGTTCAGGTGACGTGAGATGACGCCAGAGGTCTGTTCCAGAAAGCAGGTTCAGGAGAAACTCTGATTTTATTGTGCATGAGTTCAAGGAAACTTTTACAGAAAGAGAGCTGAGCTAAGTCAGGGTCAGTTTACCATGACCCAGTGAACCTGACTTGTTACCTTACCGTGGTAACAGACACTGTAATGGCCCTTTTCCACTGTACTTGTTTCCATCCCGTGTTAGTACCTGGTACCAGGTACTTTTCGTAGTACCTACTCGGCCGGTTCCAAGCGAGCTGAGTCGAGCCGAAAATGTGACGTCGGCAGACGGCAGGCCACTGATTGGCCAGGGCGTGACGTCACTAGATGCGTCGGGAGAGCGACTCGTTCATAAGAGTCAACCAGCGCCATTTTTAAAACGCAATAACAACAACGAACACGATCAGAGATGCTGCACAGAAATCAACCCCGCGGAGCAAAGCGACGAGGTGCAGACATTTCTTTGTCTGGTGGCCTCCATGTTGCCATTGCTCCGTAGTCGTTTCGTGTTTGTGTCGCATAACAAATGACGTCGCTGGAGTTTCAGCCGGCCGTTGCTATGCTATGACGACCCCACCCACGCTGAGGTGGTACTCTGTTGTGAATGGAAAACGACCGAAACTGAGTCGAGTCGAGTAGTGCTGTAACTGTGTGATGAAAAAGAGCCTAAGTAAAGTGTCTCTTCCAGTTAAACTCCTGCTGTAGAGGTCAAACCTCTGAGGACATAGAAGATTAATCCACATGTTGCAGTGTTTGTCTCTTGATCTTTTCATGTATTTGATGTTTTCTGTTCCTCAGTCCGTGAGTCTCTGTGTGTTTTATGTTTTACCTGCAGGAAGACAAATGTCCCCTCAGACACAGTGAAGTTAAAGTGAAGTTGAGGCTGATGTAGAAATCCTTCAGTTAATGACAATGTTTTAAATGATTTCTGTCAAACTTGCACACTGACTCTCAGTGAGTCTCTCTCCTTTTGCTGCTGTGTTGATTTTCTTTCTGAACATTTGTTCAGAACTCTCCATCAGCTCATATCAGAACTTCTAACTCCAATGAGGAGACGGGGCAGCTTGTTTTTATCACTGGTTTTCATGGTGAATCGTAGTATCAGAGCTCCACTGAGGATGGCTTCTTATAGTCGTCAGACCTTTAACTCAGAGTGAACAAACTCAGATCAACTGATCTGGAACAAGAACTCAGAGGTGACCGAATTTTCTCATTCTGTGACAGGCCAGTGGTGTTAGCATGTCGCTAATATGAAGTTAAAATGAAATATTTTTTAATGAAGTCTGGAACAAAACAAAAACAAAATAAAGTTTTTTATGAGCTGAAAAGAAAACTGTGTGTGTATTTATGTTTGTGTGTCTGCAGGAAAACTGAGCTGTATGAAATGTGTTGGAACTTGAAGGACGGACTCAGAGACTGTTTGGTGGCTGCAGCTCCTTATGGAGGACCAATAGGTTCATTCATTCATACATTCATTCATACGTTCATTCCCTCATTCACTCTGTAGTCAGTGAATACTGTGAATACTTTTGGTTCAAATGTAGAAATCAGAGAATGAAAATAGTAAAACAGAAACTAAGATCACAAAGCTGAAGAGAAAATAATTAAAAAGCGTAAATATTAAACCAAAATATACTGAAGCAACTGAGCAAGAGTAACCTGTCTCTCCCTACTTGTCTGTCTGTCTCTCTACCTGTCTCTCTGCCTGTCTGTGTGTCTGTCTCTCAGCTCTCCTCAGAGAACCTCACAGACGTTCTCCGAGTTCTCGTCCTCAGTTGGAAATTTATTCTGCGTCTGGAGTCTCCATCGTCAGCTTCCCGGTAAACATTCACCTCATTAACAACCAATCACCTTTTGTCCTCGTTATTTATGTATGATGTTATAATAATACCGGACAGTCCTGTAATCAGGTGTCTCTCTCTCTGAACCTGTCTTGCTCTCTCTCTCTCTCTCTACCTGTCTCTCTCTCTGTCAGTGGAAGAGTGGTCCCGTGGTCCAATTGGGTTGGACCGTCAGTGATGAGCTGTTGTGTATTCAGGAGGACGGATCAGTCCTGATCTACGATCTGTTCGGATCTTTCAAGAGACACTTCAGTATGGGACAGGTCAGTCTGGTAACTAGTTAACTAACCACTTCAGTATGGGACAGGTCAGTCTGGTAACTAGTTAACTAACCACTTCAGTGTGGGACAAGTCAGTCTGGTAACTAGTTAACTAACCACTTATGTCTTTAACAGGACGAAGTGGTCCAGAGTCAGGTGTTAGAAGCCAAAGTGTTTCACTCTCCTTATGGAACAGGCATTGCCATAGTAACAGGCTCCTCACGCTTCACCTTGGCAACCAACATTGATGACCTTAAGCTTCGAAGGTTACCTGAAGTCCCAGGTAACACCTGGTTCACCTGTGTTTTTACTCTGCTTATCCCTCTTGACTACATATCTGCAGCTGATTGTCTCCCACCTGTCTGTCTGTCACCTGTCTCTTTCTGACCTCTCTGTCTGTGACCTGTCTGTGACCTGTCCTGTCTGTGTCTCACCTGTCTCTTCCTGACCTGTCCTGACCTGTCACCTGTCTCACCTGTCTTCTCTTTCTCCTCACCTGTCTCTCTCCAACCTGTCTGTCTGTCACCTGTCTGTCTTACACCTGTGTGTTTCTCACCTGTCTCTCTGCGACCTGTCTGCCTGTGACCTGTCTGTCTGTCTGTCCTCAGGTCTGCAGGGGAAGCCGTCGTGCTGGGTCGTTCTCACTCAGGACAGACAGACTAAAGTCCTGCTGTCCAGCGGACCTGAAATCTACATCCTGGACAACACGTCCTGTACTGCTGTGGTGAGACAGTTAAAGAGACAGACAGGTAGCCTGTCTATGTGTCTGTCAGGCAGGTAGAGTGAGACAGACAGTTTGAAATCTCAGTTCTGGAGGACACTGAAGACAGACAGGTCAGAGAGAGACAGGTATTCATGCAGACTGCTCAGATAGGTAAACATACAGACAGGTAACCAACCCCACCTGTCTGCCTTTCTGCCTGTCTGTCTTCAGTGTCCTCCAGGTCTCAGTCCTCAGGCCGGCAGTGTGGTCCACATGTCCGTATCTTTCAGCTACAAATACCTGGCTCTCTTCACTGACACTGGACACCTGTGGACTGGCCCCTCCCACCTCCAGGTGAGCTGCTCTTCTGTGCAATGAGCTGTTTAATCAAACTAGAGGGGGCGGAGTCTATGTATGATTGACAGGTGATTCTGTGTGTGCAGGACAAACTGAGTGAAGTTGACACCAAAAAGTCAACGCCCCCAAAACAGATGGTCTGGTATGTATCCCCGTCTACCTGTCTACCTGTCTGTCTCTTCCTTTGGTGTACCGTTTGCCTCTGTCTCATTATCTATTGATCTGTCTGTAGTCTGTTAACCTGTCTGTCTGCCTGATTACCTCTTTGTCTACCCCGTAGTGTTCCCTTTCATCTGTCTTCCTGTCCTTCATTCCTGTTTACCTGTCTGTCCATTTACATGTGTTTACCTGTCTGTTTCCTTTTTCTGTCTGCCTGTCTGTCTGTACTGGTATATATTTATACTTGTCTGTTTCTTTACCTGTCTGTCTACATGTGTCTTTATCTCCCTGTCGGTCCATTAACCTGTCTAATCCTCTCTGCCTGTGCAGGTGTCGCCGACCGAAGAGTCAGCAGCCGTCTGTGGTGTTGATGTGGGACAGACTGCTCATGGTGGCCGGAGTCTGCAATGACACCATCCAGTATCTTTAGATAGATAGATAGATAGATACTTTATTGATCTCCAAGAGAAATTCACATTTCCAGCAGCATTGAAAGGTAGAAAACTTAAGGGCATGCAGTAAGTAAGTACAGTAAGATGCAAAAAGAAACTATAATAAAATAAAATAGAAGGTAAAAGTACAATGTGAAATAACAATAACCGTAGGTATCTAGTAGTCCTTCTACAAAGGTGCAGCTGTGTAAAATGGCAGTGTGTGACATACAGTTGTGCAACAGTCAGTTTGTACACACTTGAGTCCATATATAGGTGTGTGTGTGTGTGTGTGTGTGTGTGTGTGTGTGTGTGGCATAAAGTGCGTGTGTCCAAGGTGCGTGTGTGTAGAGTATGTGGTGAGTCCGGAGCTTGTTTTGAGTTATCGCTCCCCCCGAGTGGTGTTGTAGAGCCGTATGGCATGGGGGAGGAACGATCTCCTCAGTCTGTCCGTGGAGCAGGACAGTGACAACAGTCTGTCTGTCACTGAAGCTGCTCCTCTGCCTGGAGATGGCGCTGTGCAGTGGATGGAAGCAATCTTGAAGATGTCCAGTTCAGACTGGAAGTCCTGAGGCTTCTTAGGATTCTCCTGTGTCTCCAGTGCTCTTTTAGCTGATATAAGGTTAAAGAACTTTGTTCGGGTGTGTCAGTTGACCTCTTTTTTTTTTTTTTTTTTTTAGTTTTTGTCTAGCCAGGTTATGTTTGACCCTTGACCCTTGACTTCAGGTTCCCCATAGAGGATCTGTGTATTTTGGTGGGAGAGCTGGACGGAGTTCGGATCATCAGCTCAACCAATCAGGAGCTTCTTCAGGAGGTTCCTCTGGTCTGCCAGGACATCTTCAAGATTGCTTCCATGGCGCCCGGAGCTCTGCTGCTGGAGGCCCACAGGGAGTATGAGGTAAGAACCCGTCTGTCTGATTGCCTGTCTGTCTGTCTGACTGGACACCTGTCTGTCTGATCACAGCTGTCTGTGTGTTCTTGTGTTTGTGTAGAAGTTGAGTCAGAAGGCAGATGAGTACCTGAGGGAGATCAAGGAGCAAAGCATGCTGGGAGAAGCAGTCCGACAGTGTGTGGAGGCAGCAGGACATGAATACGACACCAACACCCAGAAATCCCTGCTGAGGGTGAGAACACACCGAACACAGTTTGTTCCGTATCAGTGTTCTTTATTATTGTTCTGTATGATTGTCCTGTATCAGTGTTATTTTTTTATTATTCTGTATGATTGTTCTGTATCCATGGTGGTGTAATGCTGTGTTTTGTCCACCAGGCAGCGTCATTTGGGAAGTGTTTTCTGACCGACTTCAGTCCAGATCATTTCGTGTCGACCTGCAGAGAACTCCGAGTGCTGAACGCTGTCAGAGAGAGCAGCGTGGGGCTTCCACTCACACACACACAGTATCCTCACACATGAGTGCATCATGGGAGATGTAGTCTACAAGTCTGTTGTTAAATCTGCAGTGATCGGTGGTTGATGAGCAGTGAATTACAGTTTCACTGTTACAATGGCAACAAGTTCCTTGACCTCTGACTTCAGATTCAAACAGATGACTTTGCAGGTGCTGATCGACAGGTGAGCCACCTCACCCTACCTGTCTGTCTTTACTTATTTGTACCTGTTTGTTTCTCAGCCGTCTGTCTCTGTATCTACCCTTCTCTCACCTGTCTGTCTCGCTCACCTTTCTGTCTCTGTATCTGTCTATTTCTCAGGTTGGTGTATCGACAGTTTTATCCGTTAGCGATAGAAATCTGTCGTTACCTGAAGATTCCAGATTATCAGGGGGTCAGCAGAGTCCTCAAACACTGGGCTTCATGCAAGGTAACCTGTCTCACCTGCCTCACCGTCTGACTTACCTGCAGAACTCACCTGTTTGATTTGTCATGTGGTTGTTGCCGTGTCCAGGTGCAGCAGAAAGGACCTATCAGATGAGGCCATAGCCCGCGCAGTGTGTGTGAAGGTGGGAGACTCACCTGGTGTTTCGTACTCACACATTGCAGCTAAAGCATACGAATGTGGACGCACTGAGCTCGCCATCAAGGTACACTGAAATATAAACCCAACAGTTACATCACTTATATGTAATCTAATAGGATGTGATAAAGATGGCATATCTGTCAGACAGTAATTAAATAATACAAGTTAGTAGAGATTTGAACAGTTTATTAAATATTATGACTTACTAGAAATTGAACACTGTTTATTAAATATTACGCGGTATTAGAAATTCAACGGTATCTTTCATCTCTACCAGTTGTTGGACTTCGAGGCTCGGTCTGGAGAACAGGTTCCTTTGCTGCTGAAGATGAAGAGGAGTCAGCTGGCTCTCAGTAAAGCTGTGGAGAGTGGAGACACTGACCTCGGTGAGTGTCTGTTAGCCCCGCCTGCCACCTGTCTGTCAGGTAGATGATGTCACATTGATGCTTCCTGTGTCTCCAGTTTACACGGTGGTGACTTACCTGAAGAACGAGATGAACCGAGGAGATTTCTTTATGACTCTGAGGAACCAACCGGTCGCACTCAGCCTCTACAGACAGGTGCTCTTCATCACCTTCATTTTAATCTGATTTAATAATTTAAAAACATGAAGTCAACATACAACAACGGAACGATCAGAACATTCAGGCGTTCTGTAGGTGATGTTTGAGGTAAACAGGCTCATGGATTGAAGACCTGGACTGATGTGGTCTCTGCTGGTTCAGGTTGAAGCAGCAGGGCTCTGACAGCTTGAGGGCAGCCGATGTGTGATTGACTGTAATCTGTGCTTTATTAACAACCCATGGGTTAGTATGCCTGTGGATTATTAATCTGTGGATTATTTATCCCTTGTTTGATCAGCTCTTGTTTATTAATCTGAATGTTGTCAGTTCTGTAAACTGCAGGAACAGGAAACTCTGAAGGATCTTTATAACCAGGATGACGATCACCAGGAACTGGCCAACTACTACGTTACTGCCAGTTACAGAGAGAAGGTGACGACAGGACTTCCTGTCACATGACAGAAACCAGACAGAGCCTGTCTCTCTGCCTGTCTCTGCCTGCCTGTCTGACTGCCTGTCTCACTGACTGCCTGTCTGACTGTCTGTCTCACTGACTGTCTGTCTCACTGACTGTCTGTCTCTCTGCCTGACTCTGCCTGTCTGTCTGTCTGTCTGACTGACTCTGTCTGACTGTCTGTCTGACTCTGTCTGTCTGTCTGTCTGTCTCTGCCTGTCTGTCTGTCTCTGTCTGTCTGTCTGTCTGACTGTCTGTCTGACTGTCTCTGTCTCTCTGTCTGACTGACTGCCCGTCTGTCTCTCTTTGTGCAGAGGTTAGAGAGCCGTCTGTCTCTCCTGCAGAGTGCTGTAGATGAATACAACAAGGCAAAGAACGAGTTTGCTGCAAAGGTAAACGTCTGACTAAGGTTATTGATCTTTTATATGTTAACAATCATATATATTGATTTTAAATACACCATCAGCATCTACAGTTTAAGCCCCTTTCATAAGTATTTAACCCCCCATGCAGTTAAACTGTAGTTAAACCTGCAACCCACCTGTTAGTCACATGATGTTTTTTTCTGACCAACATGTAAAGCAAAACCTGAACCAGAACCTGAAGCCTCCTCGTTTGGGGTCAGATTAAGTTTTTGTCCTCGAGGACACGATCAAATCACTGATGAGCTTTAATTTGATTTTTTTGTCTTCAGGCCACAGAGGATGAGATGCGTCTCCTTCGAGTCCAACGAAAACTGGATGATGAGAAAGGGGCGGGTCTCCTGGGACTGTCTCTACAGGTACATAAAGGGGCAGGGCTACATGTACATAAAGAGGCGGGGATACATACACGGGTGACAGATGAAAACCAACATGATGCGTGTCAGGTCTGTGAACTGTCTGACTGACGAACACTGTTCCTCCACAGGAGACTCCCTCATTTATACCAACAACCTTTATTTAACTAGGTCATCTCACTGAGCTCTGATCTGTGAGACGACCTGAGCACAACCGATGGAAGAAACGGCAGCATCAGGGACAGACGCTAAAAAGATTTAAAGACCAAAGTTTATATTACATTGTTTGGTGTTCTGGGGATGCTGGTGGACACTCACACGGTGTTAGAAATTAAAAACAGTGTCACTGACTGCCTTATGATGTCACTTCCTGTATGTGCTGTTCTGCAGGCGACTATGGAGGCTCTGCTGGCTTTAGGACTCCACAAACAAGCAGAACAACTTTACAGAGACTTCAGAGTTCCCGACAAAAGGTGAGACACTGCTCTCTGCTGTCATTGGCTGAACACATCATTTTCAGGTAACACCATCATAGTGAGCTCGCCTTCAGCAGTGCACATGCATATTGTTGTATTAAAGGATTCTTTGGACTTTTTAAATTCATTATGAAGCAGTCTCAGTTTAATACTGATCAGACTAAAGGGGGCTGAGGTTTGTTTCATGGGAATATTGTGCATATTTCTGAAAATGTAATCCTTAAGAATTTTGGAAATAGTCACCATTTTTTCAGCCTCTTTCCAATTAAATGAATGTTCAATGTAAAATGTCCATTTTCGTCAACATCTCTTAAACCACTTGATACTCATTCATAATGTGACCCTGAAACTTTATTCAAACTTTAAATAATTCACAACCTTTTGTACTTCATCAGATTAGGTCAGATTTGTTGTGAATGCAAGTTTAAAGCACAGTTTAGGTTTAATATATCAAGAGGTGAAGACAGACAGGTACAAGACGTTTTAATTTTTTTACATCCTTGTTTATTGGCTGGTATGGAAACACTGTCGTGTTCACTTCACTTTCATGGACACCTCATTTGCTTTCAGTATACGCATTTCATCACTTCAATTTAATTCAGATCATTTGAGGAGGGAGAACACAGATGTGTACTACCCTTCTCTAACCCTCCACCTGTCTACCTGCCTCTGTCTCACCTGTGCAGGTATTGGTGGTTAAAACTGAAGTCTCTGGCAGAGAAGGAGGAGTGGGAGGAGTTAGAGAAGTTCTCAAAGAGCAAGAAGTCTCCCATTGGCTACTTGGTAGGAGGTCCCGCCCCATTAGTCTCATTAGCCTGTAATTTTAAATAAAGTTTTACTGTTGTGAACTTAGTTATTTTCAGTGCAGTTAGAACTACATTTCCCATGATTCCTAGTGTTGCCTCTTCTGCAGGCATTTGTTGAAGTTTGCATTAAGAGTAACAACAAGTACGAAGCCAAGAAGTACGTCTCCAAGGTAATACCTGAGCAGAAGGTCAAAGCTCACCTGGCCATCAGGTAAGACTCGGAACACCTGTGACATCATCCGACAGGCGAGAGCCGACCACTCAGGTAGCTTTTCCTCTTCTCTTCCTGTCAGTGATCTTGAAGGCGCAGCAGATGCCGCGATTGAACGCAAGAACGAAGCGGAGATGGGAGCGGTCCTCTCCAGATGCTCTGCCTCCGATCGCCTGCTGATTGACAGGTTGAACCGAGCCAAGGCCTCTGCTGCCAAAAAGTGATCCTCCATTCGGAATGTGTGCACAGACACAGCGCAAGGTCTGCTGCCAAAAAGTGATCCTCAGTTTACTCTCTAGTTGAGACTGCAGGTGTTACCATAGCAACCAGAACTGGAGTTCTTTCTTCATGTGTTTTAATGTCAGCTGATCATATTATTGATCTGTGGTGATACGTGATTGATTACTGATTAGCCAGCTGATGTAAGCTTTAATAAATGCTGCAGGTCTATCCGTATTTATCGTTTGTGTTCATATGAATTCTGTTACAGCAGTTTCTGGAGCTTTCAGACACATCACATGGTCTGCCTCAGTGGAGGGAGCTGATCAGTTTGATCAGATGTTATATGTTGAATATAAAGAGTGTTGATCAGTCTATTCAATATAGAAATCAATACTGTAGTTATCAATTGTGATTAAATGTTGGGTTACAAATGAAATGATTACATTTTGTTTAAGCATCTAAATATCAATCAAAACATCAAGAAATATCAGTCATTATACTGCGACTAAATGACAACCTGTAGGTATCATTTCTACTACGCAGAGGTGACGAACTCAAACCAATCAACTTTGTTTAAATGTTTTTTTTAAATACGTATTAAACAGACTCAAAGAAAATAACTGTTTTATTTTATTTATTCATGAAAACGTTTCACAGTGTCATCAATAATTCTGAATAAATTCAGCCTGCTGTTGGTTTTTAATGAAACACGATGGGTGCAGTTTGAGGCCCCTCCCACATTCAGGTCCAACCAGACACCCTGTGGGGGGGGGCAGCTGCTGGGCAACGAAAGCACGACTGTCTGCTGGACTAGACCCACGATGATGGACCACCCCCCACTGACACCTGGAAGCAACAAACCTTCAGGTGGCCAAACTCACCTGTTCACACTCACCTGATCACAATGAGATTCACCTGTTCATATTGAAGTTTGCAGGGAGCTGAGTGAGAGCCACAGGCATGTTTATCTGAGTTATCTGGAGGAAAATGATTCAGGAATCATGTTTTCACAGATTTCACATTTTCACAGTTTTCACAGATTTTTCATAAATGTCAGTTCTGTTCCAGCAAAAGTTGTGATTTAAGGATAATTTAAGAGTAAATGTTCAGTGTGTTTGAAGGATCATTTCAGAGTAAATTAATGTTCAGTGTGATTGATGTGTTTTAGATAAATATCGTCTTCTTCCGGTTTGGTTTGTACCACGTGGTTCAATTAGTTTATGGACATTTCTGGATAAATACACGTTTCTGTTCTATATACCGTTAACAGAGATGTTTGTTAATCTTATCGATGTTTGTTATCGATTATAAATCAGATCCGTTTGTTTCATTTTGCCGTTCGGGTGCGTTTAGTCGGGGTCAGCCGGTTTGGGGGGGCGGTGCTTCCAGGCTTTGAACTTCAACACAAGAAACTTTGACCGTCTGAAAATACTGAGAGGAGACAAAACCCGAGAAGGTAAGTTTAAATACCCATGACTGTACCGCATACCCCTTTATAACCCTACAGGACGTGGATTATAGAAAGAGCTGTGTAGAAATATTTCGTAGATTATATAAAGTCGTGCTGTGTATGTTGTAATCGTGTTTTCAATCTTGTTCACGTTTAGAAATCGTTGCAGTGCTGTTGTTAAAAATAAGAAATGCTGTGAGCTGAATGTAATAAAAAGACTGAGCTTCTCTACAGTCAGAAAAATCAAATCACAGCGTCGGAAAGTGTCAATAAATAAAAAAAACAGTGTAACAGTACATGTAGTATTATTTATACTGTTATTCCTCTTCATATGAAGCAGCCATAGTTGTTGTAGTTCAGAACTTGTAGCCCTGTAACATGTTTTATTTAATTTAAAATCTATTTGACTTCCTGTCGTTTCCCTGGAAACAGACTAAGTCAGGTGATTCCTGCTCTGTGATTGGCCCAGACAGACAGGTGACGATGTCATCAGTGAAGGTGGAGAGCGTGGTGAAAGCGAGCGCTCTGGTTGGTGAAGGGCCGGTGTGGGAGGAGTCAGAGCAGACGCTGCTGTTTGTCGACATCATTGGGCAGAAAATCCACCGCTGGAGTCCAGCGACCAATCAGATGGAGTCTGTGGAGACAGGTCAGCCAATCAGCATGCAGGAAACATTGAGATGAGTTTATTCATTGGAAATAAGTGAATGAATCACACCTGTCTGTCTTTCACCTGTCCTCAGCTGACACGGTGGGCTTCGTGGTTCCTCGCAGGTCAGGTGGTTATGTTGCAGGTGTGGGCCGCAGCATTGTTGCTGTTGATTGGTCAACTGAGATGATGACATCATTGGCGGAGGTCGATGTGGACAAACCGAACAACCGACTGAACGACGGGAAAGTCGATTCGATTGGTCGGCTCCTGGCAGGTCTGTCCGGTTACCTGTCTGCCTACCTGTAAGCTGAAATAGTGTTGCCATGGTAACCATATGTTTGTCTCAGGTACGATGGGGAAGGAGGTGCGACCTGCAGAAGTTCAGAGACAACAAGGATCCCTTGTTCTCTTTAACCTCTGACCTCACTGTGACCAAACACCTGAACCAGGTGACAATACCTCACTGACTGACTGACTGTCGTCTGACTGACTGTCACCTGTCACCTATCACCTGTCTGACAGTCTATCACCTGCCTGTCTTTCTCCCTGTACCTGCTTGTCTTTCACCTTTCTCTCTGCACCTGTCCCAGTCCCTGTACCCATCTGTCTCTCTCTGTATCTGCCTTTCATTCACCTGTCTCTCTCTCTGTACCTGTCTCTCTCTCAGGTGGACATATCTAATGGGTTGGACTGGTCTTTGGATCAGAGGACATTTTTCTACATCGACAGTTTGTTTTCGAGCGTTGACGCCTTTGACTACGACTTGAACACGGGACGTCTCGGTAATCGTGTACTTGTACTGCGGTACAGTTCTGTATTTGTGTGTATTCATACTTCAGTGCACAGAAATACAGGTACTCATTGATGACAACATAACGAACATAATAACGTGTGTGCTGTGTTGCCAAGGCAACCGCCGTGTGGTGTATCGTATGGAGGAGGGGGAGGGGCTTCCCGACGGGATGACGGTGGATGCTGAAGGTCATCTCTGGGTGGCGTGTTATAACGGAGGACGAGTCATCTCAGCATCGACCCTGCTACTGGTTAGTTACGCTGGTTTGATTTAACACGATATTATATTGATGAGACATCGTTATGATGGTGAGACGCTCTAATTTTGACTGTCAGTACCCTGACGTGGTCACATGCAGACCAGTCAGCCTGTGATGAGTTCAAATACAGTTTATTTAGAGAGTAAATAGTAAAGGACATGAAACAGTTTTTGTTAATCTCACTGATTCGTTCCCGACTTGAGCCACAGTTCATCTTGTTTATCTCCTCCAGTTTTTGAGGAGAGTCAGCTGGAGTACATTAAAAACACAGTAAGGTCGATAATCACGTTTATCAGTGGCGTTTTTAACATTGACACCGACGGCCGTCCTTTAATCAGAAATCTACAGATCTGCTGGTAAATTATCCGACAACTCTGCAGCAAAACTCTCTGGATTAATGAGTCGTAGCGTTTTTTGCTTCGTGGACCTTGGCCTTTGGGATTTTGTGTTATTGGTGAAGGTCTATACAGCAGAAGGAGGTAACTTATTCAAAATAACTTTATTCATATTCTGTCAAACTGTCTCTGTCCTGAGAGTAACATGAGACAGATAATCTGATAAGAAACACACAAAAAACTAAGTATGACACAGAATTGAAGATGCATCTCAGTTTGGATTTAATTCAGTAAATTACATTTAATTCAGTGAATTAAATCCAGTCTAATTTGTTTTCTGGTTGTTTGTCTCAGTAAACAATAGTTTGGTCTGTTGGACAACAAGATGTGTGAAGACGTCGTGTTGGACGTTTGACACCATTTTCTGACATTTTATGGATGAAACAAAGAAATCGGTTAAAGGAGAAATTAACTGACAGGTGAATCTATAATGAAAATAACAGTTATCAGCGGCTCTGAATTAATGTTTTTATTTTTCTGGATTTACTTCTAATGTATCTCCTACGTGAGTTTAATCTTTGTTAAAGTGAGTCCACGTGGAGTTTTTACCGGGTTACCTGGGAAGGTCGTGACGAAGGCGACCTGTGTTTATGTGATGGTTGTGGTCAGTACTGGTTCTTCTGGTTGTTCTTTTCAGGTGTCTGGTTTAGGAAGATGAAGAGCTCTTTCTGTTGTGGGTTAGGGATTAGGATTAGGGTTGTCTTTACCCTGGAGTTTTGTTGTGGATCGTACAGGTGCCACCTGTCAGATGATGAAGAGCAGCTGTTTTCTCTCAGGTGTGCGGCTCCAGACGATCTCTCTGCCGGTGATGAAGACCACCTCGTGTTGTTTCGGAGGTCCAGACTACTCAGACCTGTACGTGACCTCGGCCAGTCTGGGCCTCGACCAATCAGAGCGGAGACAGCAGCCGCTGGCCGGAGACACGTTCAGGGTGAGACTCAGTCAACACTCACCTGTGCTCAGTGTCCCACACCTGGTGATGCTGACTCTGTACTGTGTGTGTGTGTGTGTGTGTGTCGTGTGTGTGTCTACAGGTGACAGGACTCGGGGTCAAAGGTCGTCCTTCAAACTCGTTCTCTGGGTGATCCTCACGAAACTCAAACAGCCAATCACAGCACAGATTGCCTGCAGGAAGTGATCAACAGTTTGATTGATTGATCCTCACAGTCAGAAACTCTTCACTCTTAGCAACTAGCTATCAATAATTGTTGGACTGGATCAATAATATTGAATGGGTGTAGCTTACTTAACATCTATTTATAATTTAACGTTGATTTTCACAAAATATTTGTAGCAGTTTCTGAGTGTTAAGAAATATGTTGAAGAGACTGACAGCCAATCAGAAACAAGGAAACTGTGACTGAAACATTCAACAGCCAATCACAGTCCATGATTTATGTTGCATATTATCCTATGTAACTTTGTGTAATGTGAAAGTTAAAATAACATTTGAAAGACGTTGGATTGGTTAGTGTTGAAGACCTCCGTCTGAGGATTATGGGTAATCTATTGGGTAATATATTTCAATAGTTATTGTAGCACAGTATGTTAATACAATAAACTGCCGCAGAAAGAACACAATAGAAACACAACTGATGTTTGTGTAATCATTGATTATGATCACAGTAATTACCTTAGCTCATTTTGTATTTAATTTATAAATAAAGATTACAGTTAAACTTTGAATAAAAAAACGCCCACATGGTACAAAAAGAAACTCAAATGATCACAAATGAATTCATGAATAAAAAAAGGGTTCCTCTGTGTGTTGCCACTCTTTTAGTTTGAAGAAAATAAAATGAATAATCTAAAGGCCAAGAAGAAAAAAAGAATGCTAAGATTTGTATTGTATTTCACATTTTGGAAATCCTGGATGGTTGTGGTGGTTTTGGGACCACCTGGCCAGTTGTTCAGGTAATTGGAGGCCCTCACCCTGTAGCTCAGCACTGGTTAAGTTGACCGTCATGTGTTTCTAAATGTTGATTTTCTTGCTGATCAAGAAAATGAACTTGACATTTGTTTTCAGTATCTGTAACATCTTGTGTGGACTTTGCTCATTTATTAACATTCTCGTCATTTTTCACTCACTGTTTGGTTCAAGCCGCTCTAGACACATACTTCTACCTGTTGACTTCACACAAACACACTGTGTGAAGCTGCCGGATGTAATGTGAACGTAACAATGTGAATCCCCCCGTGGAACTAATAAAGACTTTCTGAACTTCAAGAGCTTGATGACCTTTCTTCTGCAGCATTAAATGTCTCAGTGATGTTAAACCTTTCTGACGTATGAAACACAGAGATGGCAGCATGATGTAGACAGGGTGTGTTTTATTTACACACCAAGTGCAGAATCACCACCGACAACCAACAAACACTAAACTGAGTACGAGCAACGCTACACAGCTTTCTAGAAAATGTATGTACACGTAGAAAACTTTGTGCTGTTTCACTTTTTTTTGTCTTGTTTGACTTGAAATAATGGTTTAAGGGTGGGGTGGGGTTTGGTGGTGAGAAAGGATTGCTGGGCCGAAACATCAGTGACCTTGTTTAGTCTGAGGCTGGACTTTCGCAGGCAAACAGGCTCCAGAAACACTGGAGGGCTCGTCTGGGCTTTTCCATGTATTTTCAGATCCATCTGTGTTTTTCCAGGTGTGTCCGTGTCTCTTTAGGTCCATCCAGGTGCATTCTGACCAGAGCCCCACCAGCAGATTGACCTCATGTTTGCTCCTTCATGTGACTGAAGACAGATGTCGTCCTCCCCAGTTTCATCAGTAAATCATTGAGGTCAGGTGAGTTTCTCTTCTTTGATTTAAACCTTAAAAATGTTCAGACTCACTGCTGTGTGGGACAGAAACAAACTGTCATGTCACACCTGTGTTTTCAGCTTCAGGTGACACTTTAGTGTTGACTGAAGGTTTCTGCTGGCGTGGCTCAGGTGCTAGCTAACGGGCTAACAGGCTACCAGCAGGACTTAAGAGGAAATGCATTGAAAGTAGGGATTAAGTTCAGGAACGGGGCTGGGGTAGAGCCAGAGTCACAGACAACCAGAGTTTGGAAAAGATTTTGGCACAAAAGGCCACTTTGACTGTTTCTTTGCGAATGCTAACACTTCTGGCTAACGGTTTCCTGCTTGTAATGAACAGAAGGACAACCTTTACCCTTCACGGTGCCGGACTCTGTATCCCTCTGGTAAGGCTAGTAAATACAGTAGAACGTGGTCGAACACAATGTAGTGAAAGGAGAAGAACCCTGTACAAGCCAATTAAATACACAGGTCAAAGGGACCCAGAAGAACCACAAGAACTGCAAACTAGCTGACCCAGAATCAGGATTTTGGTTCTGGCCTGTAATGGAGGTGAGACCTGCTTACCTTTGACACAGGAAGCTTTGACTTTCAGGAGATTTAGGGTTTGGTTAAAAAAGTGAACTGAGCTGTGATCTGTAGCTCTTGTTAAAGAACTTGTTTGTGTGTCCATGTCAAACACGCGATATGAAGAATAGCAGCTCATCAGGACGCTGCTGAGGAAGACCATGACTGATACCAGATTATCTGTGATGACGTGGTTTGTGTCTGTCTATCAGATCAGCTTTGTTTTTATAGAGCCTGCTCCACCAGCTCATTCCAGTCAAAGTCATTTCATTGGCCAAATGTGTGAGTTTGTTTTGACATCAGTCAGGCCAGAGTGGAACATCCTCCAACTTCTGGAATCAGAAACAGGCAGCAGATGTGAAAAAAACCCCAGAGGTCAGGAGGTGTCTGGGCACCCGGTCTGTGTCACTAATTGGCTGATTGAATTGATAAAATAACATACAAAACATGATGTCATCAGTTCACATCGATTGATCAGAAATGTTCAAAGTGCTAATTGGTCCCATCGATTAGAAGTGGGCGTGGCAGCTGACGAAGAGGTGTTGTCATCTTCAGTCCTGCTGTCTTATAAGCTCTGGCTCTCTTTCTGATGTAACGTCTCTCTCAGTAGTGCTCCTCAGAGTGGGCAGGATCACAGAAGAAGCGAGAGCTGCGTTTGGCCGATCGGGCCGTGAAGGGGACGGTCTTCAGAGCTGCAGGTGAGAAAAACAAGAGAGGAAACACCTGGTCTGATGTGTGTTTGTTCACCTTTGACGCAGTGGTGTGCGTTTAACTGTGATGACAGATCTACCTGTGATGATGTCCTCGATGGCGCCGTCCTTCCCTTCGTAAACGTGGCGGCTGTCTTTTCCTTGTTTTCGTCGGAGCTCAGTGATCAGCTCCTGCTGCTGCCGCTTCCCCCTGTGAGACGGAGACTGTAGGGGAGGGGGAAGTGTTAAATCTGAGCTCAGTCTGATAACGTGCACATCATCCGTGAATGTTTTCTCCACCTCTACAGTGAGGTATGACTCAGCAGCTCCTGTTCCACCTGTGTGAAAGGTCAGAGGTCACAGTCTCACCTTGGTCTCCTCCTCCTCCTCCTGCTGCTCCTCCTGCTCCAGTTTCTCCAGTAACATCTGCTCCTGACGCCTCCTCTGCTCGTTCTCCTCCTCGGCCAGCTGAACACACAGCAAAGACACACACACACACTCAGGACACACTCTTTCTGTGTTTATCTGTGTTGTTTAGTCCCGTCGTGTCAACATGTCAGCACTAATGAATTCATAACGAGTCCTGACTTGTTTCTAAGATGACCTCCGTGGTGTCGCTGTGGGATGAGCCTCAGGTTCATGAACCACGCCCTCTGGTGAGGAGGCGGAGCCTGGCATGTGTTTGTGTGCTACTCACCCTGTACGCTTTAATAAAACGAACAAAGATAGGGAAGAAGACGGATGGCGGCATAGTCTTTGAGCTCTCCCCAAAGAATTTCACCACATCTTCAAAGGCATCCTGGAATGAAGTTTTTACAGTGTAGTTGGGATTACAGTTTATAAAGAGTTTGGACTGATTGTTTAGACATTTATAGAAATGACAGCTGTGATTGGACAGCTGTAACAGTGATGTTATCAGCCCCTCTGATGTGTGTGTTGTCTCACCTGAGCGATGCGTGCGTCCTCCTGCAGTTTGCTGAGCCGTGATTCGTGCCTGCTGATGAAGTCTTTGAGTGTGGCATTGTGTTGAACACTGAACTCTCTCCAGGTGAGCTCCATGCCGCGCTGCAGCTCCTTCACGTCACTCAGCACGTTCTCCAGACTCACTGCACACAGGTATGCACAGGTGAGCAACAGAGTCCCATGTGTTTGCAGCCTTCTGATTGGTTGACAGACTTACCTGCAGCAGCCTTGTCGACGTAGTGAAGCTCGTTATAAAACAGAGCCACTGCAGGATATTTCTCTCTCACCACGTTGGAAATGTAATGAAGCAGCGTCTGTTTCCTGTCTGTCGACTTTGTGTCCAGCAGCTGATCACAAACACACAGTTTATAACAAAAGTTGTGTAAAGCTCATAAACCTCATTATCATCATCATCATCATTATATCTTAGTCAGAGCTGAAGCTGTCTGCGACCTCACACTGGGATCAGTCAGTTTTTATTTCACACTGAAAGATTTCAAGAATTTAATTGTCATTACACAACAATTTACATCAGCAATCATCGGTAATGAAATATTCTTAAATCCCAGGCCCAAACAATGCTAAAAAATGTAAATTTAATTTATCAGATTAGTTTAATAAGTCAGCACAGTGAGGTCAATCATGATCCTCCAAGCTGAAGCTAAATGTGCCTCTGAACTGTTGTTAGATTTCATCATATTTAATCTTCGGCTGCTTCAGAAATTAAAATAACATTTATCCAGTCCTCCACATTCTCACCTTTCAAAAGAAAGTTTAAATGTTAAATAAGCAGACTTTAACTTAAAACTTTTGTGTTTCCATCTCAGGTTGAACAACTCAGAGTTCAGGGTCAGACTCAAAGTGACTACTGAGCATGCTCTGTAAGCACAAGAGCTGAACCCTTATCTGTGTGTGTGTGTGTGTGTGTGCAAAGTTACCAAGTCTAAACTCTGCAGTTTGAATCCGTACACAGCTCCTCTCTTACTGCTGTTCATGTAGTTCCCTAGAGCCAAGATGATCTACAACAACAACAACAGGTTTTATTTCACTCATACAAACTCATAGTCACAATCTATAGGTGTGTTTATTTATACAACACCATCTACACATCCTGGATATTTATGTAAACACCATCTAAACATCCTGGATATTTATTAATGTAAACAACACCATCTACACATCCTGGATATTTATTTATGTAAACAACACCATCTACACATGCTGGATATTTATTTATGTAAACAACACCATCTACACATGCTGGATATTTATTTATGTAAACACCATCTACACATGCTGTATATTTATGTAAACATGAAGACATAACTGACCTCAAGGATCTTCTTGAGCTTCTGAGATGATTTAATCGATACTGAAGCAGCGATGATTGCGTGGAGTTGCTGAGAAGAAACGCAACACAATGAGACAGGTCACATTAACATGTCTGTCTAAATAAGTGCCTGTCAACACAGCTGTCTGCCTGTCTGTACCAGTCTGTCTTACCGGAGTTAACATCTGGACATTGTCGGTGAAGTTGCCCATAAAGGTCATGATCGACATGCGCTGGCTGAGTCTTTCGATGCGACTGAACTGCATCATGAACCGATCTTCGTCGCTCAGAGCCTCAAGAGGTTTTCTGTCCCTCTCATATTGCCGTAGAAGCTTCACCTCGGCCTCCGTTGGCAGGAAACGCATCAGACACTCCACGAAGTCAACCCGCACTGTCCGCAGGTCAAAGCTGCAGAAACACAGATGAGTTTCAGGGAATCATTTAATTCTGAAACACTTTAAATCTTACAGCTAACTCCCTCTCAGCCTCAATACAGTGGTGTGATGGACTCAAGCCAAGAATAACACAATAAAATCAGCCCTCACACACCGGTTTGACTCCAGGTGCCAACACTGGACCAGAGCAGGTCAGTGTGCAGCAGACTGGAGCTGCTCGTTGGTGCGAACTGGTCCCAATTTGACAGTCTGTCTCGTTTAATTCGTTTCTGATCGTCTGACCGGACCTGGATCAGTCGAGTGTGCCGACATTCAACTCAGTCAGCCTGACTGCTGTTTCCTGGTCCTGAAAACTACACCAGTGACCTCATTCCAACCTGTTACTGGTTCTTACTGGTAGCTTCAGTGGAGGTTTTCATGCTTGTGTCATTGTTACTGGTGGTACTGTTGGACTTTGACTCACGTGTGGATGGCCCGACAGATGACCTCTGACCCCTGGCCAGCCTTCCTCAGAGTGATGGCCAGGTTTTTGGCTCTGTTGGCCTCCAGCAGAGAAACTTTGGACGGAACTTTCTGAGGAAGTTTCTGTCTGGAGAGAGTCAAGTCGACTGCTGGACCCTGAGCCTTTGTCTTGAAGAGCTCCTCAAACCCCTCCACATCCAGGTCCTGAGAGAGAGACAGGCAGACAGACAGCGTCTTTGTAGGAGAGGGAACCTCTGTAATATTTAGAACCTCTGTTATATTTTTAACCTTTGTTCTTTTGGAACCTCTGTATTATTTTTACCCATGTTATGTTTAGAACCTCTGTCATAAATATATCTGAATGTCTGAATCCTGAATATTTTAATGTAATTGTTGCATGTAAATAAGAAATTAAAAGAGTGTCTTTGTTTTACCTGCAGGATGGCCTCATCATCGATGTCGTTGAAGACGGTCCCATTAATCTGACTCGGCTTCAGGGCAACCCAGTTCAACACCGGCATCCTGAACTTGGTCTGGATCGGCTTCTTTATCTTCACAGCTGCACAGCAATGAGAGAAACAGGTCAGCAGGTAGACATGTGCTCTCCTACACATCAGATTTTTGAATGATTTAAAGTCTACGGGAGAGTGTGAAGTTATTTTTCTTTTTTTTTTGTACTGTTTGTATTTATTTACTACAAACTGCCAAAGTATCCACTGTACAGATCTCTGCTGTAACTATCAGGTGTCATACTGACTAACACCCCGAACTATCAGGTATCATATTGATAACCCATATAAACAGCCCCATATGAAATCGCATTTGAACACAGCATAACCGTTACATCTTTGATTCAATTTTGAATGCAGTAACTCTGTCAAATAAAAGTGTGCTTCAACTTCTGTCTGTACCAGATTAGAGGTCAACCAATGAGACATGAAACATGTGCCATTAATAAGAGACAAACCAGCCAATAGCTGGCTGTGCTGGAAGCTGATGGGTGGGACTCAGTGTCATGGAGAAGTTTCCAGTTTCCAGGTGATGGAGGGATGACAGAGGGATGATGAAGAGATAAAAAGAGGATGGAAGATGGAATAGAGAAAGAGGATGATGGGGAAATGTAAAGATGTTTTAATGTAAGACTGTGAACAAACGTACAAAATAACTTGAGAGGACCCTCTGTCAGCAAAACAAGAGAGAAAAAAACATCATGTTAGTCTCATGAACCTCAGTTCATAACAGATTATATTTCACATTGACACCTGAGCTTTCTGGGTTCTGATAGGCTGGAAGGCGTACATTAACCTTTAGTTATAGTTATTTGTTATTTGTGTAACCAACACCATCAATACCAACAAAAGCAACAACAATATGATCAATATCAGGCATTTTATCAACAACTTGATCAATATCAGGTATTTTATCAACAATGTGATCACTACGATAATTGTTTGTGTGAATCTGCACATTGTTAAAATGAGAATTATCATTATTGAACAGCTTTGACTCTGATATCTTAGATGTTGGAGCTTCCTTGAACATACCAAATTAGAGAGTTGTATTTATTAGTTAAAACAACAATATGTATACCCATGTTTGTTAATGGTCCGTGTACGTTCAGGCAATTCATTTTTTCATTTTAAACCAAAATCGAAAAAACGGAAGTACCATCGTTTTTCCGTTTTTTCATTTACAACCAAAAACGGAAAAATGGAGAAACCGAGCTGATTTTCCTTTCCTATTTCCACAATCCAAAAATGAAAAACGAGAAAACCAAATAAAAAAACACTCCGTTTTTTTTTTGGATTTTGGCAATTCCTTTTCTTATTTTTCCTTCAGAATTGAAAGCCAAAGACAGGTAGACAGGTGACCTGGAAGTCAGAGTAAATATGTCAAAATAAAAGCCAGGATAAACGTGTAACATTATGCAAGCACATTGTATACGTGGACAATGTTAAAATATACACATATAAATAACTGCGTTGACCCATACAAAACTAAATCTATACGTTCTTTTGAGTAAACAATCTGTCGTAACCCTGGTTACGCGTCATTCTCTAGCCTTTTATTTTGATTTTTTTTTTTTACTTAGAAAATAAAAAACTCTATGAAAATACTTTTAAGCCCTAAGAACATGCAAATTAATGCATTTATCATGTCCAGGATGGTTGCAATTAACAAATGTTGGGCTTCAGTGGCATTTTCTGTCAGAAAATGTGCTTCAGTAAAATGTATGTGGAGTTTTGCACAATGTTGTTTAACAATATTTCATCAGCACAGGCTTATTTATTGTAATGTTGTTGGTAGTTTATACAGTTACTGTTACTTTTAATACATTTTTTATGGTGCCACCATGTTGTGATTGGTAAGTCTATTTATCTTTAAATGAACACACGTGTACTTCAGGCCTCCCCAGTCAAAAGAGTCTCGAACAAGGCCACCTTGGTTTAACTCCTCGGTGATGTACTGGTGCACTCTAGTACACTCTGACATCACTGTTGGGTGTGCTTTAATGGACCTCAAACCTTCAGCCACAAAGGAAAGTGAAACACCCATTTTGGCTTGCTCCTAACTTACTCTTTAAGGACATTTTTCCAATGATACTTTTGAACTTTTACTTAAGTAAGATCTTAACAGGACTTTAGTGTGTAATTAGTCTTTGAGTATTTTCCGTGCAGCCTGTGAATGCATCATTTAAACATCTCGTTCCATCTCACCTGCGAGTCCCGAGTTAAAGATGACTGTGGGCGACCCCCCCGATCCCGGGAGAGGAGGGGCCACAGGAGGAGGAGGGGGGGGCATGGGGACAGAGGAGGAGAGCTCGCTGGTCCGACAGGGGGGAGGAGGGGGAGGAGGCGGAGGGGGAGGAGCAGGTGGGGGAGGTGCAGGATACGTCCCATTGGACACTTCACAGACAAGAGAAAAGAAAAAACAGGTGTTGTTTAAATGTTTGTTGCTATTTAGTGCCGTACAGAGAGTTTATCCTTCGAGTTATTTGGGAGTACTTGTTGTATTTGGAAGCAGTCGGGACATCGCTGAGAACTGTAGTTTTTCTTTAATCACACGGAAACCTCCAGGTCTTTTTGCTGCAGCTGAAGATGATTCAATATCTACATCATCTGGTTTGTGGAGCTGAAGCTCACCTGTGTCTAGGCATTGGTGGTGGAGGAGGGGGTGGGGGCGGGGCTGGCATCCCTGGAGACCCGCCCATCCCTGGTCCCATGCTGTGATAGGCTACGGTCTCAGGACTGTAAAAATCAGATAATCAATCACACAGTTACTGGTCACTGTTACAACCCGTTTGTCTCTTTATCTATGAGAGGTTTTGTGATTTATGTGAACAAATGTCAAAGAAATGCAAATGTTTCTCTTATTTTGTTTTGATTTGTGATTTTGTGATTATTGAAAATCATCATTGGTGATTATAGTTAAAGTCTGTAACTAACTCTCAAATTTGCAGTGAGAGAAACATTTTCCCTACAGCTGTGCTAATCTTTTTTGGGACAGTTTGAAAACACAACATCTGTCATCTTATAAAGTAGCTGTGGCTAACATGCTTTCACATCCAGCAGAAACAAAGCAACATCATTTATACGAAGTACCCTCACTGCCAACTGAAAGTCATGGTGTGTAGCCAATGTGTAGCCCCATTTAACGCCGTCACCACCCGAAAAAAAACAAAAAACAACTTGCACTCAAAGCACTCAGCAGTAGATCTTTGACTTAATGTGTTTGCATGTGATGTCAAATGTTGCAAGTTATTTAGCTTAACATTATTTATTTGAATAACTTTCTCAGTTGGCAACTGTTGTTGAGTTTACGTAAAATGGGTTAGGGTTAATAAATGTAAACTAAGCTAACCAGTGGCTGTAAGTTGGCCTTAATAAACTACAGCGGATGTCTGAAGTAGATGCTGTATGTTCTTTCTTTACAGTGATATGTGTTAGATTTTCTGTGATATCACAGGGTGATTAAACACTCTGAAAGTGCTTTTACATCCAGTCTGATTGTTTTGGCCTTTATTTTGAAGGCAAGTGTGACTTCCAGGCTTTTTCTCTGCAGTTTTTACTATCACAATGAGATATCAACTTTAAGCTTAACTTGTTATGTCAGTCATCAGTATCTCAGAGATTATTGGAAGTTTCTTATTGCTGAGAGACAAATGTACTTTTTGGTTGGTGAACAGTACTAAATATGTAGCATATGTAGCCCCTCCCCCTTCAAGTTTTAAGACACAGAGTAGTAATATATTACTATGATTATTATCATATTAACAGTGTAAATAATTCCTCAGCATTCTTTCATTGGTTCCTTATTATTTTAGTTTGTATACAAAATTCCTGCCTTCTTCCAAATCCATCAGTTCCAACATGATGCTTCATGTTTTTGTCAGCTGCTCTTTGCTAGCTCTGTGTTTGGTCTCCTCCACCTCCTGAGGGAAATCTCTGTCTCTTTAGCTGCTAAACACTCCACTTTGTTCACCAGCTGCTCTCTGACTGAGACTGTCTGCTGTTTGACTGTTGGACTGTGACTTGGCTCACCTTGGGGACAAGTTAGGGCAGGGTGGAGGTGAGGGGGATGCAGAGTCAGCCACTCCCCCGTCCCCCTCTCCTCTCTGGGGTTGAGCAGCTCCGGGTCCTCCGGCCTGCTGGGCCTCCTGGGCCTCCTGAGCCTGGCGCTCCAGTCGACTCTGACGACGAATGGTCTGGTCCTTCTCACGAACCATCCGCCGCAAGGTATGCACCTGAGAGTTAGCGCTTGCATACACATCCTGCACAGGTAACAGGTGTGTTAATTCTGAGTGCAGTTAGCGCTCACACTGACTTCCTGTAACAGGTGGGCAATGAGGGTTAAGTGGTGTAAGAGATAACAAACAGTTAAAGGAACAGTACAAATTTCTTTTCTTAAGCATCAGATTTCCACTCACATGTCTCATTAACATCATCACATACAACATTGTCTGTCTCCATAGTGACTAATTGCATGGTTTCCATGGTAACATCACTGACCCGGATGTGGTCCAGCTCCTTGTTGGTTTGCATCAGCTGTTTTTCCAGTTCAACGATCTTCAGCATCGCTTCGTTCTCCACATCCAGCAGACGCTCCGACATCTGAGGGCCAAGAACGAGAGCGACAGGTCAGTACGATACCTGTCTGTCTGATTGTCTGTCTCCCCTCCTTTCTGTCTGTGATTACTTTGTTCTCCTTGTCTAGCAGACACTCCAACATCTCAACACAGAAAGAGAAACAGGTCATTGACACAGACAGTCAACTGTCTGTCTCTCTACACCTGTCTGTCTTACCGTGCTCAGGCTCTCCTCCAGCTCCTCAACTCGTTCCAGAGCAGCAGTTTTGGTCTCAGCATCCTCCAGCAGCGTCCCGACGTCGAACACGTTGTCGAGGTACGCCTGAATCTGAACCTGTAGCCTGTCGCTCTCTGTGTGCTTCAGCCTCTAAGGAGAGACAGACAGAGAGACGGGTTAAAAGTTTATAAACTTCTTTGTCTTTCGGTCACACACCCGTTTTTATTATTATTAGCCCTCATGTTATAGGCTGAGAGCTGATCATGTGATTGTGTTACCTCCAGGTGTTCGTCCAGGTTGAGTTTGGTGAAGTCGTACTGCAGATGGACTCTGAAGTTCATGTCCTCCACTGAGTGAACCACGATGTTAATGAACTGCATACAGGCCACCTGACAACCGTTACCACAGCAACCACAGACACATGTTCTGTTAACCACCAGCTATGAACCTGCTGATGTCAAATTAAACCTTAATCACAGGTGAGTTATGTTCAGGTAATCCCAAAGGACCTTAAAGGGAAATTAACTAATTAAAATTAATTAATTAAAATATGTTTGTGTTTGTGTGAAATATTAAATGACACGTTGAGCTTTAATTCACTTTGCTGAATTCAAATAAAACACAAAGTGAAAGAAGGTGGTGTAAAGTAAGAAGGGGAGGAGCCAGTCAAAAGACAAAATATGAATTTAAGTAACAAGAATCTTCAGATTTTTAAATGAATTAATTGTTCAAGTAAAGCTACGTCCAGAGGATGTGATTTAATTCATTATATTACATTAAAATAAACATCATTCACATAAAATTCATCCTTCGTACCAAAAAGTCGATGTTGTCGTCTTCATTCTTAAAATGTTCCATCAACTTCTCAAAGCGCATGGACTCTGAACACACCTGCAACAAATTAATCAATAAATTAATCAATCAGTCACCATAGTGTACATTCATTATACCTGCCTGTATCAGACGGGGCTGCAGCCTGTAGTGTGTGTGTGTGTGTATAAGGAGACGTGTGTGTACAGTTATTGATTCTGTGGACGCTCCAAACGTCTGTCACCAATGAAGAAGTCACACAATGAGGTGAGATCAGCAGGAGAAGAGTGATGATGATGATGACAGTGAAGGCTTGAAGCTGAAGATTGTCTTTCTGTCTATTCTTTGATTATCTCAACGATCATTCGTCTAATTGACTTCACACTTGGCGAGTGTGTTTTTCTGTGGTCCAAAGAAGTGCAGCGTGGAGTGTGAAGTTGTTTGGATGAGCGTTTCTCCAGAAAGCTTTTTGTTTTCACAAACATGTGGGATCAAGGCGCATTCTACAGCGTGATTAATCTGCCTTTATTTTTATTTTTTTTAGTTAATTAATCAAATGAACGTGTTATTTTGACAACTCTACTAATAATATAGTGTGTGTGTGTGTGTGTACAGTTTTGAAGTTATCGAAGGCCGACAGGATGATCTCATGTCCTCCTCTGACCAGACAAACTGCCGCCAACAACTCCAACACCAGAGCCTTTGTCCTGTTGGAGAGACAGGTAGAGAGACAGGTGAGCAGACAGGCTGAGGGGGATTTCAGGTTTTTAGTTGTAGTTTGCACTTTGAGTCTGTAGTTGTAGTACTGATAGTAGTCGTAGTATTAGTTGAAGTTGCAGTACTTGTCATAGTAGTGGTAGTTGTACTTGTGGCTGTAGTAGTAGTTGTTGTTGGAACAGTGTTGTAGTTGCAGTACTTGTAGTTGCAGTACTTGTAGTAGTACTTTGGGTATCACTGACCTGGGGTTCCTGTTGTTGAGGCTGAGGGCGATTTCGTTGACGGCGTGAGGGTGAGACATGACCATATTGAATCCGTACTGTGGAGGAGGACACAGATGAAGATTTACTTGGTGTGTTTGTACGTCAGAAGTCTTCTGATTTTGTCCTGTTTGATCTCTAATGTGAAATCTGAAGTACTCAGTAAAAGAATTTCATGATAAGTAGATGAATTTCACACTTTTTGCTCAGAAATAAAAGCTTATAAAAATATAAATTATGTGTCACAACAGGGTTAAACAGGGTTCAGAACACAGTGAGGAAGAAGTTTTGCACGGGTGCCTTCATTTCAAAGATAGTAAAGAAAGGAAATGGGATGTTACCTGGTAGTTCATGATGGCTCTCAGACACATGACACAGACATGAACGTCGTCTTTCTTACAGACGAGTCGTGAATTCTTCAGAGTTCGACGACTCGGCAGAGTGTTGGATCGAGTCACCAGAGTCGAACTATGAAGACATAAACATCATCAGAGGTTCAGAGTTGATTTCATCCGGTGAGTTAATCTCTGTTACTTTTACATGCATTACCTGATGGAGTGTCGAGCCGCTCGGGGCACTGAGGAGGATGGGGAGGGGAGGCTGCAGTCGCCATGGAGATCCTCTATGGAGCGACTCCAGGGAGAGTCTATGGACGAGACTTCACCTCCGGCCTCTGACTGCTCACCATCAAACCTGAACATGTTTTCAATGTTATATACTCAGAATATACAAATATACAGAAAAACCCAGTACAGACATACAGGAAAAAAAACAAATAAACACATACAGAATAAACATATACACACATACAGAAAAAAACAAATACAGGTGCTTTCTGTACTGAGCGGCACAAATCAACTAACAGAAGATTATAAAAACTGTCAAACAGCTTCTACATGGTCTTTACTGCCATAGTATTTGTATGTGAATATTCTACACTGTGAATACTGTGTGTGTGTGTGTGTGTGTACAAAGTGTGGGACATGAAAAAATATTCACCAGACACACCAGACTTACGTGACGGCATACTGAGCGAAGGACAAATACTCGACCAGAACATCCAGACCTCGATTCTCCTCATTGAGAAACTCTCTGACCCACCTACAGAGAGACAGACAGGTTAGAGAGAGAGACGGGTCATTAGAGAGAGTCAGGTCGTCAGAGAGAGACGGGAGAGAGACAGACAGGTTAGAGAGAGACACGTGATCAGCATGTAGTGTTAAATAATATAAATGTTATAGACAATATATTGATATAATTGATCAATATATTATCCATCACTTTCATATAATACATTAATATAATTTATCGATATAGTAAATTATATATTACATTAATATAAATCTCTTGTTTGTTAGGGTATCGTGAGAAACATGATCTAGAGTTTTAAAACCTTTGAATTGATTAATTCTCTTATCCATGAAGCTGAATATAACTGAATTTATCAACAGTGAACATTTTACTGATTTGTTCCCAACATTTACTCGTCATCTGACATTTAATAATAAATATTATAATGTTAATAAAAATAATGTTAATAGTATATTGTCAAGAAAAATAAATGTGTTTATAATAATCAGAATCATGTTTATCATAACCTTTAACGTTTATCATAATCTTTAGAGTCAGCCATCGTCACGTTCCTCACCAAACACAATCTGCTGTTAGCGTAATTTAATGTAATTTCCAGGAGAGATGTGGTCAGACAGACAGGTGGTCAGACAGACAGTTACCCGATGTGGTTTGTGCGAAGAGAAATTTCAAGTTCTCTGAGCGTCTGAGTCGACTCCTGAACTCGTCTTCTGAACTTCTGCAGACAGACGGTTGGAGAGAGAGACAGGTCAGTGACAGGCAGAGAGACAGGCAGGTTCAGAGAGGTAATCACTCCTACAGAAACAGTTCTCGGCTGATTTTAATGCACAGAAACAAAAACGCTGTGTTTCCTGTGATGTCATCATTAAAGAGTGACATCATCGCTGTCTTTAACTGCGCACAAACTCCATTTCCTTCATTTCCTGTCTCACCTTGCGCGTGACGGCTGGGTCCAGGAAGCCTCTCAGTTTCTGGATGTAGGTGTGTGGAGGATTCTTCACCTGAAATCGCTCCTATATCAAATACACAATATGATTGGATGGCATCATATCTGAAGCTCTGCCCACAACAACACCTTTGCGAACCTCATCAGAAAAAATCACAAATGGTCATACAGGTGAAGTCTGAACCACCATGAGGGAAGTTCTCATCAGATAAGCTTCAAACATTGAAATAAAGGTGAGGAATTGATGCCTATTTCGTTTTAAAGATTTATAAAACCATCATTCCAGAACCAGTTAAGTATTATGCTGTTATTATACTATTATTCTATATCATATATGTTATTGTCCTACTCTGCTGTATGCAACAATGACAGTACAAGTCTCCAAGTCTCTGTGTGGTTAAAGGTTTGGTCCACCACCCTTGAGAGGACTTTATACAGGACTGGACCAACCTGCTCAGCTGCCCTGGACTGTGCCCTCCCCACTCCACTCCCCCCACACACACACACACACACACACACACACACACACACACACACTGTACCCAGAAACCCACCAGTGTTTGTATCCTGGAGTTCCCCGTTTCTTTTATGGTCGTTAGTTTGGTAATTACATTAAACACTCATTTATTTACCATGAATGTAAACATGGGTCCCTGGGGGGCTGTCTTATAAATTAACTTTGTTAGCACCACCCACCTGATCACAGATCAGCTCCCACTTCTTCTCGTTGTCATAGGAACGCAGCAGACGCACCTTGTCAGGCGGCAGGTTCATCGAGTTCTGAAACAGATTTTCAGAGCTGTGAAGCAGCATGAAGTCCAGTTTGTAAAGAAACAAAGTTCTTTAAGTCAGCGTGTCACCTGAAATGATCTCAGAAGAACAGGTGCTGACAGCTCGCCATCACCAACAAATCATTTGAGTTTCACTGGTGATTCGTTCTGGTGTGAAAGCTGTCAATAAAACGCTGGTGGAGACCAAACAGCCGCAGACAGCGATTGAAAAGTGATTTGTAGATGACTTTAACTAAATCTGTCTGCTGATTGTGAGCTGACCAGGATATGATCTCATAATCAGCATTTCTACCTGATGTAGTTGTGTATTTATGTCAATCATTTGGTAACCATATTAACATATTTATGTAGCACATTGGTGCAGACTTTCGCTCATACACGAGAATATAAATAAACACATTTGAAGCATCAAACTTCAGTGAATGAACTCTCAGAGACTCTTCAGGTCAGTTCACTTTCACCGATGTCAAAGCTGTAGATTAATTTATTACTGTTTGTTTACCAGGTCA
>CM041541.1:14598607-14637550 GCA_023238725.1 Scortum barcoo | reverse complement strand
AGGCTAGGTGAGTCGGATGAACTTATCCTCCGCAGCAGAGGTGACTCTTGGTCTTCCTTTTCCTGGAGCGGTCCTCATGTGAGCCAGTTTCTTTGTAGCGCTTGATGGTTTTTGCAACTGCACTTGGGGACACTTTCAAAGTTTTCCCAATTTTTCAGGACTGACTGACCTTCATTTCTTAAAGTAATGATGGCCACTCGTTTTTCTTTACTTAGCTGCTTTGCTCTTGCCATAATAACAATTCTAACAGTCTATTCAGTAGGACTATCAGCTGTGTATCCACCTGACTTCTGCACAACACAACTGATGGTCCCAACCCCATTTATAAGGCAAGAAATCCCACTTATTAAACCTGACAGGGCACACCTGTGAAGTGAAAACCATTTCAGGTGACCACCTCTTGAAGCTCATCAAGAGAATGCCAAGAGTGTGCGAAGCAGTAATCAGAGCAAAAGGTGGCTACTTTGAAGAACCTAGAATATAAGACATATTTTCAGTTGTTTCACACTTTTTTTGTCAAGTATATAATTCCACATGTGTTCAATTCATAGTTTTGATGCCTTCAGTGTGAATCTACAATTTTCATAGTCATGAAAAGAAAGGAAACTCATTGAATGAGAAGGTGTGTCCAAACTTTTGGTCTGTACTGTATATATATATATATATATATATATATATGTATGTGTGTGTGTCTGTGTGTGTGTGTCATGCTAGTAGAGGGTGATTAAGTAGAAATGTTTTTAGTTGTGCTTGTGGACATGGGGTCGTCCTTTGCCGTTTGTTATATCCATTATGACAGACAAATTCATTTCATTCATTCAATTCAAGACGAGTCCATTTTCGAGTCTCAGAGTTTCGGTATTATTTGTCCATTTCTACTAGAAATGAGCGAATAGAAAGCTTCGTTATGCATTCTGTCTCTTTTTCTTTTGTTGTTATTTTTAAATTATTTTTTATTATTTTTTATTTATTTTTTTACTGTAGATGATTAGACGCTTCAGGGCTTCGTCTTGAAAAGGATCAATAGTGACTTCTGGTGGCCGAGTCGAAACACCGCAGACATTTCATGCTTTGGTCGAAGCGACGGTGCCAAATATTACTGTGTGAACATCAAATGTGTGCAGGAACAACTTCGTCTAAATCTGTGTGTCCACAACCCCTGTCAATGTGGCTTCTGTCTCTTGTATAAAAGTAAACGTGAGACAAAATTAACTAATTGTGTGTTCATGGCTGGATTCGATCCCGCATCCAAGGTGAGAAAAAGACTCTCTAATGCACCTCGTAATCTATTGAGCTATGCTAGACCACAGCTTCTGTGTGTACTGTTATGTGGGAACCACACTGTCGCTGTATTTCATTCATACCACTGTGTATTCGTGTATATATATATACACATATGTTTCATTTTTAGATTTATTATTTATTCTTTTTTTATAAATTATTATTATTTTTTTTATATATCGTAAATGATTTGAACCTTCAGGGTTTCACCTTTAGGAGTAACTATAGTGACTTCTAGTGGTCGACTCGAAGTGCAGTCGATGTTTTATGTGACTGTGGTGCTAAACATTACTGTGTGAATGTCCAATGTGTGCAAGAAAATTCTTCTAAATCTGTATGTCCACAGCTTCCGGCAGTGTGGTTTCTGTCTCGAAAATATGTGACAAAAGATGTATAAGGTCGTGTGTTCATGTCTGGATTCGATCCGCCTATCCAGAGTGAGAAAAAGAGACTCCCAAATCCACTCCGCATCTCACTGAACAATACCAGCTGTACAGCTTGTAGTTTACTGTGTGTACCTGAACCTCCCGCTGTATTTCATTTATTTCAATCTACGTATTGTTTATGTTTTCTTTATTTTTTTCATATGTGTCATATTAGGATAGACCCTCCGGTAAGAATGTTTTTGGATGAGTCGCTGGGGCATCTTTCGTAGATTAGTGAGATGTCCAAGTGGTAGCCCAAGGGATCAATGAAACGTTTCGTGGAGTCCCGGTGCCGTATGAAGTTTCAGATCATCATTGTACACGTGACAATTGTCGTTCGATGCGATTTCCGACACTTAGAGTCGACATATGGTAGTTAAATGGGCTGATACGAGTTTCGGAGCTTTGGTATTGTTTTTGTCCCTTTCTAGTGATCGGTAGTCCAGGTGATTGTCGAGGCTTCTTCCGTTAATTATTATTTTTTAAATTATTTTTATTATTTATATTATTGAATATTTACACTGTGTTTGTAAATTGAGTAATTGGTAGATTTTGATTTGTCAGATTGTTTTATTGATCATTTTGGCTTTATTGCCTCTGTGTCTGTAGTATCTTGAGTCTCAAGTGAGTATTTATGGTTATTTTCTTATATCCAGAAGTTATAGGTTGATGCTTTCTTTCAGTATTTGTGTTGTTTTCCTTCTCTACCTGGTGTGGGGGGGGTGCTGTTCCTTTATCCTTTTCACGTTGACGTTTGATTACAAGATGGCATCACACATGTTGATCAGTTCTCCTCTCCATCCTGGCTCTCTCAGAAGATTGTGTGTCTCCCTGTGATCTACTGTGATTTATTTCCACAATTGTGAGTGTTTTTGTGAGATTTATTTGTGATCAGCAGTTCAGGTAATTGTAGAAGTTAGGTTTAGGGTTTCTTCTAGGTAAGTTTAAACCTTAGGTAGTGTTTTCTGTTTAGGGTTTTCATCTGATTGTTTTTCTGTGAATTTTTGTGTCCTCCTTGTGGAATTTAGGGTTGTATTTATAATATTTTTCTGTAGCCCCATGTACCTGTCATAGGGTTTTATGGATTTCGTTTACATAATAGGATTACTTCAGGTAAGTGAATATTATTTATTGAGCCTTGTTCTGATTTGGGATTTCTGTTCTTGATCCTTTCTGTGTGTGGGTCCGTAAGTATTCCTGGTCAGGCTTAGATGTAGGAGTTGTAGAATTTCCTGATCCGGTCTGTCCTTGGCTGGGTGTTTTCTTAGTTGTTCCTGTATTGCTGTCATTCCCAGGGGGATGTCAATGTTTGTGTATAGATTGTTTACGTCCATGGTGAAGAGAAAACATCGGTTTGGTAGGTGCATGTTGCGCACTCTTTGGACAAAATCTTCTGTGTCCTTAATGTAGCTGGGATGCTGGTTTGATAATGGGGTTAGAAAGGAGTCCAGGTATTCTGCGATTCCATAGCTTTCACTCCCACAGTCTGGAATGATAGGGTGTCCTGGTGGGATTCTGTAAGGGATAGTTCATTTTTCCGGGGGTTTGTGAATTTTAGGGAGGAGGTAAAAGTGTCTTGGTCTTGGGGGGTCCTCCCCTTATGGTTAGGGTTAGGTAGAGTGGATATATACTCATAGTTTCCCCTATGTTGACTGACGTCAGCACAGTTTTTGCGGGAAACAAGGCAAGGCACTGGCCGGTGCATGTTAGTCCCCATACCATCTCCCACTTGCTATCATGAGCCATATTAGAGGAGAAAAGAAGAAAGAAGAGAAGAGAGGAGGAGAGGATGGGAGGGGGAGAGGGAGGAATGGGTCTTGGAGCGTCCAGGTTTCCATTCCACAATTTCTTTCCCGAGTTTTTTGTACTTTGAGGCACTGAATCGGAAGGAGTAGGAGTAGAAAGGAAGGAAAGAAATTTAAAACAAACCTAGGGTTAGTTATTGACAGACGGGTTAGGAAGAGGTTTGTTTTGAGCCGGACCCCTGTAAGGTGGCTCTGGTGCACGCTGGCCCCCCACCAAGGGCCAATCTTGACGGGGGCGACGAGCCCTCCGTCTCCCATATTGGACCAAGGTTCAGTCGGCCATAATGATGGAAAAAAAATGAAAAAAATTCCCCGAACTAAAAACTACTGCTTTCTAAATGTCTTGCAGCGAAAAATTCTATTTGTTATAATGCACAAAATCGAATCAAAACAAAACAAAAAAACTCCCTATTAACCTAAAACAATATCAATAAATGTGCCCTATCCCACAACATTTCGACCGTATCGGTCTTCTTCAGGTGAGGGCACCAAAAAAAACCCAAATCCAAAAGGTCTACAGAGCTCCTCGATGTTGCACTATCAACGGCTGGAGTTGAAATGAGGTAGGTGGCAGGTAAGATGCATTGGACTGAATGGATAAAATGTTGCCTTTGATCTTGGCTTTGATCCTGTATGTGTGTATTGGAACATTTTTTAACCCTTTTTCTGCTGAATAAATTATTTTGTCTGTATTTTAAATGTTTTTAACTCTTTAAATGAACTGATACTATGTATTTAAATGCTGATTTATGTATTTATGACATTTTTCTAGATTATTCCATTATATATTTTAATATTTAATGTTGTGTATGTTTTATATTAAATGATATGGAAAAATCAAATGTGTGACTTATTTTTAATGCTTTTAACTATTTCAGTGAACTGATGCTATGTATTTAAATGCTTATTTATGTATTTATGAAATTTTCCTAATTACTCTATAATATATTTTATATTATTTAATGTTGTGTATGTTTTATATTAAATGATATGGAAAATTTGTGTGATTTATTTATACTGTTGAAATAAATATTTAATTTAAAATTAATTACAAATAAACCAAATTAGGCTTGACAATAAGGGAGGATAAGGGAAGGGAAAGAAGTTAGGTGTGGGACCAAAGGGATAGGGTGATCTTAGGGTTAGGAAAAGAAAGAAGGTAAGGGTTAGAAAAAGGCAAAGAGGTTAGGGAGGTAAAGTTATCTCGATGACTCCCCCCGCCTCGTCCGACGACTGGCGGTTTGGAATAGGGAGTCAAAGGCAATGCACTGGCCGGCGCACGTCGCGGTGCTCTCCATTCCCTCTATTACTCATGAGAAACCTATGATTTTGTCCCGAAAGGGGATTAAAGTTGATCTGATTTGAATCCGAGTTTCGATTTTGATTTCCACAACTGGATTTTATCCGGTATTTAAAGGGTTAGGGTTAGGGTTAGGGGGTTAGGGTTAGGTATGGGTAAAACAACCCGTCCCGTGAAGGGTCCGGGGAATGCACGGTCCATCCCCTGGATTCTTGCCTGCCCTAAGTCCCAGGTGGGCTGGTGGAAGCGCTGGCGCTTCTTCCCATAGCGTACTTCCATCCAACCGTGGCTGTCGTTGGCCATGTTTGGCCTGTCAAAATGTTTTTTTTCAAAAAAAACAAAAAGAAAAAAACTTCTTTTTCAATAAGGTTTATTTAACCTTCAAACAAAAAATATGTGCCCCGCAACGTTTCGACCTTTTCAGGGTCTTCTTCAGGCAATGGGCACTAACAAACAAAATAAAATACAATACAGGGTCTGCAAAGCATTTGCATGTTATCCTCTCGAAGACTGGAGCTGGAATGAGGTAGGTGGCAGGTAAGCTGTATTTATACACAGAAATGGAATGTTGAAGTGGCTTTGATCCTGTGCCTTTGATTTGGCTATGATGTTTTGCCTTTGATGTCTGGGATTCTATTTAAAAAAACGTTTTTATGCTGAATACATTTTATCAATATTTTTTAACCCTTTTTAACTAAATGAAATGATGTTATTTATTTAAGGTATTGTGATTTATTTTTATATTGTATTTATTTATTAATGTTTTTACCCTTTTTATGCCAAATAAAGTTTAAGTATTTTGATCTTTTTAACTGTATAAATGAAATAATAATGTTAATCTAAGTGTGTTGTATTTATTACCCCTATAGGTCTTACAATAAAATAATTTTGAAATTAGGCCAAATTAGGGTTGAGTTTTAGGGATTAGGTCGTTAGGGTTAGTCTGTTAGGGTTAGGGTTAAGTACTTAGGGTTAGACAATTGGCGTTAAAAGGTTAGGGTTAGGGTTAGGGTTAGGGTTAGGGTTAGGGTTAGGTTAGGATTAGAACTGATTCCCCCTTCTAAAGAAGGCGGGTGCTCGGTCCATCCCCCCGTAGAAGCCTCCTGGACCCTGGTCCCATCGAGGTTGGGGTTGGCGCTGACGCGGACGTTGGCCTCTCCGGCCATAGTGTACCACCTGCCACCCCTGGTCCATTTTGTCAGTTTTGTTTTTTTTATATTTTTTAGTTTGTTTTAAATAAATAAAAAATAAAAAACACCAAAAAACAAAAAACGAAACAAAAGAGAAAAAAAACACACAAACAACTAAGGGAGGCTTCCCCTTAAAAGGAAGTGATTACTTTCAGTAAATAAAAAACAAAAAACAAAAAAACAAACAACCAAGGGAGGCTTCCCCTTAAAAGGAAGTGGATAACTTTCAATAAATAAATAAAATATAAACAGAAAGTGCCTTCCAAAAAAGTGAAGGAGTGAGTGAGTCTCTTTTTAAACAATAAATGAAATTATTTTCCCACAAAAACAAAAGAAATCCTATGAAAAATGTGCCCCAAAAACAACGTTTCGACCAAAAAAGGTCTTCCTCAGGTCAAGGGCACAATAAATGAAGAAGCTGGGCCTGCAAAGAGTGAGGATGTCCTCCTGTCAAGAGCCAAAAACCAAATGATACAGAAAACAGGCAAGTTACCATACTGTGAAGGAATAGAATGTTCGTGTTTTGTGGCTTTGATGTAGTGAGTGCTTTGATGAATTCTGTTTTTTAACCCTTTTTATGCCAAATAGATGAATTTACTTGTGTTTTTATCCCTTTTAACTGTCTTATGAACTAATATTATTTATACAACAGCTTATTTATCTTATTTATGAACTATTTATATATGCATTCATTATTTATATTCAAATTATTTATTTTATATTTAATATGTAATGTTGTATATGATTATGTCCCGTATGAAATTGTATTAAAAGAAAATGGTGTATGTCTTGTCCTTTCAAAATAAATGTAGTTTTAAATAATGAAATAATTAATTTAAATTAAAAATGATTAATTAAAAAGTAGGGTTGAAGAGAAAAACATAAATCCAAACTAGGGATTAAAGTTAGGTTTTAAAGCATAAGATCTAGGAATTAGGGTTAGGCATAAAGGCTGAAGGTTAAGGTTAGGGTTAAACATAGGGGCTGGGATTAAGACTAAATTAAAGTATAGAGGCTAAGGGTTGGGTTTAGGCATAAGGGCTAGGACTTAGGTTTAGGCATAAGGGCTAATGGTTAGGGTTAGGGTTAAACCTAGGGGGTGGGGTTAAGATTAGGGACTAGGGGTTAGGTTTAGGCTTGAATTAGGGTACATAAAGGCTAGAAATTAGGTTAAAAATCAGGTCAAAGCATAGGGACTAGAACTTAGGTTTAGGCATGGGGCTGGAAATTGTGGTTAGGCATAAGGGGACCAGTTATCTATATATATATATATAAAAAACTATTCTCCTGTCTTGACATTAAGACCAAAAGGCTCCCTGGTGCCCAAAGCAAAAATCCAATATCTTTCTCTCTTCTTACGTTCCCAATCTGTCCAATTAATATTTCTTTGTAGTCCTGCCATTCTTATAGCCCCTACACCATGTCCCAAAAAGTGCTTAACTAAGGGTGTGTCTACTTCCTTTTTATGTTTAATATTATACCTATGTTGTACCATTCGAGTAGACAAAGTATTTTTAGTTTCTCCAACGTAATTTAGTCCACATTTCACACAAAAGATAACATAAACACAATTCCTTGACCTTGGACTAAATCCCTGGTCGATTCGAAACAAAGTTTTTTCTCTATTATTTTTAATAAACCGAAGCCTAGAAAATTGTGCATCCAGCATCTGACGTTTCACATATATCAACGAGGGCAACTTAGCCTGAACTAACACATCCCTCAAATTTTCATTCCTTTTATATGCTGAAACAACCCTTGTATTTGGAAGTATCCCCTCCTGGCCTATTAAAACATCAAAATTGGTCTTGAATTTACCATTAAGAGACCTTCCAACTGAAGAAAATGTGGTGATAAGAGGAATGAAATTCCCATGATCCTTTTCCCTTTCCCACTGAAAGGTTTTGAAGCAATGCCTTAAAAAAGTCCTTGAATATCCCCTTTTCCTTAGGGCTTTAAACAAAACGTCCACTGCCTCCCTGAAATCCACCTCTCTGGTGCAAATACGTTTAAATCGTAGTAATTGAGATTTTACAATGCCTCTAAAGGTATGTTTAGGGTGAAAACTTTGTTTATGCAGCAACGCATGTGTATCTGTACATTTAAAATATACTTTAATATCTAATTTGAAATTTGTCGAAAACTCTGGTCCTTTAAATACAGTAGTATCTAAAAAGTCTATGGATTGTTTATTAATTTCAAATTTTAATTTGATCGATGGATCATGGGAATTTAAAATATCAACAAAGTCAAAAAATTCTTGTTCAGATCCAATCCAAATACCCCAAATATCGTCCAGATAACGCAAATAATGTTCTGGCTTCTTCTTGCACTTCAAAAAAACTTCCTGTTCCCAATTAGCCATGAAAATGTTGGCGTAGGCTGGGGCAAACTTCTTACCCATGGCCGTCCCCTTAATCTGCAAATAAAATTTGTCATTAAACATAAAATCATTCCGGTTCAAATTGATGTCTAACAATTTCAAAAGCTCGTCATCCGGACGTTTTGGATCAGGGTATTTTTCAAAGATCTTTCTAACACAATTAATTCCTGCTTGAATCGGAATATTCGTGTAGAGACTGTCAACATCCATAGAGAAAAAATAAAACTCAGAAGGGATCCTCAAGCCCTGTACAATCTCTATAAAATGGTAAGTATCTCTTACATAGGCAGGATGTTTGATGGACAAAGGATTCAAATAAAAATCCAAATATTCCGCCGTAAAATAAGTCTCACTCCCACAGTCTGATACTATCGGTCTACCTGGGGG
The DNA here is from genome assembly GCA_023238725.1 of Scortum barcoo. Classification (NCBI taxonomy): domain Eukaryota; kingdom Metazoa; phylum Chordata; class Actinopteri; order Centrarchiformes; family Terapontidae; genus Scortum; species Scortum barcoo. The sequence goes on along the minus strand of CM041541.1, from coordinate 14,628,779 downwards.
GACTTCGAAAGGAATCGTCCATTTTTTTGGATCTTTGTGGATTTTTGGTAAGATGTAAAACCGTCTTTCTCTTGGTTGTAAATTCCCAATTAAATATTGTCTCTGTTTTGCATTTATGAATTTTTTCTTTTTTAATGTATTTACTATTTCAGTTACCATAGGAATGGTGTCCATGTACATTGGTTTTTCCAATTTTTTATAGTAAATCGGATCATTAAGTTGCCTCTCCACCTCCATAATATATTGTTCTCTACTCATAATGACTACTGCTGACCCTTTGTCAGCGGGCTTAATTACTATATGTTTAGAATTTTTTAGCTCACGCAAGGCCTTGACCTCATCCAATGAAATATTGAACTTTTCCTGAACTGGTTTAAAATGTTTTTTATAGGTCTCATAATCCCCGCGAACGAGAGAACTTACCTGCGGAGGCAACAAACACAGCGGCGGCGTCCAAACAGAAGGCCCTACAAAAGGTAACTTCTCCTTCCTATTTGAATTTCTATAATATGTAGCTAATTTAATTTTCCGATGATAATTTTGCATGTCCAATTTAAATTGTTCTTTTTGATACCTGCCTATGTCTAGAGTTGGAATAAAAGATAGTCCTCTGCTTAAAAGGTTCTGTTGTGGTCCTGAAAGATGAAAATTTTTTGCTAAAACCACAACATCCTGAGCATGAAAAGACTGCAATCGCTCCTCCCCCTCTTGTTCAAGGTTCAGTGGGTGGTGGAGTTTAACACCGCCATCCAATGGTCAAAGATGGCCTTCGCTGTCTCTACAGTCCAATGTACATCATCAACTTCTGTCTGAAACTTGTCTTCTGGTAAAAGGGGAATGAATGGCATGTTCCTCTCAATATGCTCATTCAAAGTCTGTAAGTTCTCCCTTTCCTCCAATGGAAGGTCAGCAGAGAAATTTACCAGAGGAATCCAAATCTCTGCATAGGGGAATTTCCGTCTTGTAGCTCGGATTGCCCCTTGCAGGTTCTTGACAGTCGTCTCCTTTGACTTTGTTTCCTCTACTGTTCATTCCAAATGATAGGACAATCTTTTCCACCACCAGATCCTGTGGTGGCATGGTCTTTTCCATTAGGGCCTGTGCATGGCGGAAATGGCCTCCTGGAAAACTCTCGACCTGCAGACCGCCCTTGAAGAAGTCTGGTATTCTTGAGAGGTTCGAATCCCCAATGATGAGCAGTTTCTTTTTTACCACCAAGTTCCAATCCGTTAATTTCCTTTGGGTATTCGGGTGTCTGTGCACTTTAAACCTCTGTGGTTCTGGACCTGCGAAGTGGTCCAAAGATTCCTCAAAAATCTCCTCCTCATCCTCAGGTGGACTGCTCCCGATGAACTTGCGCGATGACTTGCAGTGAATTTCTTCTCTCTTCCTCCTCCTCAGCTGCAAGCTCATCAAAAAGAGCCTCCAAGTCCGCCTGTGTGGAGTGATGAACTGGTGATTCCATTACTCTCAACTCCCTCCTCTTGCTCAGCCTCCTGAACCTGAAGAAAATTGTCCTCTGGTACAGATCGAGCTCTGCTTCTCCTCGCTGACCTCTGCTCTCGGGGAGGATCTGGCCACGTGGACTCCTGCCGTTCTTGTGGCCCCTGATCCATCCGCTCCGTCATGGTAGCCACTGAGGTCACCGCTACCGGTCGCTTTAGGATGATCTGTTTTCCCAGTGACCCGGATTTGTTGTGCAGCAGGTGCCTGTTCTGGTTCCCCAGGCGGATCTGCCGCATCCAGCCTGGCTATGATCAGGGCCTCAGCCTGGTCGATCACATCCTGAGTAATCCGTGACAAATTCCGCTTGGCCCAACGGATCGCCACCTCGAAGGCCGCCTTCCAATCCGGGGTGAGGATAGCGGAAAGCTCCCCCAACAGTTCTTCAAGCCCCTTTTCATAATGTTCCATGAGAATCAGGTAAGTATTATACCCCCAATTCTTCGCATTGCCTGCAATCATATCCAGCGTATGTTGCGTAGGAGCCGCAGGCTTGATCATGCCAGAAAGCAGCTCCACCATTCTGGATATCATCCGTGGCTCCGGTTTGCCTGACTTCGGAGCCACATTCTGTAAGTGGTGCACCATCTTCAAAACACCATGCAGCTTACGCACCAGCCTCCCAAACTGTGGATCCGCTGGCTGCTGCCTAATTCCAGATTCTGCCGCCCGTGTAGAACCCCATCTACGGGCTGGTCGTGGGTTGGCCTGCTGCAGGACTGCTGCATAAGAGCGAGATTGAGGACCAGTGTAGCGGGAGGTCCCAGGAGGAGGCGCTGGCTGGCTAGGATTAGGGAACTGATTCCCCCTTCTAAAGAAGGCGGGTGCTCGGTCCATCCCCCCGTAGAAGCCTCCTGGACCCTGGTCCCATCGAGGTTGGGGTTGGCGCTGACGCGGACGCTTGGCCTCTCCGGCCATAGTGTACCACCTGCCACCCCTGGTCCATTTTGTCAGTTTTGTTTTTTTTATATTTTTTAGTTTGTTTTAAAATAAATAAAAAATACCAAAAACACCAAAAAACAAAAAACGAAAAAAAGAAAAAACACACAAACAACTAAGGGAGGCTTCCCCTTAAAAGGAAGTGATTACTTTCAGTAAATAAAAAACAAAAAACAAAAAAACAAACAACCAAGGGAGGCTTCCCCTTAAAAGGAAGTGGATAACTTTCAATAAATAAATAAAATATAAACAGAAAGTGCCTTCCAAAAAAGTGAAGGAGTGAGTGAGTCTCTTTTTAAACAATAAATGAAATTATTTTCCCACAAAAACAAAAGAAATCCTATGAAAAATGTGCCCCAAAAACAACGTTTCGACCAAAAAAGGTCTTCCTCAGGTCAAGGGCACAATAAATGAAGAAGCTGGGCCTGCAAAGAGTGAGGATGTCCTCCTGTCAAGAGCCAAAAACCAAATGATACAGAAAACAGGCAAGTTACCATACTGTGAAGGAATAGAATGTTCGTGTTTTGTGGCTTTGATGTAGTGAGTGCTTTGATGAATTCTGTTTTTTAACCCCTTTTTATGCCAAATAGATGAATTTACTTGTGTTTTTATCCCTTTTAACTGTCTTATGAACTAATATTATTTATACAACAGCTTATTTATCTTATTTATGAACTATTTATATATGCATTCATTATTTATATTCAAATTATTTATTTTATATTTAATATGTAATGTTGTATATGATTATGTCCCGTATGAAATTGTATTAAAAGAAAATGGTGTATGTCTTGTCCTTTCAAAATAAATGTAGTTTTAAATAATGAAATAATTAATTTAAATTAAAAATGATTAATTAAAAAGTAGGGTTGAAGAGAAAAACATAAATCCAAACTAGGGATTAAAGTTAGGTTTTAAAGCATAAGATCTAGGAATTAGGGTTAGGGTTAGGTTAGGGTTAGGGTTAGGGTTAGGGTTAGGGTTAGGGGTTAGGGTTAGGGTTAGGGTTAGGTTGAAGGTTAGGGTTAGGGTTAGGGTTATGGGTTTGCCATTCATTTTCAATAGGAAGTTGTCTAGTTCCATGTTGACAAGACCAATTCCTATTTAATAAATAGGCTTCCCGAACCAGATTCCAACTCGAACTTCCACTTTGTAAATTCGGATAAATAGAATTTTGGAAGCCACTTGGGGGCGCTGTTGTATAATTTATCGCCAATTTGGAAGATGGAAGTAAGGGTTAGGGCGAATATAGCTTTTTCCATTTTTGTGTCAATTAAGGTCTCTATTGATACGTAATGTGCCATTATTGCCCAGTATTGCCCAGTATTGCCCAAACAGGCCTGGGGTGTCCTTTAAGGCAGAATATGGTGGGATAAAGTGTAGGAAGCAGACTTTAACCCCAATGTGTCCTTTTGTGGCCCCCAAGTGGTGGAATGCATCCCTTTGTAAAGGGGATGAGTGAAGGCTTCGTTGGAAAGGTCTCGACCGCTGAATCAGACAATGTAACAACTGATGGTATCCACGCGCTCGCCCTGAGGGGGACATATAAGGTGGGACCAATGACACTTTGGTTGCCAATGTGTGGTCCGACATTGCCCCCGGCACCTAGGTTAGTGCACTTTTCCTTTGGCTGCGTGGTCCCCACTTTCAAACAGTCCAGGTTTGAAGAAAATCTGACGCATTCCATTTTCAGGGAAGAGTCCCAGTCTCACAACAATAGGACCACTGCAAAGGCCCCTTCTGCCCGAGCGCTGGCGTGTATCAACGGGGTGCGTGCACCCTACGGTTGCTGCACGGTGGACGAGCAAAATCGTCAAAATCCAGATTTCGGGTGCCGGGCCCAGAGGGAGAGAAGGTGCCACAGGCGCACCGAGGGCATTTCTACGACCGGTGCGGCTGGGCCTACGACATATCTGTGGGTGAGGGGCCTGCGGGCAGTTTTTGGTCCAAAGTTGGTCCTGGGCCCAAAAGGGCCTTGATCTCTTGAAGGCCGTGGGTAGGAGAACTGGGAACAGTTTGAACCATCGCCGTAGACCCCACGGCCTCCGCCTCCGAGGAATTCCACCGAGAAATTAGTGCAAAAATGAATGGGGATAAATACGGTAGTGGTGTTTTGGTATGACAAAATGCCCGCCTCAGTTAGGGCGCGGGGTTAGAGGCGGGGCTATGAAAGTTGTAAAAACAGAAGCCCCGGAGGGTCTCACACGTACCCCCAAGTCGGTGAGCCCGTAAGTCTACTTTGAAAATTGCATGTATATGGCCTCTGGGACTCTGAAACCTTCGATTCAGCTGCCCTCTCGATCGGCCAAGGGAGCGGGGGATGGGCAGAATTGCCGATTTCTATCAGAAGGTCGCAGAGCCTTGCGAGAGGTGTCTACGGAAAGGCCTCAGTCCCCTGAATCAGAAAATGTAAGAACGGGGCCTTTGCAGCCTACCGTTCAGACGCTAGATGGCGCCAAAACCCTGAAATTGTCAACATTTTGAGGGGGCGTATCTCTGCGAAGGAGAGTCGCAAGAGCCAACCGAAGACATCCACGCGCTTGCCTCGAAGGGCTCTACCAGACATCTGTGGGACAGGGGCCTGTGGGCACCTTTTGGACCCAAACACACAACACAGACGCCCTTGTCAAAAAGGGCAACAGCAGACTGTTCCAGACAAGAGGAGAATGCTCAGGAGGCTGAGGTCTTTTGGAGTGCAGGGACCACTCCTCAGGACGTTGTTACGACTCTGTAGGTGGCATCAGCCATCTTTTACAGGATTGTCTGCTGGGCCAGCAGCATCACAGACAGGGACAGGAGGAGAATGGACAGACTGCTGAGGAGGGCCAGCTCTGTCCTGGGATAGCCCCCTGGACTCAGTAGGAGGTGGTGGGAAACAGGGAGGATGATGGCTAAGCTTTCATCCCTCTTAAACAACACGTCCCACCCTCTACAGCACACTCTGACAGCTCTGGGCAGCTCCTTCAGTGAGTGGCTGCTCCATCCACAGCTGTGTGAAGGAGAGGTACCGCAGGTCCTTCCTGCCTGCTGCTACCAGATTGTACAACAAACAAAATGCTTGATAGTCTGCAGTTAATAGACAATAAACAACAAACTGTGCAACAACAATACACTTCTGTTCATTATTCATCACTATTTCACTGTTTTTTGCACTCCCTGAAATATTATACATTTCTCATATGTATACTCTCAGGCACACTCCCTCTGTACTATGTACAGGTTTACTTACATTTATAGTTCTAATTATTTATCTTGGATTATTTGACCTTTTATTTCATTTTATTTTATTTCATTTCATGTCTTAGAACTTTCTTACTGACTATTTCCCACTATGTGTCTTCCGTGCTGTTACGCTGTAAATTTCCCCACTGTGGGACTAATAAAGGAAATCTGAATCTGAATCTGAATCCACACGCTCGCCCTGAGGGGCTGTACCAGACATATTCAACAGGCGTTAAGAACTCCTTTGTCCATCATGCCATCACACTCTACAACTCCTCACAAGGGGGGAGGAGGACATAGAGTAGGGGTGGTAGCCATTGTACATTTACTTGTACAAGACATGCATACACAAATGGACACTTTTTCCTCTGGTGCAATAACCTCATCATATGGTGCAATAATTTTAATTTATAATTCTTAACTTATTCCATACGAAGCCATAACTTATTCCATATGAAGCCATATTCAGCTCTTTATATTTACTTATATTATTTTATTCTCATTCTTTTATATTTTGTATTTTAACTGTATTTACTGTTTATTTTTCATCTGTGTGCTTCTTCTATTTGTGTGCTTCTGGAAACTTAAATTTCCCTGAGGGAGTCATCCCAAAGGGATCAATAAAGTCGAGTCTGAGTCTCTGAGTCTGAGTCTGAGACATCTGTGGGTCAGGGGCCTGCGGGCACTTTCTGGACCAAAGTCAGTCCTGGCCCCCAACGGGCCTTGACCTTTTGAAGGGGAGAGATAGACGAGGCTGGGAACTGTGAGCTAGGCCCATGTGCTTGAGATATGTTGTCGCGCTGGCTGGGCTCCACCAGTGGCTCAAATTTCAGCACTCTTACTGCTTCCTGTGGGGTTGTAATGGCCCACTTCCACATTCCATTTCCCTATTTATTTAGGTTAGGGCATCATGCCTAACTTTTTTAGACAGGCATTTGGAATGTTGAATACACTTTTTGGTCCAAACTTGGTCCTGGGCCCAAAAGGGCCTTGATCTCTTGAAGGCCGTGGGGGTAGGAGAACTGGGAACAGTTTGAACCATCGCCGTAGACCCCACGGCCTCCGAGGAATTCCACCGAGAAATTAGTGCAAAAATGAATGGGGATAAATACGGTAGTGGTGTTTTGGTATGACAAAATGCCCGCCTCAGTTAGGGCGGGGTTAGAGGCGGGGCTATGAAAGTTGTAAAAACAGAAGCCCCGGAGGGTCTCACACGTACCCCCAAGTCGGTGAGCCCGTAAGTCTACTTTGAAAATTGCATGTATATGGCCTCTGGGACTCTGAAACCTTCGATTCAGCTGCCCTCTCGATCGGCCAAGGGAGCGGGGGATGGGCAGAATTGCCGATTTCTATCAGAAGGTCGCAGAGCCTTGCGAGAGGTGTCTACGGAAAGGCCTCAGTCCCCTGAATCAGAAAATGTAAGAACGGGGCCTTTGCAGCCTACCGTTCAGACGCTAGATGGCGCCAAAACCCTGAAATTGTCAACATTTTGAGGGGGCGTATCTCTGCGAAGGAGAGTCGCAAGAGCCAACCGAAGACATCCACGCGCTTGCCTCGAAGGGCTCTACCAGACATCTGTGGGACAGGGGCCTGTGGGCACCTTTTGGACCCAAACACACAACACAGACGCCCTTGTCAAAAAGGGCAACAGCAGACTGTTCCAGCTCAGGAGGCTGAGGTCTTTTGGAGTGCAGGGACCACTCCTCAGGACCTTGGCTTATGACTCTGTGGTGGCATCAGCCATCTTTTACAGGGATTGTCTGCTGGGCCAGCAGCATCACAGGACAGGGACAGGAGGAGAATGGACAGACTGGTGAGGAGGGCCAGCTCTGTCCTGGGATGCCCCCTGGACTCAGTAGGAGGTGGTGGGAAACAGGGAGGATGATGGCTAAGCTTTCATCCCTCTTAAACAACACGTCCCACCCTCTACAGGCACACTCTGACAGCTCTGGGCAGCTCCTTCAGTGAGTGGCTGCTCCATCCACGCTGCTGTGAAGGAGAGGTACCGCAGGTCCTTCCTGCCTGCTGCTGGGCCACCAGACTGTACAACAAACAAAATGCCCATTGCTAGTCTGCAGTTAATAGACAATAAACAACACAACTGTGCAACAACAATACACTTCTTTTCATTATTCATCACTATTTCACTGTTTTTTGCACTCCCTGAGATATTATATATTTCTCATATGTATACTCTCAGGCACACTCCCTCTGTACTATGTACAGGTTTACTTACATTTATAGTTCTAATTATTTATCTTGGATTATTTGACCTTTTATTTCATTTTATTTTATTTTATTTCATTTCATGTCTTAGATTTCTTACTTGACTATTTCCCACTATGTGTCTTCACTGCTGTTACGCTGTAAATTTCCCTGCTGTGGGACTAATAAAGGAAATCTGAATCTCAATCTGAATCCACACGCTCGCCCTGAGGGGCTCTACCACCAGACATATTCAACAGGCTTAAGAACTCCTTTGTCCATCATGCCATCACACTCTACAACTCCTCACAAGGGGGGAGGAGGACATAGAGTAGGGGTGGTAGCCATTGTACATTTACTTGTACAAGACATGCATACACAAATGGACACTTTTCCTCTGGTGCAATAATAACCTCATCATATGGTGCAATAATTTTAATTTATAACTCTTAACGTTATTCCATACGAAGCCATATTCAGCTCTTTATATTTACTTATATTATTTTATTCTCATTCTTTTACATTTTGTATTTTAACTATTTACTGTTTATTTTTCATCTGTGTGCTTCTTCTATTTGTGTGCTTCTGGAAACTTAAATTTCCCTGAGGGAGTCATCCCAAAGGGATCAATAAAGTCGAGTCTGAGTCTGAGTCTCTTAGACATCTGTGGGTCAGGGGCCTGCATGGGCACTTTTTGGACCAAAGTCAGTCCTGGCCCCCAACGGGCCTTGACCTTTTGAAGGGGAGAGATAGACGAGCTGGGAACTGTGAGCTAGGCCCATGTGCTTGAGATATGTTGTCGCGCTGGCTGGGCTCTACCAGTGGCTCCAAATTTCAGCACTCTTACTGCTTCCTGTGGGGTTGTAATAGGCCCACTTCCATATTCCATTTCCCTATTTATTTAGGTTAGGGCATCATGCCTAACTTTTTTAGACAGGCATTTGGAATGTTGAATACACTTTTTGGTCCAAACTTGGTCCTGGGCCCAAAAGGGCCTTGATCTCTTGAAGGCCGTGGGTAGGAGAACTGGGAACAGTTTGAACCATCGCCGTAGACCCCACGGCCTCCGAGGAATTCCACCGAGAAATTAGTGCAAAAATGAATGGGGATAAATACGGTAGTGGTGTTTTGGTATGACAAAATGCCCGCCTCAGTTAGGGCGGGGTTAGAGGCGGGGCTATGAAAGTTGTAAAAACAGAAGCCCCGGAGGGTCTCACACGTACCCCCAAGTCGGTGAGCCCGTAAGTCTACTTTGAAAATTGCATGTATATGGCCTCTGGGACTCTGAAACCTTCGATTCAGCTGCCCTCTCGATCGGCCAAGGGAGCGGGGGATGGGCAGAATTGCCGATTTCTATCAGAAGGTCGCAGAGCCTTGCGAGAGGTGTCTACGGAAAGGCCTCAGTCCCCTGAATCAGAAAATGTAAGAACGGGGCCTTTGCAGCCTACCGTTCAGACGCTAGATGGCGCCAAAACCCTGAAATTGTCAACATTTTGAGGGGGCGTATCTCTGCGAAGGAGAGTCGCAAGAGCCAACCGAAGACATCCACGCGCTTGCCTCGAAGGGCTCTACCAGACATCTGTGGGACAGGGGCCTGTGGGCACCTTTTGGACCCAAACACACAACACAGACGCCCTTGTCAAAAAGGGCAACAGCAGACTGTTCCTGCTCAGGAGGCTGAGGTCTTTTGGAGTGCAGGGACCACTCCTCAGGACCTTTTATGACTCTGTAGGTGGCATCAGCCATCTTTTACAGGATTGTCTGCTGGGCCAGCAGCATCACAGACAGGGACAGGAGGAGAATGGACAGACTGCTGAGGAGGGCCAGCTCTGTCCTGGGATACCCCCTGGACTCAGTGGAGGTGGTGGGAAACAGGAGGATGATGGCTAAGCTTTCATCCCTCTTAAACAACACGTCCCACCCTCTACAGGACACTCTGACAGCTCTGGGCAGCTCCTTCAGTGAGTGGCTGCTCCATCCACGCTGTGTGAAGGAGAGGTTACCGCAGGTCCTTCCTGCCTGCTGCTACCAGATTGTACAACAAACAAAATGCTTGATAGTCTGCAGTTAATAGACAATAAACAACAAACTGTGCAACAACAATACACTTCTGTTCATTATTCATCACTATTTCACTGTTTTTTGCACTCCCTGAGAATATTATATATTTCTCATATGTATACTCTCAGGCACACTCCCTCTGTACTATGTACAGGTTTACTTACAGTTTATAGTTCTAATTATTTATCTTGGATTATTTGACCTTTTATTTCATTTTATTTTATTTTATTTTATTTCATGTCTTAGATTTCTTACTGACTATTTCCCACTATGTGTCTTCAGCTGCTGTTACGCTGTAAATTTCCCTCGCTGTGGGACTAATAAAGGAAATCTGAGTCTGAATCTGAATCCACACGCTCGCCCTGAGGGGCTGTACCAGACATATTCAACAGGCGTTAAGAACTCCTTTGTCCATCATGCCATCACACTCTACAACTCCTCACAAGGGGGGAGGAGGACATAGAGTAGGGGTGGTAGCCATTGTACATTTACTTGTACAAGACATGCATACACAAATGGACACTTTTCCTCTGGTGCAATAACCTCATCATATGGTGCAATAATTTTAATTTATAATTCTTAACTTATTCCATACGAAGCCATAACTTATTCCATACGAAGCCATATTCAGCTCTTTATATTTACTTATATTATTTTATTCTCATTCTTTTATTTTATTTTTGTATTTTATGTATTTACTGTTTATTTTTCATCTGTGTGTTTCTTCTATTTGTGTGCTTCTGGAAACTTAAATTTCCCTGAGGGAGTCATCCCAAAGGGATCAATAAAGTCGAGTCTGAGTCTCTGAGTCTGAGTCTGAGACATCTGTGGGTCAGGGGCCTGCGGGCACTTTCTGGACCAAAGTCAGTCCTGGCCCCCAACGGGCCTTGACCTTTTGAAGGGGAGAGATAGACGAGCTGGGAACTGTGAGCTAGGCCCATGTACTTGAGATATGTTGTCGCGCTCGGCTGGGCTCCATCCAGTGGCTCAAATTTCAGCACTCTTACTGCTTCCTGTGGGGTTGTAATGGCCCACTTCCATATTCCATTTCCCTATTTATTTAGGTTAGGGCATCATGCCTAACTTTTTTAGACAGGAATTTGGAATGTTGAATACAGTCATTTTTGGTCACAAACTTGGTCTGTTAAAAGTCCTGGGCACAAAACCTCTTGAGCTCGACTTCCGTGGTTGCAGAACTGGTGACCCAGTTTGAACCATCGACCGTACGAGAAACGGTCCCAGAATTATGCAAATGCCCGGAAAGTAAAACGCCCACCTTTTTGAGGCGCAGTAACTTTTCGGTACCCCTTGTCCCAGTGGCATAAACAAGGTGTCTACGGGGTTAAAGGGGGCAAAAGCCCTCTACAAAATATGTGCCCCGAATCGTTTCCACACCCCTCCACTCGTCCGCGTAAACCTTCAGTAGAGGCTTAGAAATCGTGATTTTTAGGGGAGTCTGTATCTCGAGACCACAGGGGCGCAGTGGGACGCGGGGGCATTGTTGGCAAATTGCCGGTGTTCTCCCTCAGAAGGTCAACATATGTGAAAATGGACCCCCTCGGACCCAAGCGCCAAGTCGCTTTGGCTGGAAAAATGAGGCAAGGGTCCATGTCTATCTACAACTTGTATAAATCCCAGCTCTGGGAGCTTTGGGACCATCCCTGAAGGCCAAGGAGCTGGTGGTGGAATACCGCAGGCATAGCCACTCTCCGCCAGCAACCGGTGAGCATCCAGGGCCAACGGACATCGACACTGTGAAGTCCTACAAGTACCTGGGTGTTCACCTAAATGACAGTCTGAACTGGACACACAACACAGACGCCCTTGTCAAGAAGGGCAACAGCAGACTGTTCCTGCTCAGGAGGCTGAGGTCTTTTGGAGTGCAGGGACCACTCCTCAGGACCTTCTTATGACTCTGTGGTGGCATCAGCCATCTTTTACAGGATTGTCTGCTGGGCCAGCAGCATCACAGGACAGGGACAGGAGGAGAATGGACAGACTGGTGAGGAGGGCCAGCTCTGTCCTGGGATGCCCCCTGGACTCAGTGGAGGTGGTGGGAAACAGGAGGATGATGGCTAAGCTGTTCATCCCTCTTAAACAACACGTCCCACCCTCTACAGCACACTCTGACAGCTCTGGGCAGCTCCTTCAGTGAGCGGCTGCTCCATCCACACTGTGTGAAGGAGAGGTACCGCAGGTCCTTCCTGCCTGCTGCTATCAGACTGTACAACAAACAAAATGCCCGCTAGTCTGCAGTTAATAGACAATAAACAATATACTGTGAAACAACAATACACTTCTGTTCATTATTCATCACTATTTCACTGTTTTTTGCACTCCCTGAGATATTATATATATTTCTCATATGTATACTCTCAGGCACACTCCCTCTGTACTATGTACAGGTTTACTTACATTTATAGTTCAAATTATTTATCTTGGATTATTTGACCTTTTATTTCATTTTATTTTATTTCATTTCATGTCTTAGAACTTTCTTACTTGACTATTTCCCACTATGTGTCTTCAGTGCTGTTACGCTGTAAATTTCCACGCTGTGGGACTAATATAAGGAATCTGAATCTGAATCCACACGCTCGCCCTGAGGGGCTCTACCAGACATCAACAGGCTTAAGAACTCCTTTGTCCATCATGCCATCACACTCTACAACTCCTTACAAGGGGGGAGGAGGACCTAGAGTATGGGTGGTAGCAGTACATTTACTTCTACAAGGGCCAAATGGACACTTTTCCTCTGGTGCAATAACTTTTTGGAATAAATTTTAATTTATAACCAAATTCCATACGTCAGTCTTTATATTTACTTATATTATTTTATTCTCATTCTTTTATATTTTGTATTTTAATTTGTTTTATTTATGTACTGTTTATTTTTCCTGTGTGCTTCTTCTATTTGTGTGCTTCTGGAAAAGGGGCAGTCTCTAATTTCCCTGGGCCTTGACTGAGTCTTTTCAGAACATGAGGGGCCTTTCGAGGGGAGAGATAGACGGGCTGGGAACTGTGAGCTAGGCCCATGTGCTTGAGATATGTTGTGTGGGCTGGGCTCTACCAGTGGCTCAAATTTCAGCACTCTTACTACTTCCTGTGGGTTGTAATAGTCCACTTCCTCATTCCATTTCCCTATTTATTTAGGTTAGGGCATCATGCCTAACTTTTTTAGACAGGCATTTGGAATGTTGAATATGTCATTTTTTCACAAAAAAAAGTACAAAACCTCTTCAGCTCGGCCTCAAAACATCAAGGGCCGGTTGCAGCGGTGACCCAGGCATCGACGTGGTACACGACAAACGGTCATAGAATTACATGCACGGAAAGTAAAATGCCCACCTTTGGAGGCGCGTAGGACTTTTCGACCCCTTGGCCTAGGGACGTAAACAAGGTGTCTCACATAAAGGGGGCAAAGCCCTGTAAAAAATATCTGCGGATCAAAATGCTTTCCACACCCCTCCACTCATTCGTGTCCGCGTAAACTTTCGTAGAGGCTTAGAAATCGCGATTTTTGGGGGGGTCTGTATGTCACAGACCACAGGGGTGCAGGGGGACGCGAGGGCATTGTTGGAAAGGGTGTCCCCTCCCGAACAACATATGTGAAAATGGACCCCCTCGGACCCAAGCGCCAAATCACTTTGGCTGGCTGGAAAAATGGGGCAGAGGTGCATGTCTATCTACAACCTGTATAAATCCCAGCTCTGGGCCAGAAACATTCTTGGTTCAAGGGCTACGCGGATGAGTGAGGGCTCGTTGGACAGGTCTCGGCTCCCTGAATCAGACAATGTAAGAACCGGGCCTCTGCAGTCTACCGTTCTCGGACGCCTGGTGGCGCCAAAAGCCTAAAAATGTCAACATTTTGAGGGGGCGTATCTCTGCCAAGGAGCGTCGCAGGAGCCAACTGTGGGCTTCCACACGCTTGCCCTGAGGGGCTCTACCAGACATCTGTGGGTCAGGGGCCTGCGGGCACTTTTTGGACCAAAGTCAGTCCTGGCCCCCAACGGTGTTAGAATCCCTGTCTGTCTTGTCTTTGTCTCCCTCTGTCTGTTTTGTCTGTCATTGTCTTTTGGCTGCCTAGGAGGACGAGGTTACTGCAGGCCATTCATCACCACACCTCGGTTCAATTGCATCACCTGAGAGTCATTCTGCAATCAACTCATCAGCAGTATTTAAGCCCCGGCTCATTCATCCACTCTTCGCCAGATCGTTCAGTTACCCAACTTGGTACTTCTTGGCTCTTAGTAGTTTCTTTCCCTGAGCTTCTGCCTGTTTCTAATCTGTTCTGTTTTTTGTGCTCCAGACTCCTGGTTTTGCTGAATCTGCCTGCCTGGTTAACCTTGTCTTCCTCCTGGCCTCATCTCCTCCTCTGCAGTCCTGTCTGCAGCACTCCAGCGCAGCTTGGCCCTCTGCTCTCTAACTCACTCTGCGTGCCGGAATCACGCCACACTCCGCCAGTAGTCTGCCTGCTCTGCCCCTGCTCTGTCAGCCACAACGCCAAGCCACGACGCCCACAGCTAACCGAACTCTACTATTAAACTTTGTTCAAACTTCAATCCCTCTGATGTCTGCTCTGGTCTGCATTTTGGGGTCTAGCTAAGATCTGGCTGGAACCGTAACAAACGTCCTGGGATGCCCCCTGACCTGACTCAATAGAGGTGGTGGGAAACGGGAGGATGACGGCTAAGCTGTCATCCCTGTTAAACAACACGTCCCACCCTCTACAGGACACTCTGACAGCTCTGGGCAGCTCCTTCAGTGAAGCGGCTGCTCCATCCACGCTGTGTGAAGGAGAGGTACCGCAGGTCCTTCCTGCCTGCTGCTATCAGACTGTACAACAAACAAAATGCCCGCTAGTCTGCAGTTAATAGACAATAAACAATAAACTGTTCAACAACAATACACTTCTGTTCATTATTCATCACTATTTCACTGTTTTTTGCACTCCCTGAGATATTATATATTTCTCATATATGTATACTCTCAGGCACACTCCCTCTGTACTATGTAACAGGTTTACTTACAGTTATAGTTATAATTATTTATCTTGGATTATTTGACCTTTTATTTTATTTTATTTTATTTCATGTCTTAGATTTCTTACTGACTGTTTCCCACTATATGTGTCTTCGCTTCACTGCTGTTACGCTACATAAATTTCCCCACTGTGGGACTAATAAAGGAAATCTGAATCTGAATCCACACGCTTGCCCTGAGGGGCTCTACCACATGACATCTGTGGGTCAGGGGCCTCATGGGCACTTTTTGGACCAAAGTCAGTCCTGGCCCCCAACAGGTCCTGCCTTGACCTTTTGAAGGGGAGAGATAGGCGAGCTGGGAACTGTGAGCTACGCCCATGTGCTTGAGATATGTTGTCGCGCTGGCTGGGCTCTACCACTGGCTCAAATTTCAGCACTCTTACTGCTTCCTGTGGGGTTATAATGGCCCACTTCCTCATTCCATTTCTCCTATTTATTTAGGTTAGGGCATCATTCCTAACTTTTTTAGACAGGAATTTGGAATATTGAATATGTCATTTTTTCACAAAAAAACACACAAAACCTCTTGAGCTCGACTTCCCGGTCGCAGCGGTGACCCAGGCATCGACGTACGACAAACGGTCCCGGAATTACTTGCCCGGAAATTAAAACGCCCACCTTTGGCGGCGCAGTAACTTTTCGACACCTTGGCCCAGGGACGTAAACAAGGTGTCTACTGAAAAGGGGGCAAAACCCTCTACAAAATATCTGCATGGAACGTTTCCACACCCCTCTACTCGTCTCATGTAAAACTTTCAGAGGCTTAGAAATTGGTACGATTTTGGGGGCTGGGGGGGCCTCTATCTCGAGACCACAGGGGCGCAGGGGGGACGCGGGGCATTGTTGGAAAGGGTGTTCTCCCCCCCCGAACAACATATGTGAAAATGGACCCCCTCGGACCCAAGCGCCAAGTCGCTTTGGCTGGAAAAATGAGGCAAGGGTCCATGTCTATCTACAACCTGTATAAATCCCAGCTCTGGGAGCTCTGGGACCATCCGAAGGCCAAGGAGCTGGTGGTGGAATACCGCAGGCATAGCCACTCTCCGCCAGCACCGGTGAGCATCCAGGGAAATCGGACATCGACACTGTGAAGTCCTACAAGTACCTGGGTGTTCACCTAAATGACAGTCTGGAACTGGACACACAACACAGACGCCCTTGTCAAGAAAGGGCAACAGCAGACTGTTCCTGCTCAGGAGGCTGAGGTCTTTTGGAGTGCAGGGACCACTCCTCAGGACCTTCTATGACTCTGTAGGTGGCATCAGCCATCTTTTACAGGATTGTCTCCTGGGCCAGCAGCATCACAGACAGGGACAGGAGGAGAATGGACAGACTGCTGAGGAGGGCCAGCTCTGTCCTGGGATGCCCCCTGGACTCAGTGGAGGTGGTGGGAAACGGGAGGATGATGGCTAAGCTGTCATCCCTGTTAAACAACACGTCCCACCCTCTACACAGGGACAGTCTGACAGCTCTGGGCAGCAGCTCCTTCAGTGAGCGGCTGCTCCATCCACGCTGTGTGAAGGAGAGTGTACCGCAGGTCCTTCCTGCCTGCTGCTATCAGACTGTACAACAAACAAAATGCCCGCTAGTGTGCAGTGAATAGACAATAAACAATAAACTGTGCAACAACAATACACTTCTGTTCATTATTCATCACTATTTCACAGTTTTTTTGCACTCCCTGAGATATTATATATTTCTCATATGTATACTCTCAGGCACACTCCCTCTGTACTATGTACAGGTTTTACTTACATTTATAGTTCTAATTATTTATCTTGGATTATTTGACCTTTTATTTCATTTTATTTTATTTCATGTCTTAGATTTCTTACTGACTATTTCCCACTATGTGTCTTCAGCTGCTGTTACGCTGTAAATTTCCCCGCTGTGGGACTAATAAAGGGAATCTGAATCTGAATCCAAACGCTCGCCCTGAGGGGCTCTACCAGACATCTGTGGGTCAGGGGCCTGCAAGGGCACTTTTTGGACCAAAGTCAGTCCTTGCCCCCAACGGGCTTTGATCTTTTGAAGGGGAGAGATAGACGGGCTGGGAACTGTGAGCTAGGCGCCATGTGCTTGAGATATGTTGTTGCGCTGGCTGGGCTCTACCAGTGGCTCAAATTTCAGCACTCTTACTGCTTCCTGTGGGGTTGTAATAGGCCCACTTCCATATTCCATTTCCCTATTTATTTAGGTTAGGGCATCATGCCTAACTTTTTTAGACAGGTATGTTGGAATGTTGAATATACTTTTTGGTCCAAACTTGGTCCTGGCCCCAAAAGGGTCTTGATCTCTTGAAGGGGGTTGGTAGACAAACTGGGAACTGTTTAAACCATCCCCGTGGACCCCACGGTCTCTGTGGAATTCCACTGAGAAATTAGTGCAAAAATGAATGGGGATAAATACGGTAGTGGTGTTTTGGAATGACAAAATGGCCGCCTCAGTTAGGGCGGGGTTAGAGGCGGGGCTATGTAAGTTGTAAAAACAGAAGCCCCGAAGGGTCCCACACGTACCCCCAAGTCGGTGAACCCGTAAGTCTACTTTGAAAATTGCATGTATTTGGCCTCTGGGACTCTGAAATCTTCAATTCAGCTGCCCTCTCGATTCGGCCAAGGGAGCGGGGGATGGGCAGAATTGCCGATTTCTATCAGAAGGTCACAGAGCCTCGCGAGAGGTGTCTACGGAAAGGCCTCAGTCCCCTGAATCAGAAAATGTAAGAACGGGGCCTCTGCAGCCTACCGCTCAGACCCTAGATGGTGCCAAAAACCTGAAAATGTCAACATTTTGAGGGGGCGTATCTCTGCGAAGGAGGGTCGCAGGAGCCAAACGAAGATGTCCACGCGCTCGCCCCGAAGGGGCTCTACCAGACATCTGTGGGTCAGGGGCCTGTGGGCACCTTTTGGACCCAAACGGGTCCTGGACCCCAACAGGCCTTGACCTTTTGAAGGGGAGAGATAGACGAGCTGGGAACTGTGAGCTACGCCCATGTGCTTGAGATATGATGTAGCGCGGGCAGGGCTCTACCAGTGGCTCAAATTTTAGCACTCTTACTGCTTCCTGTGGGGTTGTAATGGCCCACTTCCTCATTCCATTTCTCTATTTATTTAGGTTAGGGCATCATTCCTAACTTTTTTAGACAGGAATTTGGAATGTTGAATAAGTAATTTTTTCACAAAAAAAAGCACAAAACCTCTTGAGCTCGACTTCCCGGTCGCAGCGGTGACCCAGGCATCGACGTACGACAAACGGTCCCAGAATTACGTGCCCGGAAAGTAAAACGCCCACCTTTGGAGGCGTGTAACTTTTCGACCCGACCTTCTTTGTCCCAGGGACATAAACAAGGTGTCTACGGAAAGGGAGCAAAACCTTCTACAAAATATCTGGGGATCGTTTCCACACCCCTCCCCTCGTCTGCGTAAACCTTCGTAGAGGCTTAGAAATCGCGATTTTTGGGGGGGGTCTGTATCTCGGGACCACAGGGGCGCAGGGGGACGTGAGGGGCATTGTTGGAAAGGGTGTCCCCTCCCGAACAACATATGTGAAAATGGACCCCCTTGGATCCAAGCGCCAAATCACTTTGGATGGAAAACTGAGGCAGAGGTCCATGTCTATATACAACCTGTATAAATCCCAGCTCTGGGCGAGAAACTTTCTTGGTTCAAGGCCTACGGGGATGAGTGAGGGCTCGTTGGACAGGTCTCGACTCCCTGAATCAGACAATGTACAAACCGGCCCCCTGCAGTCTCACCGTTCAGGCTCAGACGCTTGGTGGCGCCGAACCTGTAAAAATGTCAACATTTTGAGGGGGCGTATCTCTGCGAAGGAGCGTCCGCAGGAGCCAACCATGTGGGCTTCCACACGCTTGCCCTGAGGGGCACTACCAGATATCTGTGGGTCAGGGGCCTGCGGGCACTTTTTGGACCAAAGTCAGTCCTGGCCCCCAACGGGCCTTGACCTTTTGAAGGGGAGAGATAGGCGAGCTGGGAACTGTGAGCTACGCCCATGTGCTTGAAATATGTTGTCGCTGCGGGCTGGGCTCTACCACTGGCTCAAATTTCAGCACTCTTACTGCTTCCTGTGGGGTTATAATGGCCCACTTCCTTATTCCATTTCTCTATTTATTTAGGTTAGGGAATCATTCCTAACTTTTTTAGACAGGAATTTGGAATATTGAATATGTCATTTTTCACAAAAAAAAGCACAAAACCTCTTGAGCTCGACTTCCCGGTCGCCAGCATGGTGACCCAGGCATCGACGTCCGACAAACGGTCCCGGAATTACGTGCCCGGAAAGTAAACGCCAACCTTTGGCGGCGCAGTAACTTTTCGACTCCTTGGCCCAGGGACGTAAACAAGGTGTTTACATAAAGGGGGCAAAGCCCTCTACAAAATATCTGCGAATCGTTTCCACACCCCTCCACTAAACGTCCGCGTAAACCTTCGTAGAGGCTTAGAAATGGCGATTTTTTGAGGGGGGTCCTCTATCTCGAGACCACAGGGGCTTGCAGGGGACGGGGGCATTGTTGGAAAGGGTGTTCTCCCTCCCGAACAACATATGTGAAAATGGACCCCCTCGGACCCAAGCGCCAAGTCGCTTTGGCTGGAAAAATGAGGCAAGGGTCCATGTCTATCTACAACTTGTATAAATCCCAGCTCTGGGAGCTTTGGGACCATCCGAAGGCCAAGTAGCTGGTGGTGGAATACCGCAGGCATAGCCACTCTCCGCCAGCAACCGGTGAGCATCCAGGGAACGGACATCGACTCTGTGAAGTCCTACAAGTACCTGGGTGTTCACCTAAATGACAGTCTGGAACTGGACACACAACACAGACGCCCTTGTCAAGAAGGGCAACAGCAGACTGTTCCTGCTCAGGAGGCTGAGGTCTTTTGGAGTGCAGGGACCACTCCTCAGGACCTTCTATGACTCTGTGGTGGCATCAGCCATCTTTTACAGGATTGTCTGCCTGGGCCAGCAGCATCACAGACAGGGACAGGAGGAGAATGGACAGACTGGTGAGGACGGGCCAGCTCTGAGTCCTGGGATGCCCCCTGGACTCAGTGGAGGTGGTGGGAAACGGGAGGATGATGGCTAAGCTGTTCATCCCTGTTAAACAACACGTCCCACCCTCTACAGGACAGTCTGACAGCTCTGGGCAGCTCCTTCAGTGAGCGGCTGCTCCTTCCACGCTGTGTGAAGGAGAGGTACCGCAGGTCCTTCCTGCCTGCTGCTGTCAGACTACACAACAAACAAAATGCCCGCTAGTCTGCAGTGAATAGACAATAAACAATAAACTGTGCAACAACAATACACTTCTGTTCATTATTCATTTATCACTATTTCACTGTTTTTTGCACTCCCTGAGATATTATATACATTTCTCATATGTATACTCTCAGGCATACTCCCTCTGTACTATGTACAGGTTTACTTACATTTATAGTTCTAATTATTTATCTTGGATTATTTGACCTTTTATTTCATTTTATTTTATTTCATGTCTTAGATTTCTTACTGACTATTTCCCACTATGTGTCTTCAGTGCTGTTACGCTGTAAATTTTCCCGCTGTGGGACTAATAAAGGAATCTGAATCTGAATCCACACGCTCGCCCTGTAGGGGCTCTACCAGACATCTGTGGGTCAGGGGCCTGCGGGCACTTTTTGGACCAAAGTCAGTCCTGGCCCCGAAAGGGCCTTGACCTTTTGAAGGGGAGAGATAGACGGGCTGGGAACTGTGAGCTAGGCGCCATGTGCTTGAGATATGTTGTTGCGCTGGCTGGGCTCTACCAGTGGCTCAAATTTCAGCACTCTTACTGCTTCCTGTGGGTTTTAATGGTCCACTTCCTCATTCCATTTCCCTATTTATTTAGGTTAGGGTATCATGCCTAACTTTTTTAGACAGGCATTTGGAATATTGAATATGTCATTTTTTCACAAAAAAAAGCACAAAACCTCTTCAGCTCGGCCTCCCGGTTGCAGCGGTGACACAGGCATCGACGTACGACAAACGGTCATAGAATTACATGCACGGAAAGTAAAACGCCAACCTTTGGCGGCGCGTAACTTTTCGACCCCTTGGCCCAGGGACGTAAACAAGGTATCTACATAAAGGGGGCAAAGCCCTCTACAAAATATCTGCGGATCGTTTCCACACCCCTCCCTCGTCTGCGTAAACCTTCGTAGAGGCTTAGAAATGGCGATTTTTGGGGGGGTCTGTATGTCAAGACCACTGGGGCACAGGGGGGACGCGAGGGCATTGTTGGAAAGGGTGTCCCCTCCCGAACAACATATGTGAAAATGGACCCCCTCGGACCCAAGCGCCAAATCACTTTGGCTGGAAAAATGAGGCAGAGGTCCATGTCTATCTACAACCTGTATAAATCCCAGCTCTGGGCCAGAAACTTTCTTCTTTCAAGGCCTACGGGGATGAGTGAGGGCTCGTTGGACAGGTCTCCGCTCCCTGAATCAGACAATGTAACAACCGGGCCTCTGCAGTCTACCGTTCGGATGCCTGGTGGCGCCAAATGCCTAAAAATGTCAACATTTTGAGGGGGCGTATCTCTGCGAAGGAGCGTCGCAGGAGCCAACCGTGGGCTTCCACACGCTTGCCCTGAGGGGCACTACCAGATATCTGTGGGTCAGGGGCCTGCATGGGCACTTTTTGGACCAAAGTCAGTCCTGGCCCCCAACGGGCCTTGACCTTTTGAAGGGGAGAGATAGGCGAGCTGGGAACTGTGAGCTACGCCCATGTGCTTGAGATATGTTGTCGCGCGGGCTGTGCTCTACCACTGGCTCAAATTTCAGCACTCTTACTGCTTCCTGTGGGGTTGTAATGGCCCACTTCCTTATTCCATTTCTCTATTTATTTAGGTTAGGGAATCATTCCTAACTTTTTTAGACAGGAATTTGGAATATTGAATATGTCATTTTTTCACAAAAAAAACACAAAACCTCTTGAGCTCGACTTCCCGGTCGCCGCGGTGACCCAGGCATCAACGTCCGACAAACGGTCCCGGAATTACGTGCCTGAGAAGTAAAAACGCCAACCTTTAGCGGCGCAGTAACTTTTCGACTCCTTGGCCCAGTGACGTAAACAAGGTGTCTACATAAAGGGGGCAAAGCCCTCTACAAAATATCTGCGGATCGTTTCCACACCCCTCCACTCGTCCGCGTAAACCTTCGTAGAGGCTTAGAAATGGCGATTTTTGAGGGGGGCCTCTATCTCGAGACCACAGGGGCGCAGGGGGACGCGAGGGCATTGTTGGAAAGGGTGTCCCTCCCCCGAACAACATATGTGAAAATGGACCCCCTCGGACCGAAGCGCCAAATCACTTTGGCTTGAGAAATGAGGCAGAGGTGCATGTCTATCGACAACCTGTACGAATCCCAGCTCTGGGCCAGAAACTTTCTTGGTTCAAGGCCTACGGGGATGAGTGAGGGCTCGTTGGACAGGGCTTGGCTCCCTGAATCAGACAATGTAAGAACCGGGCCTCTGCAATCTTCCGTTCGGACGCTGCTGGTGAAAGTGCCAAAAGCCTAAAAATGTCAACATTTTGAGGGAGGCGTATCTCTGCCAAGGAGCGTCGCAGGAGCCAACCGATAGCATCCACACGCAGTATAAAGTATATTTGCCCGTATGTGGGCATCCCCCTGAGTGTATTGAGTCCACTTAGAGTCCAATAGGAGACCTTCCATTTTTGGTCCCATAGGAATGAATGGGGTTTGAAAATGGAAGTTGGGTGAATGCTGTTAAAGTGTGTGGAAATGAGTGGGAGTGGGCTGTAAAGTATATTTCCCGTCTGTGGGCGTCCCCCTGAGTGGATTGAGTCCACTGAGAGTCCAATAGGAGACCTTCCATTTTTGGTCCCATAGGAATGAATGGGGTTTGAAAATGGAAGTTGGGTGAATGCTGTTAAAGTGCGTGGAAATGAGTGGGAGTGGGCTGTAAAGTATATTTCCCGTCTGTGGGCGTCCCCCTGAGTGGATTGAGTCCACTGAGAGTCCAATAGGAGACCTTCCATTTTTGGTCCCATAGGAATGAATGGGGTTTGAAAATGGAAGTGGGCTGAATGATGTTAAAGTGCGTGGAAATGAGTGGGAGTGGGCTGTAAAGTATATTTCCCGTCTGTGGGCGTCCCCCTGAGTGGATTGAGTCCACTGAGAGTCCAATAGGAGACCTTCCATTTTTGGTCCCATAGGAATGAATGGGGTTTGAAAATGGAAGTGGGCTGAATGCTGTTAAAGTGCGTGGAAATGAGTGGGAGTGGGCTGTAAAGTATATTTCCCGTCTGTGGGGGTCCCTCTGAGTGGACTGAGTCCACTGAGAGTCCAATAGGAGACCTTCCATTTTTGGTCCCATAGGAATGAATGGGGTTTGAAAATGGAAGTGGGCTGAGTGCTGTTAAAGTGCGTGGAAATGAGTGGGAGTGGGCTGTAAAGTATATTTCCCGTCTGTGGGGGTCCCCCTGAGTGGACTTGAGTCCACTGAGAGTCCAATAGGAGACCTTCCATTTTTGGTCCCATAGGAATGAATGGGGTTTGAAAATGGAAGTTGGGCTGAGTGCTGTTAAAGTGCGTGGAAATGAGTGGGAATGGGCTGTAAAGTATATTTCCCGTCTGTGGGCGTCCCCCTGAGTGGACTTGAGTCCACTGAGAGTCCAATAGGAGACCTTCCATTTTTGGTCCCATAGGAATGAATGGGGTTTGAAAATGGAAGTGGGCTGAGTGCTGTTAAAGTGCGTGGAAATGAGTGGGAGTGGGCTGTAAAGTATATTTCCCGTCTGTGGGGGTCCCCCTGAGTGGACTTGAGTCCACTGAGAGTCCAATAGGAGACCTTCCATTTTTGGTCCCATAGGAATGAATGGGGTTTGAAAATGGAAGTTGGGTGAATGCTGTTAAAGTGTGTGGAAATGAGTGGGAGTGGGCTGTAAAGTATATTTCCCGTCTGTGGGCGTCCCCCTGAGTGGATTGAGTCCACTGAGAGTCCAATAGGAGACCTTCCATTTTTGGTCCCATAGGAATGAATGGGGTTTGAAAATGGAAGTTGGGTGAATGCTGTTAAAGTGTGTGGAAATGAGTGGGAGTGGGCTGTAAAGTATATTTCCCGTCTGTGGGGGTCCCCCTGAGTGGACTTGAGTCCACTGAGAGTCCAATAGGAGACCTTCCATTTTTGGTCCCATAGGAATGAATGGGGTTTGAAAATGGAAGTGGGCTGAGTGATGTTAAAGTGCGTGGAAATGAGTGGGAGTGGGCTGTAAAGTATATTTCCCGTCTGTGGGCGTCCCCCTGAGTGGATTGAGTCCACTGAGAGTCCAATAGGAGACCTTCCATTTTTGGTCCCATAGGAATGAATGGGGTTTGAAAATGGAAGTGGGCTGAGTGCTGTTAAAGTGCGTGGAAATGAGTGGGAGTGGGCTGTAAAGTATATTTCCCGTCTGTGGGGGTCCCCCTGAGTGGACTGAGTCCACTGAGAGTCCAATAGGAGACCTTCCATTTTTGGTCCCATAGGAATGAATGGGGTTTGAAAATGGAAGTGGGCTGAATGCTGTTAAAGTGCGTGGAAATGAGTGGGAGTGGGCTGTAAAGTATATTTCCCGTCTGTGGGCGTCCCCCTGAGTGGACTGAGTCCACTGAGAGTCCAATAGGAGACCTTCCATTTTTGGTCCCATAGGAATGAATGGGGTTTGAAAATGGAAGTTGGGTGAATGCTGTTAAAGTGCGTGGAAATGAGTGGGAGTGGGCTGTAAAGTATATTTCCCGTCTGTGGGGGTCCCCCTGAGTGGACTGAGTCCACTGAGAGTCCAATAGGAGACCTTCCATTTTTGGTCCCATAGGAATGAATGGGGTTTGAAAATGGAAGTTGGGTGAATGCTGTTAAAGTGTGTGGAAATGAGTGGGAGTGGGCTGTAAAGTATATTTCCCGTCTGTGGGGTCCCCCTGAGTGGATTGAGTCCACTGAGAGTCCAATAGGAGACCTTCCATGTTTGGGTACCCATAGGAATGAATGGGGTTTGAAAATGGAAGTTGGGTGAATGCTGTTAAAGTGTGTGGAAATGAGTGGGAATGGGCTGTAAAGTATATTTCCCGTCTGTGGGCGTCCCCCTGAGTGGACTGAGTCCACTGAGAGTCCAATAGGAGACCTTCCATTTTTGGTCCCATAGGAATGAATGGGGTTTGAAAATGGAAGTTGGGTGAATGCTGTTAAAGTGTGTGGAAATGAGTGGGAGTGGGCTGTAAAGTATATTTCCCGTCTGTGGGCGTCCCCCTGAGTGGATTGAGTCCACTGAGAGTCCAATATGAGACCTTCCATTTTTGGTCCCATAGGAATGAATGGGGTTTGAAAATGGAAGTGGGCTGAGTGATGTTAAAGTGTGTGGAAATGAGTGGGAATGGGCTGTAAAGTATATTTCCCGTCTGTGGGGGTCCCCCTGAGTGGATTGAGTCCACTGAGAGTCCAATAGGAGACCTTCCATTTTTGGGTCCCATAGGAATGAATGGGGTTTGAAAAAGTCCTGCGGTGTATTTTGGTGAAGTAATCCTGTGTGAGGCATTCAGAAGCACATTGCAGACCAGTTGGAGTCGTTTGCACCTCAAAATTCTAATTTGGGACATGAAATTTTTAATTTGGAAAGTTGACCAAAAATTTTGATCCATTTAATACAAATTTGGAATTTGGAATTTGGAATTGGAATTTGGAATTTTCCTTGCGCCACCTGGTGGTCATGGGTGGTATTGCATGGCGTCAGATCGCGACCAAAGTTATATCATTGGATGCGCAAGAACGCGCTGAATCCAATGGTGGTATCAGTAAAGCTGTCAAACCTTGTCCTGATTTTTAAATGGATGTTAAAGACATAGGTAGATATTTGGAAGGAATATGCCCACATCGATTGGCTCATCGAGCCGGTTCCAACGCACTAGGTCTCATGCCTGGGAGCCGACCTTCCAGGTTAGTACTGACCCCTAATTAGGGTTAGGGTTAGGGTTAGGGTTAGGGTTAGGGTTAGGGTTAGGGTTGGGGTTAGGGTAGGGTTAGGGTTAGGAGGGTTAGGGTTAGGGTTAGGGTTAGGGTTGAGGTTAGGGTTAGGGTTAGGGGTTAGGGTTAGGGGTTAGGGTTGGGAAAACAGATTCCCTCTCCCGAAGGAGAAGGCAGGTGCTCGGGCCATCCCACCGAAACCCCCGAAACCACGGTCCCTCTGTTGTTGCTGGTACTGTGGTTGGCGGGCGCGCTGCTTCCTGCGTCCATAACGTGCCACTTGCCACCCGTCCTCCATGATGTGGCTACAAAAACAAAAAACAAACAACTAAAGGAGGCTTCCCTTAAAGTGAGAAGTAATGTCCCTAAAATAAAAAAATTGAACAGAAAGTGTCCTCCACAAAAAGCTGGAGGTTAAACAATCAAAGAAATTCAATAGTCCTTCAAAAAAGAAAAAAAGATTAATTCAACTAAAAACTCTTCTCAAAAAATATCCAAAACAGAAAAAAGTGCCCAAAATACGCGACGTTTCGACCCTATCGGGTCTTCTTCAGGCTGTGGGCACTAGAAAACCAACAAAGGTAAGTCACTGAGCTCTGAGATGTACTCCCTACGAAGCCCAGGATCGAAATGAAGGTAGGTTGCATTGACTGGAGTGGGTGGAATGTTCGTATAGGGGCTTTGATGTGTATATGCTTTGATGTAGCTGTGATGTGTATGTGTGTATGTGTGTGTGTTGCCCGGCATTCCATTTTTTTACCCCCCCACTCCCAAATGTTTTTAGCAACGGTATTTTAAGGTTTTTAAAAATAAATCATAGATTAAAACATGAAATACAACTGTATATAACCATAATATTTTTATATATTTTTAATTAATTTTTTTAATTTTTTATTTTTTATGCATTTTTAATCTTTTATTAATGTTTTAACGTTTTTAAATTGTTATATGTTAAATGAATTATATGTAAACTGAAATGACATAAAAATATGAAACAATATAAAAATATGAAATTAAAAAGCCGGCATAGGATCTAAGAGTTAGGGCTAATATTAAATCAATGTTAGGGTTAGATATAGAAAGGAATGTTAGGGTTAGGGTTGGCACATAGGTTATGGTTTGGAATTAGGGTTAAGTTCAGGAAAGGAGGTTAGGATTAAGGTAAAAAACTCAAATGTTAGGGTTAGGGTTAGAGACTAGGGTTAGGGTTAGACATAGAACTCAAATGTTAGGGTTAGGGTTAGGCATAGAACTCAAATGTTAGGGTTAGGGTTAGGCATAGAGCTCAAATGTTAGGTTAAGGTTAGGGTTAGGGTTAGGGTTAGGGTTAGGGGTTAGGTTTAAGAAGGGGTTAGGGGTTAGGCAAGGGGAAACAACAATCCGTCCCTAAACGGGTCGGGGATGCGCTGTCCATCCCGGTCTCCCTAGTCTCTCGTCCTGAGTCCCAAGTAGGCTGGCGGGAGGTACTGGCGTCTCCTGCCATAACGCATCCTCCGTCCAGCCCTGGTTGTCATAGGCCATGTTGGCCTGTTGGTTTTTAAATATTTAACTTAAATTAAGGTTTTTAACAAAAATAAAAAAATAAAATAAAAAATTAACTTATTAAAAAATGAACTTGTTTTTAACTAAAGGAAACTTAACTTCTAAATGTGCCCACGCGTGACGTTTCGACCCTGAAGGGGTCTTCTTCAGGCTAGGGCACGAAAAAGACTAGCTAAAAGAGCTTGCAGAGCGCTAAGATGTTGCCTCTTCGAAAGCTGAAATCCAAATGAGGTAGGTGGCAGGCAAATCCCATTGGTTTGAATGGATGGAATGTTGGCTTTGATGTTGGCTTTGATGTTAGTAGTGTGTATTGGATCCTGTTTTTTAACCCTTTTTATGCCGAATAAATTTTTCCTGTATATTTGTAACCCATTTTAACTATTATAATGAACTGTTATTTATTGAAATGCGTATTTATATATTTATGAATTATTTATTTATGAAAATATTTATTTTGTATGTAATATTTTTAGATTGTGTATATTTTTGTGTGATATTAAATGCTATGAAAAAATATTGTGTTTCTTATTTATCTTATGAAAATGAATATTTATTGTTAAAATAATTAAATAATAAATTTAAAAATAGCCCAAATTAGGGTTAAGAGTAAGGAAGGATGAGGAGAGGAAGATGTTAGGGTTAGGGAAAGAGGGAAGGAAGATGTTAGGGTTAGAAAAAGGAAAGAGGGAAGGGAGATGTTAGGGTAAGGTAAGAAGGGGGAAGGGAGATGTTAGGGTTAGGGAAGAAGGGGGAAGGAGATGTTAGGGTTAGGGGAGAAGGGGGAAGGAGATGTTAGGGTTAGGGAAAGAGGAGGGAGGGAGATGTTAGGGTTAGGATTAGGGTTAGGGTTAGGGGTTAGGGTTAGGTTAGGGGTTAAAGGTTAGGGTTAGGGTTAGGG
Organism: Scortum barcoo; assembly: GCA_023238725.1. Taxonomy (NCBI): domain Eukaryota; kingdom Metazoa; phylum Chordata; class Actinopteri; order Centrarchiformes; family Terapontidae; genus Scortum; species Scortum barcoo. Next base: position 14,600,387 of record CM041541.1, on the reverse strand, counting down.
TTAGGGTTAGGGTTAGGGGTTAGGGGGTTAGGGAAAGGGGGCCTGAGCCCTTCCCCCAGAGGGGAAGACTGGTGCACGGGCCCTCCGAATTACCCATGTAAATTTCCCCATACCCTTGGCCCCAATCATCTGGATGGGTGCGCTATGGGCGACGGCGTCCCCAGCGCACTGCACAGTCCAATCATCCATGTTTGATTTTTTGTTTTTATTCTGTTTTTATTTTTTTTTTTTATGTTTTTATGTATTTTTTTTGTTCTTTGTTGTTTTATTGTTTTTTTCGTTATTTTTTATAGTTTGTTTATTTTTTTGTCTATTTTTTGTTTTTTAATTAAGTTTCAAAAAATAAAAAAAAGAAAAGAAAAAACTGAAAGCGCTTCCCCAAAAAAATGGGGAAGGAAAAAACAAATCTCAATAAACAACTAAGGAAGGGTGTGCTAAAAAAACGACGTTTCGATCAATCAAGATCTTCTTCAGGCAAAAGCACACCAAAAAAGGAAGAATGGCTTATAATCAGCAGAGCAGCAGAGCAGTGTGTCTCCATGAAGAGCCAGAGTGAGAATGACAGCCTGACTGTGTTTCCACTAAGCACATGCGCTTTAGAATGTTCGCACTCAGAAAAGGCTTTTATCCACAGATTTTAGTTTTTAGGCTCCACCCTCTTTTCTGTTAACTCCTTAGTGTCCAAATCAAATGTACTTCTATTTTCCCTTTATAATTGAATAATATTATGAATTTAAAGCCAAGTTTTATTAACTCTTTATGTGCCAATCTGAATTATAATAAGAATTTATGATTTTTAGTATTTTAACTATTTTAACTCCTTATACTCCCCATGAATTGAAATGAACTTTATTTTTCTTAATGTAATTTTAATGTACCAAAATAATTTAACCCTTTCTTAACCAAATTTTTAATGACTTTTTTATCCCTTATGCATAACTTAACGGTTTTTAACAATTATTTATGCTTGATACCAATTATTTATGCTTTTTAACTATATTAACCATATTTAACGCTTTTAGAACTTTTAACCCCTAATGTGCCAAATTGTTTTTAATGCTTCAATAAATATTTATTTATACTTTTTTAGCTATCCCATAATTTTTAACCCTTCATGTGCCCAATAAATGTTTTTTAACCCTTTATGTGCCCAATAAATGTTTTGTAACCCTTTGTACTGCCAATAAACAATAAACAAAATATATAACCCCTCCCCTTTGTTATGTATGTATTTATTTATTTTAATATTTATTTATTTATATATTTATTAGGGGTGTAGGGGTTTAGGTTAGAGTAGGGCTGGGATAAGGACACCAACTTAAACAGGGATAGAACTTAGGGTTAGGCATGGGTTAAAATGGTTAGGGTTAGGGTAAGGGCTGGGATAGGGCTAAGAAAACTAAAAAAAAAAAAGGGTTAGTTAGAAGTTAGTTAGGTTAGCAGGCTTAGTACAAGAAATAGTTGTACAGGGTTGTGTGTGTCAGGGAAGAAGTCAGGGTGGGGGTTGTGGGGTTGAAATAGGTCAGGCTAGGGGTTGTGCTTGTGTTGTGGGTGTGTTGTGTGTTAAAGGTTGTGTTGTGTGGCTAGGTTGAAGTTGTGCTGGCTAGGGGAGGGTTGGGTTGGTGTGTGTGTTGTGTTGGTGGGTTGTGTGTTGTGCTGGAAGAAGGTGTTGTGTTAAAGGAAGTTGTGTTGTGGGTTGAAGTTTGGGTTAAAGGTGTTGTGTTGTGTTGTGTTGTGTTGAGTTGTGTTGTGTTGTGTTGTGTTGTGTTGTGTTGTGTTG
>CM041541.1:14573043-14598107 GCA_023238725.1 Scortum barcoo | reverse complement strand
GCTGTCTGTCTACTGTGTGATGGAGAGGGTGCTGATCATTGTCCATGATGGATAATAGTCTATTCAGCATTCTCCTCTCCACCACGGTCTCAAAAGGACTCCAGCCTGAGACCAAGCACAGAGCCAGCCTTCTTGATGATTTTATCAGGTCTGTTAGTGTCGCTGGCTCTGATGCTGCTGCCCCAACACACGGCAGCAAAGAAAATGGCGCTGGCAACAACAGACTGGTAAAAAATCTCCAACATCCTGCTGCCCACGTTGAAGGATCTCAGCTTCCTCAGGAAATAGAGTCTGCTCATCCCCTTCTTGTACACAGCCTCTGTGTTAGATTTCCAGTCCAGTCTGTTGTCGATCACCACTCCCAGGTATTTGTAGTCCTCCACCTCTTCCACCACCTCCCCCCTGATCCGTAGTGGCTGTGAAGGCATCTTCTTCCTCCTGAAGTCGAATCACCATCTCTCTGGTCTTGTTGACATTCAGCCTCAGGTGATTCTGTTCGGACCACTCTACAAAGTTGTCTACCAGTGTCCTGTACTCACCCTCCTCTCCCTCTCTTATACAACCCGACAACAGCTGAGTCATCAGAAAACTTCTGCAGATGACATGACTCAGAGTTGTACTGAAAGTCAGTGGTGTATAAGGTGAAGAGGAAGGGAGAAAGCACAGTTGCACTGCAGCTGCAGGTGATGGGTGTTGACGACACAATGATCTCCTGTATCACTGACCACCACATCAGACAGGACACTGCCCAGACGGACAAACTGTGGCCTGCCTGTCAAGTAGTCAGTAATCCAGGAGATCATTGTGTCGTCAACACCCATCACCTGCAGCTTCTCACCCAGTAGCAGCGGCTGAATGGTGTTGAAGGCACTGGAGAAATCAAACAATGTGATCCTCACAGTGCCTCCTCCACCATCCAAATGCATATGGGCTCGTTGCAGCAGGTAGATGACAGCATCATCGACTCCTAAATGGGGCTGATAGGCAAATTGCAAAAGGATCCAGAAACTTCCTCACCCGTGGCCTCAGCTGGGCTAAGACCAGTCTCTCCAGGACCTTCATCACATGAGATGTGAGGGTGACTGGTCTGTAGTCTGCCGGGTCTGATGGCCTCGACATTCTTGGGGACTGGAACCAAGCAGGACATCTGTGGGGGGTCATATGCATCCATGGCATTAGCATACAGGAGATCCAGCGTTTTATTGTCTCTGGTGGGGCAGTCAACATATTGATGAAAGTTATTTAAAGTTTTGTCCAGTGAGCCATGATTAAAATCGCCTGTAATAACCATGAATGCATCCAGGGTGGTCAGTTTGTAGTTTAGCAGTGGTGGAGCTGATGACCTTCACAGGCCACTGCTGCATCAGCTGATGGAGGGGAATGTAAACAGCGATAACAATGGTAGACATGAACTCCCTCGGTAAATAATACGGGCGCATTCCCACAGCCAGCAGCTCAGTGTCCGGGGTACAGAGCTGTTCCTTCACATTGACATGTCCGGGACTGCACCACCTCTCACTCACATAAAGTGCAAGCCCGCCACCCTTCTTCTTCCGACTTTTGGAGCAGTCTCTGTCTCCCCAAACCAAACTAACCTGAATCTCACCGCTGCTGTCCGGGACTGTGCGAGTGCAGCCAAGCAAGTTTCACTGAAGCAAAAGATGCTGCATGGGTTTTCCCTCTGGGTCTGCACCAGCGCTGCACCTCACGGTCCCCGTTATAATCTCCGGGACCGCTGGATTAGGTTATGTCTTCTCCTTTTCTCCCTCCGTTTGGCTCCAGACCTGCACCCCCTGCGCTCTCCTCCAGTAACTCCCAAGTGGGACCACAGGGACCACAGGTCTGTCTCTGGGCAGCAGCACAGGCTCACTCAGCGTGTAAACAATGCCCCACTGCTGCTGGCAGGCAAACTTCTCCTTACTACAAAGAGTGAAAAAAGTAACAGAAGGGGAGAAGAAGGCTAACAAAACTTAGTCCAGCCATTGTCACAACTTTTATAAACAGGTTGTGATTGATCCGAAAAAACAACGAAAAGGAAAAAAACAACAAATAACAAAAGTTAAAAAACACGACGGGAGAAACAGCAGGAACTCTCACCTACTACATGCAGTACTACATGCAGTACTACAGGCAGTACTACAGGCAGTACTACATGCAGTACTACATGCAGTACTACATGCAGTACTACATGTTCAAATTTCAAATTTATTTATTTACACCCTCTGTCCTTAGACCCTCGAACCAGGTCAGGAAAAACTTCAAAAAAAGCCTTTATGGGAAAAAGAAGAAACCTGAGGAAGAGCCACAGATGAGGGATCCCTCTCCCTGGGACGGACAGACGTGCAATAGATGCCACATGTACAGAGAACATCATCATCAGTCATATATGGAGTTAAACATGGGTCGCATAATAAGCTGTAGATAAACTGAGTTCATGGGTTTAGTCCATGTGTGAAGGTATCACAGGTAATGGAAATGAGTCTGTGAGTCCAGGTGCATCTCTAGATGTCCTCATATGGAGCTCTGGGCCACTCGACCTTCTCTCCACAGCACAGACACAGATCATGTCCCCACCAGGCCAGTGAACCTCAGACAGATGGACCACAACCAGAATCAGTGAGGAACCTGCAAGACTGGAGAGAACAAAGAGGACCGGGGCTCCGGCAGTAACATGCACTTTACAGGACATAAGAGTATTCACATTAACCACTTTAACACTTTAACCAATTTAACCAATTTAACCAGTTTAGTTTATAAGCTGACTCCAGTTTGCACTACTACTACCATCATATCTGTTTGCACTCTGTGATTTTGCCATGTCTTTGTTTTATTGCCATGTTGATTTAGTTGTAATCATTGCTTATTTTGTTGTATTTTGCTTATGCATCTTCATGTCATCTTCTTCATCCGCCTTGCCACCAGTCCGGGACAGCGGCAGGCGTCTGCCCAGGAGGAAGCAGTATCCGCGAGTATTATAGTATTACATGCCTCCCTAGGGTCTTCCCGAGTACTACCTGCAGTCCCTGAGCACCAATTATTTCCTGGACTCAGCTGAGGCCGAGCTCTACTCGGTGCCACTGAGTCTGGTCTCAGACCAGCCTCAGCGACCGCTGGATGAGGTGCACCGATTGACCTATATGAGAGCTTGCCTTCACAGCTTACCGCTCCTTCTTCTGCACGGTCCGGTACACGACCGCATGCGCAGCATCATCTCCAACTCTGCTGTCTTTCCCTCATCGTGAACAAAACCGACCCCGAGATAAAGCGGACCTCTCCAGTCCACACCTGGAGGTCGCGCGATTCCTGTACCATCCGAACAGGCGGCCTGGAGCGTCACTGAGGCTGCACGCGGTGAAGTTGGAAGTGAACCGGAGCGAAACCGCATCATTATTGATTATTATCATATTATTATCATTATGATCATTTATTGATCACATGGCCTCAGTTGAAGCTCTCAGTTTACCCACCTACCTGCCCCTATCGGTTCTGGTCTCTTTTGGTTCCGTCCGCCTCCCTGAGGCTGACCGAACAGCCAGACTCCCGGACCCCATCAAGTCCCCACCCTCCTGACCGCGCGGCGGAGGATGCGTACTGCAGGTGGACTGAGCGCGGCGCCTCCACTTTGACTCCCCGACTCACCTGCAGCCTCCAACCCAGAAGTTTTCCTCATGAGCCTGGCAGACTCCCTGCTCTGCCAAAGGTTCCCCTGACCCGGTCTGTCCCGGTCCCAGACCCTGACCCAGTCCCGGTCCCGTAGCGCGCCATGCTGTCCGGTCTGGGCGCCGCGCCGCGCGCTCCGGAGGCGGACTGGAGCGACTCGGCGGACGCGCGGCTGACGCGCGGCGGTCACCGGGTGGTGTCGGTGTTTCTGGGAGCCTGAGCGAACCAGTAATCATGCTGACCTGGGCTGCATCATGGTTCTGGGCTTCCTCAACAACCTGCTGGTCCTGGTCCTGTTCTGCCGCTTCAGGACTCTGCGGACCCCCGTCAACATGCTGCTGCTCAACATCAGCGTCAGCGACATGCTGGTCTGCGTCTGCGGCACCGCGCTCAGCTTCGCCTCCAGCCTGCAGCGCCGCTGGATGTACGACTCTGGTCTGCGTCTGCGGCAGGAGCTGTAGCTGCTGCAGCGCAGCTCAGGCTGGCCGCCACGGCTGCATGTGGTACGGCTTCATCAACTCCTGCTTCGGTAAGAGCGCGACCAGCAACACCGGGACCACATTAAACACCTGAAACACCCGTGGTTTCTCTGGCCTCAGGTTTTCCAGGTGTTCCGGGTGTTGCAGGAGTTTTATGAGTTCCTCCAATCCACGCCTCAACCAGCGTCAGTCTGAATTACCAGGGACTCCAGGTGGTTCAGTGGTACCTACCTGACCCTCTTTCGGTGGAACTGACCCGTGGCTCTGGCCCGGCCAGGCCCGCAGCCTGCGAGATGTTTTAGTCCGAGCCTTGTCGCCCTCAGGCATCGTGTCCCTGGTCTCTCTGGCCGTCCTGTCCTATGACTTCGTTACAGCACCCTGATGGTGTACAACATCGTGTCGTGGTCTCAGGCATCCTACTACCGCATTGATGCCAGCTTACAGCACCCTGGTCTGATGTCTACTTCGCTGGACTGTAGGAAGCACCCTGCGGCATGCCCCCCTGTTCTTCAGGACTACAGGAAGAGCTGGGGGGCCTCAGTTTCCGGCTGTCCGAGCCTTGTCTGCTGGCCTGGCTGGCAGTGGGGGGGTCTTGGCACACTGTACCAGCCCCCCCTCCCTGGTGTGGACAGTGCCCCCCCTGCTGGGCTGGAGCAGTTACGGTCTGGAGGGGGCCGGGACCAGCTGCTCGGTGACATGGACCGAGAGATCGTTGGGCTCTCACTCCTACATCATCTGTCTGTTCGTCTTCTGCCTCGGCCTCCCCGTCCTCGTCATGGTCTACTGCTACGGCCGCCTTCTGCACGCCGTCAAACAGGTGGGTCACATGGTAACACACATGGGTCACATGGTCTGTCAGGTGTCTCTGACAGTTCACCCTGTGTTTTATCTGTCAGGTGGGTCGTATCAGGCGGACGGCGGCGCGTCACAGAGAGTTTCACATCCTGTTCATGGTCATCACCACGGTGGTGTGCTACCTGCTGTGCTGGATGCCGTACGGCATCGTGGCCATGATGGCCACCTTCGGCCGGCCGGGGCTGATCAGCCCGGTTGCCAGCATCGTCCCGTCGATCCTCGCCAAGAGCAGCACCGTCATTAACCCAGTCATCTACATCCTCATGAACAAACAGGTATTCACACCTGTCGTCTGTCTCAGACACACACAAATAAAAAAGTAATTTAATCTGATGAGCCCAGAGTCCTAATACAAGAGATCAATAGTAGCTCCCAATTATCTATAATCAGACAATAACATTGCTGACAAACAAAAAATATGAAAAAAGAAAATTAAAAAAGAAATCAAGAGAAAGACTAATGTGAAAATATGAATTAAAAAAATCAGATAAAAGAAGCGAAAAAATGTGACATTTTATTTTGTACTAAAACTTCTTGTTGTGGAAATAAATAGCGTTTAGCAAAGAAATTACTCTCACTGTCGCACACCAACATTTCAGGCGTCTGAATCTGTTTCAATTTTGTACATTTTAATTATTTATTATTCAATTACTGAAAGAAAAAAAAACACTGAACTCGGCAGGTGTTTCAAACTGTAGAAAACTGTAGAAACAAGAGTCTGAATAAACAACAATACGTGATGTTCAGTGTGATTAAAACTGAAAACTAAAACACTGCACGACTCACGAGTTTTACTCATCACTTTAGAAAACCAAACTAACTGAAAATTTGGCGTTTTAACAGCAAAAATAAAATTCAAACACATTTCTGTCACTGATCATCACTATTATTATTATTATTATTATTATTATTGTTATTCTTATATTATTATTGTTATTATTGTTATTATTATTATTATTATTGTTGTTATTATATTATTATTATTATTATTATTATTATTATTATTATTATTATTGTTATAGTTAGTTGTATTATTATTATTATTAGTAGTAGTAGTATCTCTTGTAATTGTCATCAATTGTTTTTTATTATTATACAAACAGAAATTCAGAGTCTGAAATGTTTTTTTTCGACTTTTCAGACTCTCCTGAATCATATCTGGTCATACACACACGTACAGTACACACACACACACACACACAGAGTCAGTGTATTAAATCTGTGTTGAGGTTCAGGTTCAGATCTGATCTGTTTCTGGTTTCTGTCGGAGCTGCCTGGTCTCACAAAGAGATAAAAACCAGAGGACGGAAACAAATTAAACAGTCAAATCAAAGAACACGGCAGGCGTGAGAGGACAGTGAACGGACCATTAAAGACTCAAAGAAGTTCAACCCAAGTTTGATTATAAGAATCACAAAAACTCAGTTTAATTTCATTTTGACTAAATGACCAAAAAAACAGTAAGTGAAAAGTTACTTAACTTGTGAGATATATTACCGAAATGAAGTTCAAACTTTATGAAAACTTCAGTCAGTCAAATTCAAAAGTGAAAATGCTCATTTTAGTAAACACGGGATCAAAATTATGAGAAAAAATCAAAATGGTGCTCAGGAAGTCGTGAGAGATAATTATATTAAAATGTAAGTAAAAATCATGAGTAAGTCCAGCGCCGAGAGAGTTTCTGAAAATGTTGAGATTCTCAAAGCTCAACTCACAATTTATGAGATACTTTCTCCAGTTCTTTTACTTTTAGTTTTTAGTTTTTACTTTTAAAACAAGTTCAGCGATTAAAAAAGCCCCAAAACAATCAACTCTGAATGTTCAGACAGCAGCTGTGGAAGGAAACATTTTCACTGATTGATGTTGTAGGAAATCTCCAAATCTCCCAGCGCTCCTGAATTCAACGTGTTAGACCTGGATCATGATCCATGACAGACCGCCCCCTCACTGTGTTAGACCTGGATCATGATCCATGACAGACCGCCCCCTCACTGTGTTAGACCTGGATCACACAATGGACTGTCCTGAACCCCCTGACTGTGTTAGACCTGGATCATGGCCCACACTGGACCGTTCTGAACCCCCTCAGCGTGACCTTGCCCCTCCTCAGCTGGTCTTGGTGGCCCTGGTGGATCCGCTCTGGATCAGCAGCTTCTCATACAGCAGGGGGTGATACGCTCCCAGCGTGCAGGCGTCGTCGTGGTAACGCTCGTAGTAGTGACAGAGGTCGGTCCGCCGCACGGACGGGATGAACTCGTATACACGCTGACCTCACGACACAGTGACATCATCAACAGGATACCTGGAGGACAGGAAGACGTGACATCATCACGTCACAAACACAAATCAAAATAAATAATTTAAAATGTCTCTGAAAATGAATCTTTGTCTGACATTTATAATAAAACATAAAATTTGTTTTTATAAAATAAACTGTGTTGAGCCGCCGCGTCGAGCTGAGCCTCTTAAACCTGTAAGTGTTTATTGATTATCGGTATTTAATCGATTATTGTTTGTTCCTCAGTTCTACCGCTGCTTCCTGATCCTGTTCCACTGTAAACACCAGCTGACGGAGCCCAGTCCGGCCTCCCTGCCCTCAAAGACCACCGCGGTGCGACAGCAGCCGGGCCGCCGCCACTCACCAGACCCGCCCCCGACATGGAGGGAACCAGCGCTGGTGACAAAACCGACGCTGCCGAGCCACCGGAGACTTCATCCTGATGACTGAGCACAGCACAACCCCTAACCCTAACCCGCCTCCTGGAAACTGGTGTGTGCGTGATGTCACCCAGGTGTGACCTCAGGTGTGACGGTGATCGTTTCACCTGAAAACCTTGACAGTGTGAAGCACGATCAGCTGACTGAAGGTACAGAGGATAAACTGTGTCAATACTGAGCCAGTGATAAAACAGACTGTAATGTGGCTGTATGCGGATATACGGACAGGTACAGGTACGCATAACTACACGTATATGGTAAATATGTATAACTCTACGTATAAACAAATATGGTAAATACGTATAACTACAACTGTAATAACCGTACAGAATTAAAATAACCTTCTAGAAAAGTCATGGCACCTGAAAGTCCACAAAAAAACAAATAAACTAATGATGACTAAAAACTATCGTGTGTTCAGTAAAACATTGAAAAAAAGTTATTTAAATGAATGAAAAATATTTTAAAAATGTAAGTTAAACACTCTGAACAATTTATAACTACAATCAGGATAAACAAGCAGTGTTTCTTAAAACGTATTAATTTACAAAGAAATGTGTGTTATCTAACATTCATGACCTGTTAAAAGGTACAAATCATTTTAGAAATATGAGTTTAAAACAGGCTGAGGGTCATAATGTTAAAATCAAAAATAAAATGTAAACTTGTTGTTTTATGAATGTTTTATGTTCCAGAAAATAAAAATATAAATATTTGAATATGAAAACTACAACAAATACAACTGAATTCACATTTTAAATGTCAAATTAAGTTTCAGATATGAAGCACATATTAGTGAATAATTAAAATAAACAATTTAATAATAATCCTATAAAATAATAAAATAAAACTATAATATTTTAACTTCCACTACTATTAGTATTATTAGCTAAGTAGTATGTAAACATTTAAAGCTCAAAATTAAATGTTGCTGTATAATTTAAGCATGAATTGCTCATTTAAAAAGTATTTCCAGACTCAATAACAGCCTTATGAATGTGTTTTAAGAAAAGTTATAACGTGTTTACATGTTGTTGATAAGTCAAGACATTAAATACTAAATATTAAATTTGAAATATGTTTTATATTTGTTGGACAGAAATGAACCTTCAGACTCAGTCTAACTACTCTTTTGTAATTATCATTAAATACGAGTATTATTGCAATAAAACTTATTATCTGCTTCGAGTTTGTTTTAAACTGTATGGGGGTTAAAAAGTGTCATAAAAATCTCCTTCTGTGCAGAAAACGTGAAATCGATTGTAATAATTAAGTGACTTCAGCTGCACAGTTTTACAGAATCAAATCTTCAGAAAGATTTTGTTTTATTACCAAACGAGTGACAATCTGTTTATTTAATATTTTAATGTAAACATCATCAATTTATCGTTTGAATAAAATGTGAATATTCTGTTGTTGTAAACATGTTCTGTTGAGGAAACTTTGGAGTAAAGTTCATTAAACTGATCACAATTGTCTGACTCTTCTTTACCAATAATAATATTTATGGCCTTTTATTTTATTATTATTTTATTATATATGTATTAATATACTGTGTTGACATACTAAACATTCAGCTCATATTTAAAACACATTTATACAATATGCACATTTAATATAAAATAATTCTGTTTTCTTTATATAATATTTTCACATAAATGCAGCTTTTACATTTTGTACAATAACAATAAAAAAGATATCATTAGTTATTACATTAATTATTTCATTTTATGATGAGTAAAAAATTCACATAATTGTTTTACAAAGTTTATTTCTTCTAGTTTAAAACATTTATTCAGCTTTTATTTACGTACTTATGTTTGTAGTTTTGTCTTTTTAACCTTTAAATATTTATTTTAATTAAAACAACACAATGAATATAAACTTTAAGTGCTGTGTTACTAAATCTTTCAATATCTGACATTTATTTTATGTAAATGACTTAAAGAAAACATGCACAGAGGTTTGTAGTTTAGTTTTTTACTTTATCACAGGTGTGGCTGTGACCTGTGATCTCTTAAAGGTACTCTGCTGTGTTTTTGGTGCAGTAGTGGGGTTTCTGCAGCTCGTACCTGTGAACCCTGACGAGGGCGGGTTGGGCTGGATCTGGTCCTCGGTGTTGTCCTGGATCAGGTCCCACAGGCTCCAGATGAACTCCGGGTGGAGGATGTAAAATGGCTGCTCGGGTCGGAGGCGGCGCTGTTGGACATACGGCGAGAACAGATCGAAGTCCGGCTTCTCGAACCACTGAGGGGAGCAACAAGTCAGTGAGGTGAACTTGAAAAGACCAAAGAGTAAAGTTTGAGGAGAAAATACTGAACCTGGGTCAGGTCGGAGGAGTACGGAGCCGGATCCCAGACCAGCAGAGTCCCATCGCGGTACAACGAGCTGCTGTTGAACTGATGTTTGGGCCGAGCGACAATCTGACGACAAGAACAAGAAACATCGAGCACAGGTTTGAAAAACAAGAGAAGAAGAGAGGCAGGTGAGTGGGTGGAGCCTGTACCTGCGAGTTGATGATGCGGATGGTGGTTTTGGTGCCCACGTCTCTCTCAAAGCCTTTGATGGGAGCGGCGTTGAAGCGAAGAACTGCATCATGGGAATCTGACTCCAACAGGAGAGACCAGTTTGAGAAACATCAGCAGGTGAACAGACTCACCTGTGTGACATAATAGTAATATGTGTGTGTGTGTGTTGATGTTGAAAGGTCGTGTTCAGATCAGGAACGATCAGTTTCCTGCTGACAGACTCTGATTGGATCAATAAAAATAAAAATTAATTGTGAATAAAATTTTGCAGAAAGTTGTTTGCTTTAGTTTCATCTGTTGTTTGATGATCTGATGATCCGATCAGTCCGATCAGCTGCAATGATCAATCAGTACCTGATGTTGAGGGGCCTCCTGATCCACTCACACAGAAATTGAAATTTATTACAAATTAAAGAACATGAACATTAAATCTGTTTGTTCTGAGTCCACCGTAACGGTCCGGACCCTCAGGCTGGACCTCCTGGTCCTGTACGTGGACTCACCGATCTCCCAACCCAGCGATGAGTTCAAGACGGCCCCCGCTGACATCACCACGGCGCAGCTCTGGTACTGAGACTCCTGGAGGGGCAGCGGAGGGACCAGCCGGGCCCAGCCCAGACTGGAGAACGGCTCCTCAGTCCCGTCCACCGTTTGGATCCTGGTCCTCCTCTTCAGCTCACAGTACAACTGCACCCCGGATCTGCGCCCCCCCCTCGGCCCTCGGTACACCACCTGGTGCCTGTTGGAGCTGAGCTGGACCTTCAGGACCTTCTGGAGACGAGGACTCAGCATCCCCACAGTCACGGTTTCCGGTCCATAGTCTTTGCAGGATCTCCAGAGACCTGGACTTGGAGTATTCTTCAGACCTGGACCTGTAGTCAGTCCTCCACCTCCTCCTCCAGTCTCTGTCCGAGACTCCAGCAGACCTCAGGGACCCCCCCTGAACAGACGCCAGGCGGCGAGTTTCGGTCCTGGTGAGTCGGGACTCTGCAGCAGATCTGGACCGAGTCAGCGATCTGAGGTCCAGGAAGTAACAGAACAGGGACAGGAAGAGGAAGAGCCAGATCAGCAGGACCAGCAGCACCAACTTCCTGTACAGCTTCATAGAGCCAGGGTCAGAGGTCAAACCAGGAGAGCCTGGGTCAGAGGTCAAACCAGGAGAGCCAGGGTCAGAGGTCAAACCAGGAGAGCCTGGGTCAGAGGTCGGAGCGGGTCAGAGGTCAGATCTGAGGGTCTGAGGTAGTCAACAGGAAACAAAACATCTTCATGTTTTTATTATGTGTCATGTGACCTGCTGTCAGTGCTGCAAAGTAACTGAGTACATTTACTCAAGTACTGTAGTAAAGTACAAATCTGAGGTACTTCACTTTGTACTCTATTACATTTATTGGACAGTTACTTTACAGACTTCACACAAAACACAAGAAGAATTTATAAAATCTGATGTTTCTTATGAAGTACTGAACAATTGATTCGAGTACAGCTGAGACCATCAGTCCGATCATTGATCAATCAGCTGACTGACAGACTCTCCTGATAATGGTTGAAGTTGTTGTAATGAGTCTTAATAGCGTCGTGGTCTCTCACCGGAAGGGTCCAGCAGATCAGGGTCTTGGTGGACTTCTTGGAGGTTTTGTGGGTTTGATCCTCCGGACGTCACTCTGACAAACAGATTTTACAAATGTGAAGACGTTATGATGAAGCTTTCTGTCACTCAGGTTTCACTCCTGAAGCATGAATAATCAATAATCAATCAGTCCATAAATCAATCTGACCTTTGGCTCCATCCCTCCTGATTCCTGCAGGATCAGCCTGCTCACTCATCGGTGCCTCCTCCCAGAATCCTTTGTGCTCTGAGCTGCTGCACTGTGGAAGTTAAACTTTCCTGTTATTCTCTGCTGTGGGGGCTGGGGGGTGAGCTGCAATCTGATTGGCTGGCTCAGCCTCTTTGTTTCAGCTCCACGGCGACCACATGCAGGGCCGTCACCATGACGACCGCAGTAGTGGTGGAGGACCGTGCGTCCGAGGATAATGGTGCGTTCATGTCACGCCACACAGGCCGTAACTGTGAGCCTCCGAGAGAGAAAAGAAGCAGCAGCTGATCCCAAACAGACTCGTGGGAAAAGCTCCGCAGACCTGACAAGCATACGGTCGGCCTTAAAGAGAGAGCCGATCAATACGCTGGTCTCTCATTTGTCAGACAGTCAATAAGAAGTCAGTAGACAGTAAACTGAGATGTTGCATGAGTTTAATATATTTACTGATCAATAAGCCCCACCGAGTCACGCCGTGATGATAAACTGACATATTGATACCCCACATCCTAATCAATAGGACACAAACAAACACATAAAGTTCCCCTGTCTCACTTCAGGCCTCAGACAGACGGAGATATTGCACAGTCCTGAAACTCGCCATCGAACTCTCTGTAAACAAACGTCTGGACAGAGGAAGACGAAGACGTCCTGTTTCCTGTTCGTTCACCTGGAGATGAAGAAGTCTCGCTGCTCTCCAGCTCCAACATTCACACACTAAACGTGTGTTAATCTACAAACATTAATCCAGTGGTATTTTTTTAAATCTATGAAGAGTTTGAGCCCAAAACTTCTGCCTGAAGCCAAAAGTTTGGTTGATTTCACAGGATCAATACGTTGATTGGAACCAAACTCTTCACAGTTCATTCATTCAGTGAAGCTTCATCACAGACATGAAAGTTCAGACATTTACAAGCTGGTGATTTACATCCCGAGTGCCATGAAAAGACCAGGTGTATCTCCACCTGTATATACATGACAGGCCACGCCCCCTTCTGACACCATCACCATGGCCACACCCCCAAACCCCTAAACTAAAAACAAGTATGAAGACAAAACAAGTGCTTTTTCATCTAAACTTTAAATAACAAAGTAAGTAAAATAAGATCCGCTGTGATCTGGCGCCCCCCAGTGTCGGAGGAGAGGTAGTGCACCCCTCAGTCAGGCGGCACAGCTGATCGTCGATGAGGCAGATGTAGTGTTGTTATTGTGTTTAATGAGTGTTTGTGTGTGCAGATGTAGATGAAGCTGTGTTCATGGCACCGGGATCACAGAGCTACATGATCGACTGATCGATCGTTCACTGATTGTTTTTGGTTTGTTTTCAGCTCCTGATGAACTCCGCCCGCCTGGTGCTGCATGCAGAGTAAAAACAAGCGCTGATTGTCGGTGTGTCGGGCTGCAGATGGAAACGGGGTCACTGCTGGGTCAGCAGGGCGCTTCGGTTGGCCTTCATCTTCTCAAGACGTTTGGACAGGTGGCTGTTACTGACCTCCAGCTCGTCGATCCGGTCCAGAGCGGAGCGGAGCTGCAGGACGACACCAAGAAGAAGAGAAGGCAGATAAACTTTTACTAAAAGTGCCTGCTAAGGCGGATATTTATCTCCTAATGTTCACTTCTCATCATGAATGAAAATACAGTTAAAATGACCGTCCTGAAATGATTCTGTAGAAATACCCAAACGATCACTGACAAAACAGAAAGAACTCACCTCTCTCTGCAGTTTTCTCTTCTCCACTTTCAGCTCGTCTTCGACCTTCTCTGCGTTTTCTGACGCCGTCTTGTATCGAGTCACCTGACCCTCCAGTCGGATCACCTGGTGAGAGGAAACAGGAAGCAGCGTGACAGAGGAGAGTGTGCTTTAAGTGGTGTGTGATAATAGCTTTAATAAATTTAATTTTAATAAATAAATCTCCATGTTTGTAGAGTGAAATCATGAGAAAAACATTCAGAATATTTCATTTCTGGCTTTTTCCTCGTCCACATTAAAAGTGAGAAAGAAGGAAACAGAGGTTGGTTTGTTTCCTTTATCAGACTAATCTGTTGCTGTCTGTTGGCTGTCAAACAGGGAAGAGAAACAGTGTTTCATTATCGATGAATAAGAAGGTTTAAGTCTTCCTGTGTCTGTACGAAGGCGCCTCTGTAAGACTTTCTAAAAACTTCATCTGGCCTGATATGGAAGCACCGACACGTCCACACTTACATTTTGTTCCAGAGTTGTAACTTCCTGTTCAGATTTCACCAGTTTGAATTTGAGATCACTGATTTGTCTGTTGGCATCTCCTGAAGAAAACAACACATCCACATGTTGAGGAGTTTTTACTCTGCAGCTCCTCTGAGATAAAGATTTTCATTAAAAAGACAAAGATAAAACAAGAAAACGCTGAAGATTAAAAAGAAGGTGAAGATCAGCAGTGAAGAAGACAACGAGAAGGCCAAATGAGCAGAATAAATATTGAGATAATTACTCTGCAGCTCCAGAAGATGAGAGTCCATCCCGTTCTCCAGACCGGCCCCCTCTGGATTCTGGACTCCGTCCATGTCTTCGGTCTCTGATCCAGCTGAGACTTCAACAGCCTCACCTGCATCCAGCAGAAACATTCGTTTACACATTATGGTTGATTAAATGTATTTAAATTCTGATTTTTGGCTCACCTGATCCTGTAAACTCTCTCGTTCCTCAAATAGTTTCTTTAGCCGGAGCTCTGCAACACACCAGGAAGAATAACTTCACATTATTGATCTGTAATTATCACAAATAAAAGTCATGATATTCGAATAATGACTGCAGGATTTTCTCACACTGCGATAAAACAGGAGATTAAAGCTTCAGTTTGTCTGGCTGTGTTCAAAAACTGTTCCTAAATCATCACATTGATCTCAGGTCTCAGTTCATCCATCTGATCAGAAGATGATCAATAATGTTGACATGACTTGAGCAGACAGAGCCGCTACTGATTATTGATTAGAGCTGAAAATCACTTCATGAAGCTTCATGTTGGACAAATGAGGCTGGTAAATTATACACAAATATTATACACTGATCTGCTCAGACAGACAGACAGACGACGTTATTGATCCCCAAAGAGAAATTTAGAAATGATCGAATCTGAATGAATAACAAACCATTGTTTCTTTTCGGCAAAATAAATTAAACGATCAGAAAATGACATATAAAAGAAAACAGACAACAGTAAACAGGAAATCACAAATAAGCTCAAATAAACATTCAAAACTAATCATGAATGAAGGAATAAATAAACTTCTTACCCCTGTAAAGTCTGTAAAGAAAGTCTCAAAGAAGTGAACACACAATACAAACAGACTGACTGATAACATCATCAAACTGGTAATTAAGAATGTGTTCAGTAAGTGTGAATGTGAAAAATGACAAACTGTCGTTACGGACGGTTGTTTCAGTGACTTTCTCTGCCCACGCTGATACTAAAACACATCAGCCAGTGATTAACTATCTTAGCTTATTACTCAGTGATGAAATGAATCCACGTCTTCACCATTTTAAGTTAAAACCCTCATTTAGGTGAAGATCAGTAGGGACAAACAGATTCAATTAATCTGAGTCTCAGTTTTGAGTTTAAGGTCCAGTATTCTGATCAGGTCTCTGACTAATGTGGTCAGTAAGTGTTATTATTGATCATAACACAGCAGTGACGTGGGGTCAAACACATTTTAAAATAAAAAATTATTCTTAAGAGTTATGCGTCTTTTTTTCATGAGACAAAATCATGTGTGAGACTTTTTCCACAAAACAAAGCCTGAATTATTTTATTTTTTAATTATTGAACATTTAGAGGAGATTTAATGTTGGATGTCAGCAGTGAGACCAGGCAGTTTGTGGTGAATAAAACTGTTTGTTACATTCGTTTGTTTGTAAGAGAATAAGATAAAGTGTTTGGTATTTATTTTGGGTAAATTAACTTATACTAATCAAATAACAGAAAAGGTGCAGCCTGGCCTCTTTATGGTGTCACTTTACTGCTCTTGGACATTAAAGAAACTTAAGTCTGTGAAATAATGTGCAATCAAAAAAAACCCTCAAAACTTTTATTTCTTTAAAAACATCATAAACACCGCCTTTACACATCAGTCTCTTTTATCCTATTTGGACTTAAAATACTTATCAATAATATAAATATATATGAATGAGTATTTTGTGTCTCTAAACAGTTGCTGGGCGACTCCATAAAACACTGAACTGTCCTTAGTCATTGTGCAGATTAAAGATGTGAAGTGAAAATTTGAATAATGGAGAAACATCAGATGTTTCCTCACAGCTGCTCTTCACAGTTTAATTCATCAGCGAACATCCCGTCAGGCTCTGATTTTGATTAAATATGAAGAAGATCACACAAATACAAACATCACGCTCAGGTTATTCTCGTTAATCTATGAAATCTTGCAGTCAGTCTTGTATTTGTCTTTCCGGCAGTCCAAACGTTTCCTTCCTCTCAGGTGTTTCACCACCGGAGCGACTTTTCCATCTTCAACAGCAACAACAGCCTCCGTCACTGGTTGTTGTTGTTGTTGTTATTGTGCTGCCTCCATGTCGGCCTCTCTCACAGCTGTCCATACCTCCGACCGACAGCTCCTCCTCGGTGTTCAGTCCTGACGACTCGTCAATCCGTCCATCCTCAACAATGCCCCCGTCTTGTAGGCTCATCAACACCAATTCTGGAAGAGCCATTGCCTTGATTTCATCTGCAGTTATTTCTGAAAGCCCTCTGACCTTTGAACTCTGACCAACATGAGAGTTGAACAATACATTTCGAGACCTTTTGAGTTGTGTCTCAACAACTTCTTCCACAGGAGCAACAAGGCAGCTTTGACGTTCTATGCACAATCTCTCCTTGTTTGTTTGTTTTACTGACGACTTTGGCTGCTTGATTTGTTGACGAGTCTAACAAACGCTGCTCTGACCCAGAATCCATCAGTTTGGTTTCTGCAGGTTCAGCAAAGTAAGACTCAACAAAAACAAATTCCTCAAAGCAGCTTGTGACCACTGTATCTCTCTGACATTGCTTTTCTTCTGATAAGTTAATAGAAGTGGAGCATTCAGGCACTTCCATCTTAAATGTACTAACACTGACCTCAGATGCATCACTTTTTGGAGGATCCCAAACGTCTTCACAAACTTTCCGCGAGTCTGCAGAGACATCAGACGTTTGAGGATGTACCTCCAGAGATGCTTCTTCCAACACCCCTGAGTCTTTTATTATTGCTGAATGTCCAGCAGCTCCGTGTTGAAAACTTTCATGTTTCAGGGTTTTACATCCAGCTGCAAAGTCCTTCACAGGCAGCTCACCCTCTGCAAGGAGTTTGGCATCCATCACTTCTGAGTCTGACTCTTGATCAACTCGTCGATCAGACACATTTTCTGCAGCGTTCTTTAGCGTCTCCTTAAAATCTGAAAACCACTGACTGAGAGATCCTGCGACATTTGGAAAAATTCTTGAGACCTCAGATGCAAACTCTTGATTTTCAACAACCCCTCTGAGCATGCTTTGAATGGTCTTTTCCAAACCACTCCAGTCCTTTAGCATCTCCACTGGGACAAACGGAAACAGATTTAATGACTTTGGTGTTTCTGTCTGCTCCTTACACTCGGGACGTTCAGAGGATTTGTCCTGAATCTTTTTCTGACTCTTAGCAGCTTCTGAAAGCGGTTTCCCTTCAGAAATCCTCTCAGGAGTACCTGTTGTTTCCCCACTGATTGCCTGCTCTGATGATTTCAGTTTCATTAGAAAGGCTGAAACTTCTGATCCACCAGAGCAACTTAAATCACCTTCATTCTTTAAGGCTTTGTCATTGTTTAAGGCACTTCCTAAATTCTCAGAAACTGTCTGTTGTTGGTGACTTTGAGAGGTCTTAGCCATCAATACGACTGTCTCATTTTTTACCAAATTTGTATGTTTATCTTCAAAACTCTGTCCATCACACTGTTCACCATCAACCTCAGCCAACTTGTCAACAAATTCATTTTCTTTCATACTGTCCGCTGCAGTTGAAGCACTATATTCAGGTATTTTATTTGCTCCAGAGACTTCGCCCTCTGAACAGCTTAAATCCCTGCCTGTGCTTCTATCTGTCTCTTGATTCTCTAAACTGTGATCAACAGCAGATGAAGACGTTTCCCTGTCAGACTGCATCCCGACTGCAGCATCCTGTCTTTGTTTCTCTGCCGTCAGCACATTTTGTTTACCAGCAGTCATGATACTCAGCAATGTCACCTTGTTGTCCTGGATGATGTCTTTTGCAGGTCGCAGTGGAACGAGTCTTGATTTGTGCACTTTTTCAGTTGAAGCTCTGTGAACGGTTGAAAGCAAATCCAGGCTTTTTGTCTCATGTTCAGGTTTGTTTCTGCCTCTGAAGGCCTGATCATAAACACTCTGTCGGGCGACAGTAGCAGCACTTCCTGGCTCATTATGTACCTGCTGTTTTTTTAATCCTTCATTTCTGAACTGAGAACCTCCAGCTTGTCTGATCTGAAGTTTCTTGGTTGGTTTATTTTCACTTCCTTTGTTTCTTGATGGATTCTTTGCACCCTCGACTCTACATGGGTGTTTCTCTGTTCTGTCTGGTCTTTCTCTAGCCTGTTTATCTAACCTCTTCACCGGTTTTAAGGCGTCTGCTTTGGTTTGGTCAGCGGTGGAAATTATATTTAGTGACTGGGAACGTTTATAAATCCGGTTGTACTTCATGCTGTCCTGTGGGAGTTTCCTGCCCTGAGCTGGCTGCTGCTCCCGGACTTTCCCTGAAAGATCATGAAGGAGTCATTGGAGGAGCACAGCTGACTGGTAAAGGATGTAAAAGATGGAGAAATGAACGGAGAACATGTTGAGAATTAATCCAAACCGACTGGACGAGAGAAGAATCAACATCTTGATCACAGAACAATTAAAGGAGAGTTCTTGTTTCTTCTGCAGGACGATGCTGATGTGTTAGAGGGTGGAAACTCAACTATAAAACATCCAGACTAAGCAAGATGATTGGTTGATCATCAGCTCATCAGATGTTCTCATCGTTTCATTCAGTAACATGCATTTGTTAAAAGCACAAACATTCAGACATGAACATCATGCGGTGTTATACAAAACACTCATTAACTCTCCTTCTTGGGCTCAGTGAGCCGAAGTTTTAGAAATTACTGTCAGTAGTCAGTTTATGTGTTAGGTTCTTTACTCTGGAACATCTTCAGGGGTTAATAACAAACACTGTCACCTGAGCGCAAGTTTAACTTACCCAGCATGCTCTCTCTGCCACCATGAGGGTCCTCAGCCAATTGGGTGGCAGATTCTGTGCTGACATCATTCTCAGCCTCTCCTGCCTCCCCATTGGTGGAAACCTCAGGAGAGAGGACGACTCCGTGTTTCTGTTTGGGAGAACATCATCAAGTGATTAATAATCAATAAAAACTGAAGTTATTAGTCAAAGTAACCAGCACCCAAAATACTCTGAAAATCAGGTGACCAATGACGCTGATGACATCACACAGGTGGAGGAAGTGAGCTCACGGTCAGGACTTCCTGATCTGAATACCTTCAGCAGGTCTCTGAGTTGGACCACCTCGTCTCTGAGCCGATTGCGTTCGATCCGAACAATGTCGGAGATTTCTCTCTGTCTCTCTAAGGCCTGACGAGAGGAGGAGGAAGGAGGCAGCGAAGTGAAGAAGAGAAACAGACAAAGCATGTAGAAATATTAGTGACAGACAGGAAGTGACACAGGAAGTGACACAGGAAGTGACACAGGAAGTGAAACAGGAAGCTGCAGGCTGAAACTCTAACTGGGGTCATACCGCCATCTTCTGCTCTTTCCACTGCAGAACTTCCTGCAGGTCAGAAACCTCCTGACAATAAGAGCTGCTCCTCAGCCGGAGCTCAGACACCTCCTGAGGGGGCAGGGAGGAAACAAGGGAGGAAGGAAAGGGAGGGAGGAAAGGAAACAAGAAAGGAAACAAGGAAGGGAGGAAAGGAAACAAGAAGGAGAGGAAAGGAAACAAAAAAGGAAACAAGGAAGGGAGAAAAGGGAGGAAGGAAAGGAAACAAGAAAGGAAATAAGGGAGGAAATGAGGAAGGTATGAAAGGAAGAGTAAAGATGTGTAAGATCAGAAGAGACCAGGAAGTTAGTCTGAAGCTGCATGAGTGTGTACTGTGAGTACTGTGATTACTGTGAGTACTGGGTACTTTGTGTATTGTGAGTACTTTGTGCAGTAACTGACCGTCAGCAGCTCCTCGGTGTGTCTCAGAGTTTCTTTCATGTCTTTAAACTGGAACTGAAGAACAGAGTGAGCCTGACGCTCGCGCTCCAACTCCTGAAATACAATGATCAATTATAATAATGCTGCTCGTATAAATAATCATAAGTAACAATAATCAACCATAATCAATAATGATTAATCTGTGCTTTTTGTACGGATCAATGATGATTATTATTCAGCATGTGGACGACATTTAGCTTCTCTCAGTGTCTAAACACATCCTGTATATATTATATATTATATACACACTGAGCTGCTGTAAAATCAAGTCTGACCCCATCTGACCCCAGTGTGACCTGTCTGACCCCTGTGTCACCCCGTCTGACCCCTTCCGACCCCCTGTGTGACCCCGTCTGACCCCTTCTGACCCTGAGTGACCTGTCTGACCCCTGTGTGACCTGTGTGACCTCTGACCTTGCTCCTGTCCTCACAGCATCGCCGTGACTCCCACAGCAGCTCCTCCATGTCGCTCAGCTCCTCCCTCAGAGTCTCCACCTGATACATCAGAGCCGACTTCTCGTTGTGGAGCTGAGCGTTGGAAACCATCGCTTTACGGTATTTCTCCTCCGCCTCGGCCAGGGAGTCCTGAACATCATCACAGTATTCACTGTAGTACATTATCACAGTACTCACTGTAGTACATCATCACAGTACTCACTGTAGTACATCACAGTCACAGTACTCACTGTACACAGTACATTATCACAGTAATGAAGTACCTCTTCATGTCTCTGATTGACGCCTCTGTTTCCACGGAGAACGACGTGTCACAGCTTCCTCTGCGAGACGACTCAGCTCTGAGACGACCCTCTGACGAAAGCTCCACCCAAAGAGGCGAGCGTGGCGGCAGAGAGCGTCGAGGCCGTCCTGGAGCCCTGAGAGGAAGAGAAGGATAAACATCATCAATATCTTCATTAATACTGAACAGTGAGGAAGAGGAGGATAAACATCTTCATCAGTACTCACTTTCTCCAGGAAGTCTCTGTCAGGTCTCTCCTCCACCTCAACACACACACAAACACATTTTATTGATCGATCATATTGATTGATAAATGTTTGACTGCCTTAAATAAACTTTAGTGACTGAAGCTGCATGAGGATGACGTGAATCTGGACTGTTACTGAGTTATTGATTAAGTTAATGATCAAGTTAATGATTGAGTTATTGATCAGCTGGATGTTGAATGAAAAGTGAGAGAAGCTCCAGGACAAAGAAGGGAGACAGGCAGGCAGACACCCTGAGAAGAGAGCTCACCACTGGGCTGGCACGAGCTGAACTGGCCCTGGAGGAGGCTCGAGAGCTGGAGCCCAAAAACCCACTGTAGTCTGAAGGCTGGGGGGAGGAAGGAAGGAAGGAAGGGGAAGGAAGGAAGGAAGGGAGGAAGGAAGGAAGGGAGGAAGGAAAGAAGGAGGGGAGGGAAGAAGGAAGGGAGGAAGGAAAAAGAAGGAAGAAGAAGAGCTGTGTTAGACGTGATCAGCTGATCAGGGTGTGAATCAATAATCGATCGATGAAACAAAGAGAATCTCGTGACAGTTTCTGATCAATAAAGATCAATAAAGATGATCGGACTGAAACTGAACATTCAGTTTGAGCTTTTATAGTTGGACTGTCCGGCTGGACTGACAGCCAATCAGAAGTCTGACACTTTGATTTTACTTCAAAGGTCAAATAACTGACAATTGATTAAATAATCGATGATCAAAGTCTCCAGTTGTCGGATATTATTGGAGGTGAAACAAAGCGCTTCATGTGACCTGCAGCTCTGATTGATTATTGATCAGGTCAAATCACATGCTGCATTGTGTGTGTGTGTGTTAATTTGTGTTAGTGTGTGTGTTAGCGTGTGTGTGTTAATGAGACTCACCCTGAAGCTTCCTCGGCTGCCCACAGACATCCTCTCTTCATCATCTGACATCTGCAAACATACAAACACACACACGCACGTTAACACACACACACACACACACACACACACACACACGCTTAACACACACACACACATGCACACACACACACGTTAACACACACACACACACACGTTACACACACACACACACACACACACACACACACACACACGTTAACACACACACACACGTTACACACACACACACACGTTAACACACACACTTTAGGAGCAGGTGTGTAGACCGGATTGTTGCTGGTTCTTTGGTGTCAGACCACATGAGACCTCATCAATCAGATCAGATCAATCACACCAGGACCGGGACCTGACCGGACTGCTGGATCTGGTCCTGGTCCTGGTCCTGGTCCAGGTCACCTTCCTAATTTGCTTTAATCTTTAGTGAGTAAGACAACAGGAAGTAGCAGAGGCTGAACAGGAAGTGGAAAAGAAGTGAAGTACAGACCGAAGCGTGTCTCCGTGAGTGGCGAGCGTAGCGCTCACTGTCCTCCTGAAAGGCCACGAAGAAGAAACACAACGGACAAGTTAACGAGCCGAAACTGAAGAAGAGCGACAAACACAAACTGTACAGAGAAACCTGCCAGACAAAACCCAGGGAAGCTGACGAGGCATGCTGAGGGGCGCACACACACACACACACACACACACACACACACACACACACACACACACACACACACACCTCTGTTTGGCTTTCAAAATAAAACATGACAAAAATAAAATAAAAAATTAAAACCAAAATGGAATAAAATAAAAATATAAAGACAGACAAAAACACAATCAGGATAAATAAATGAAAAATATTCAGAACCATAAAAAAAACATTTGTTATGATATAAACTTAAAAACAAAATGAAATGTAAACATTAAAAAAACCTTTAAGTTTGAAATCAAACACATGATAGTGTATTTATTATAACATGATGTCATCATTATCACTATAATATAATAAAATATTCTATTCATATATCAAACTCCTGCAACTATTTCACACATGCAGCCACAACAAAACATGTCAGGATCTAAACATGCAGTCAAGAGGAGGAGGGAGACCGTCTGAACTGTGTCAGACGAGGATTAAACAGGAAGTTAATCCATCAGTCTGTCTGAGCGCGTGCAGAGCAAACAAGACAACAACAACAAACAGCAGCTCCCACACATGAAAACCTCCCAGCTCCTCCACTGTGTCATCACGCTGGGCTAACTGTGCTAACTGGGTGACCTTTGACCTCGAGCTGCTCATCAGCAAGGAAGATCGACAAACAGTTACATTACTTTGGATTACTTTGGATAAATTAGGATTACTTTACATCACTGTGGATCAGTTCACATTACTTTACATTTATTAGATTATTTTGGATTACTTTAGATTACTTGGGATTTTAAATCAATATTCAGGTATTCGATCAACATCCCGATCAGATAGGATGATGTCACTTCCTGTTGTTTGACTGTGGAGGTCACTGAAGGTCACAGCTGATGGGAGATACGAGGTTTCCATGAGTGGGACAGCAGAGTCCTACCATCCACTGCTCAATGTGCCCCCACTTATTATCCAGACCATAATACTTCTGTGGGCGAGGAGGAGGAGGAGCAGAGTGTTAGAGCAGGAGGAAGAGCACGTCACAGTTCAAGAGGAAAACATGGAAACTCCAGGTGTGTTTGTTTCAAACCTCTGGATGTCTCAGGTGGGTGGGGTCTGAGCTGTAAACCCCACCCGGACGGTGCTCCCAGAGGACTAAAACAAACACACTGTGGATGAATGAGCGTTGGCTTAAGGTGGAAATGAGGAGTTAGTCGTACCTTGTGGCTGTGAAACAGCTACAGCAGGCGGGAGGAGACACAAGAGGAGAGACTGAAGGTTAAAAACAAGAGGTCAGGGGTCAGAGGTCAGAGGAGCACTGGTTAGAGGTCACAGGTCAGGAGGTCAAGGATCAAAGGTCAGAGATTAGAGGTCACAGGTCATTGTTAAAGGTCATGGTCATGTCACAGGTTAGAGGTCAAGGGTCACAGGTTAGAGGTCAGGGGTCAGAGGTCAGGAGTATGTTAGTGTTTCACAGAGACGCAGAGTCTCAGGTCAGATTTCAGGTCAGAAAGCCGCAGAAGAGAAAGAAGCTTCAACATGAGCGTTTTAGTGTTGGTGGGACATGTGATCAGGTGAGAGGCTGTGATTGGTCAATTAGCTTCAGTCTGAAGTGTCAAAATGTAAATTTATATAAACTGTTTAAAACAACATCACAACTCTTTCACTTTCAAACTTTTCAGCTTCAGAAAAAACAAATAAGACGATTGACTCTCCAAAGTAACTGAGTACATTTACTCGAGTACTGTACTTCATAAATATCAGAGGTAAATATTGTACTTTTCACATAAGAGCAGATAAATGATGTAAAGTCATTAAAATGAGCTCCATCTGTACCAGCTGCAGCATTAAACTGATCAACAGTGATCAATAATTACAAACCAATAACATCACTTATTGCTTTATTCTGAAAAGACCCATTCTGTATCATGGGTACTTCAAGTACATTTTGATGGTAATACTTTAAAGCTTGACCTGTAACAGAGTATTTTTACTCTGTGGTCTTATAAACTTATAAAATCAGATCAGAAAGTTCTCTGGTTTCATTTTATCACCTTTATTCTTCTTTTTGTCTTGTTTCTGAATATTTCTGTTCAACAAATGTAGAAACAAGAGACGAGTTGGCCTGTTGATTCAGTTCAAACACACAAAAACATGAAGATTTACTTTGATTTAACTTTGACTTAACTTAAATTTAACTTTGATTTGTCGAATGTTCCTCAGCAGC
>CM041541.1:14508043-14568043 GCA_023238725.1 Scortum barcoo | reverse complement strand
AGACTTAACTGATTCTGGTTGTGGTCCATCTGTCTGAGGTTCACTGGCCTGGTGGGGACATGATCTGTGTCTGTGTTGTGGAGAGAAGGTCGAGTAATGGCCCAGAGCTCCATATGAGGACATCTAGAGATGCACCTGGACTCACGGACTCATTTCCATTACCTGTGATACCTTCACACATGGACTAAACCCATGAACTCAGTTTATCTACAGTTTATTACGACCCCCATGTTTTAACTCCATATATGACTGATGATGATGTTCTCTGTACATGTGGCATCTATTGCACACGTCTGTCCGTCCCAGGGAGAGGGATCCCTCATCTGTGGCTCTTCCTCAGGTTTCTTCTTTTTCCCATAAAGGGCTTTTTTGAAGTTTTTCCTGACCCAGGTTCGAGGGTCTAAGGACAGAGGTGTGTCACAACTGTACAGATTGTAAAGCCTCCGAGGCAAACAATGTTTGTGATTTTGGGCTCTAAATAAATACATTTTTAAATTTTGATAATGTGAACTGTGTGGTGTGAACTCAGATCCCCCCTGTGTTATCTGAAGGGAGCACACACACACACACGGGACACACGCAACACACACACACACACACGCATGATGTGAAGGCTCGAGTTGGAGAACACAACAACACATGAGCATGATGTGAAGGCTGAGCGAGCTGGAGAACACAACAAGAGTCTTCACTACAACTTTTAGTGTCCTCTCTTCATTTCAAACACCACAAAAGTGTGTGTGTGTTCGTGTGTGTATGTGTGTTAATCTTCTGCAGTAGCTCATTAGAAATGCTTTTATTCTGAAACCTAATACAGGATGTTGTTTCATGACCATGTGACGTCACTTCCCCTTTGAGCGAGTTTACTGCAGAATCAGTCAAGTTAGACTAATATACCGCTTCCTGTCAGTCGTTTCAAAATAAAAGGTCCAACTTCGCTCCTTTTATTTTGAAGTAAGAGTCAATAAATCGTCATCAGAGTTTATCTTATCGTTTATTGATCAAGACTGAAACACTGACACAGATCAACATTCAGTATAATCAGTACTGGATTTCCTTTCATCAATAATCAATACATCAAATAGACTAAACAAAAGCATCAAATCTGATCAATAACATCCAGTTCACAGTCAATCACTCAATACATTAACAGAAACAACATGAGAAAAAATATATTTTTACTGATATAAATTTATGTCATTTAGTCTTTTGACTCTCTTGTTTTAATTCTAGATATTTATTGATCATATCAGAAGTGATCAGATCATTCATTAGTTATTCAAACAGCTGATCATTTAAAGCTACAGAGGCTCAATACTGCCAGGATCAAGATCAAGAGTAAAATATCAGAGTGATTTTAGGACTCAATTTTTCATAATCACATTATAATAATGAATCCAGTTTATTAATAGGTCAAAATTACATAACAGTTACTTATATTTATATTGTTTTTTTTATTAAGTTTATGATATAAATGTCTTCTGTTTATTCATTTTACTGAAATATTTTTTATTTTAGTTGTTTAAACAAATTTATGTAATGTAAAATCAGATTTAATTTACACTAATTTAAATGTGAGTCCCAAATTTATGTTTTTATTTTATTTATTTCATTTCAACAGTTCCCATCTCTGCTGGCAGTGAAAATAAATAATAATAAATAATTAACAGTTTTATAAGATTAATGGATTTTTCAAGATTTTTGTAAAAATACATGATGTTGTTATTTTAAGTTTTAATTGCTGCTTCTAATTGTTTGTTTTAGTCTTTCTGTTCTTTCTTTCAAAAAGTGTTTTACCAGGTGATATTTATCATATATTTGTCATTTTTACTCTTTTCTTCTGCTTAATATATTTTTTCATAATTCTTCATCTCTTGAGTCGATTTTTTTTTTTTTTTACTGTTTTATTTGTTTTTAAACTGACAGTTATTCCTATTTTTAAAAATGCCTTTCTCTTTTTCTGTATTTCATCATTACTAATTCAGTGTATGGTTGTTTATGTGATTAATAAAATATCTGAATCTTGAATCTGTGTTTTAAGTGTTTTGGATTTTAGAAATAATAGCAGAAGTTCAGAAATTTTATATTAATATTATTAATAAATTCGCTTAATATAAATTTAATAAAACTTGTCATTTCATTCTCAAATTTATTCTGGATTATGTTTCATTATCTCAAAGCTGTTTAAAAATTTAGGCCTGCTTTAGGTCCAAATAATGAAGGAAAATAAATCAGGGGATTCTGAATTTCTTCAGCAGAAATCTGCTAGTTTCTGTAAATATTCGGTAAAAACTAATCTCAAATATTTTGTAATTTACAATGAGTCATTTATTCTGAAAGTATCACATAAACTTTTGTTTTGATGTATATTTAATTTGAACTTTATAACTTTAAAGAGAGAATTTTAACAGTTCAATAGAAGAAGAACAAGCCTGTTTTCTTCTTCAGTGGCTGAAAAACTGTCTGAGCAAGAAAAGAAAAAAGGAAAGAAAAATATTAGTGCCTAAAAATGTCGAAACATGCTGAAACATACGTGATGTTTGTGGACAGAAACTTTTTCTTCTCACTTTGTCTTCGTGTCTGGGCTTCAGCAGGTTCTCAGTACATGTTTGATTTCCACTGAGCGCCGTTGGTGTTTTCTGTCAAACAACACATGAATAAAAATGACATTTATGGCATCTGTGTGTTTCTCTGATTGGACAAAACAAAAATACAAACTCACTCAAAGCAGAAGATTAAAATAAACTTTTAGTCATATTCTCTAAAACTGTCCTGACAGTGGAAGCTGAGATAATCAGTGAAAACTGTTCAGTCCGCTCTCTTTGAAACCCTGCTGCCTGCAGGTTTAAAGGCTCTGTGTGGTGAACATGTTACAGGGTCTCTTACTCTGAAAATCTTGTGTGGACTTTTTCCTCTGATGAGATCCAGAAACCTGTTGGAGCAGAGAAATAAAATCCTCTGGTCGTTATAAACCACAGATCACAGACTTATTAGATAACTTTCATATAATTAGGAAAGTTTTGTCCTTTTAGAAAGAACTTTTTTTTTCTCATAATTATCTTCATTAATATAAAAGAAACAGACCTTCTTCTTTGATCCTGCAGCGTTCAGAGCGGCGATCTTACTTTCGATATCCGACACCTGCAGAGACAAACCAGGCAGTGACAGAAAAATGAAGAATTAAGAGAAATTTTATTTATCATTATATTTTTATAATACATAATATCCAATATAATTCCATTATATATTTATCAATATATCTATGAGATGAACTCATTAAATAAGAGACATGAGTCTCTTCATAATGAGATTGTTGTTTCATAGATTATTACACTGTTTTCTGATGAAAGCTCACATCTAAAGATTTCTTGTGGATCTCTGTTTTTGTATTTTTGCAGTTTTCTTGTGATTTTGTTTTTTGAACATGAAAAAAACCTTTTTGTTTGAGAACAAACAGAAATTCCTGTGATCATAAAGCTTCAGAAATCATGTTATCAGACTCCATTTAAAACTTATTCCTCCTCCACTTCCTCTATGTTGGATGACGCGGCGTGCCTGACCAATCGTCTCTCAGCATGTGTGATGATGTCACACATGCTGAGAATCTCCACCCACCTCGCTCTCGGCGCTCTGGACTCTGGCGGCGGTCAGCGCCACCACATCCTCCAACTCCGACAGCTCCGAGTCCGTCGTCCCTCCAAAGTGATTCTTGGCGCTCTGCTCGAGTCGCCGCAGTTTCGTCTCCAGTTCGTAAGACTGACCAGCGGCAATGTACACCTGGACAGGTGACAAAAGCACCTGAGACGCCACCGATGATGACAACAGATCTGCATATGACTGCACAGACACAGACTGGGGCTCTGACGGATCATAATCCTAATCTTAATCTGATGATAATTTAAAGAAAACACTAAATGATCAAATAAAATTAATTGAGGTTTGTCTGTGATCTCATTAATAAGAGATTTGGGATTGGAGATATCTTGAGATATGTTTGGAGATGAGAGAGACAGATTAGTGATTATAGCTTCACATATTTAGGAGAACATTTTCTCATAATTATGGGATTCTATAACTGAAATATGGATCCAGATATCTGGATTTTCTTTCTCACAATCTTTCCCCGATAATCACAGAAAATATATAATATAATTATGAGAACATTTCATCTTTTTATCATAATCTCATGATCATGAGAACGTTCTCTAATTTCCTCAGAGGTCTGAGAAAGTTATGAGAAGATCAGATGACAGATTGTTTTCTCACATCTATGAAGCGGGAGTTTAAACTCAGGCTTAAGAAGTCAGATGTGGTTATTCTAAAGGAAAAAGGCTCTGAACCTTTTTGTCAGTTCAAAGTGGAACCAGTGCTGCCCAGTCTGTGTTTTAGGTCTGTTCTGACACAGCAGCCGGGACATAGAAAGCCAGTCCAGACGTTTGTGTCATGCTTCAGACGAGGCGGGAGGGTTGGGCTTAGTTTGACCTTCAGACAGAAAGAGGTTAGGGGAAACGAGGCGTGCAGTTCATGTTTGAAGCTTACATTTTCCTCAAGTTCCCTGAAAGCATCATCTGCTTGCTTTACGTCAGTCCCTACTAAGTGCGATCTGTCGACCGGCTCTGAGAGACCGTACTCGACCATTGCGTTTTCTGTGGCATTAATGGTTCTCAGGACCTCAGTGGTGAGGTCACAGAGGGCAGCAGCAGTTGATCTCTGAAAGCCATGTAGAGGGACAGATGTTAGCAGCTGGAACACAACATCTGATCCTGGAGCAGCTACCGGCCTGGACGCAAAACCACCGCCGCTCCACCGAGCCTGGAGGTGTTTCCTCCTTCCTACTGCTGGCTTCAGTTTGAAGAAACATGAAGTCACATAATTTGTTACTGATTCATTCAGTATTGATCTGCATCAGGTTTCCTCATGATGGAGACATGTGGACAGCTAAATATGGAGTCGGACTGTAACAAGGGGTAAACAGTAGGATTACTAGTGTGACAAAGTACTGTCAGAATAACATGAATATCTGCTGCTAATCCCATCTCACACAATACTAACAGAATCTTATCCATCTATCTTATCCATCTGCTGTTAAAAAGATCATTTATCCAAACAAGAGACAAGATCTGTTGAAGAACAATACTTTAGATAGAAAAGAAACTACATTCACCTTCCAAGGACAAGATCAGAACTGATGTATTATCATCATAAAGGCCTGTAAGAGACCTCGCAGCGTCTTTCTTCTTGTTAAATGGAGATGTTGTTTGGATGAATCAGGGAAACGCCACTGAAGAAGAAAGGATTCAGGCCTGACCTCTGTGGTTTCTCTGTGGTCCAGGCGGGTCGCTGCTGACCTTCACATTTACACAACCTGCTGTCCAGGAGGTTTCTAAAGATTGTTAACTAACGCAGGAGGCAGCCTGTTAGTGAGGAGTGGTGCAGTCTGAGTGAAATCTACATCTGACAACAGAAATGCTGAAACCTGCAGAGAGTTCATCTTCAAAACATATTCATACGCATCTTTCTTTACCGATATGCTGCAAATCTTTCTGAAACAAGTGAGTTTTTTCCTTGTAATAAGATCTTCCATTTGTTTAAATTAGAGGTAATGAGATCTTTTCTTTTCTTCTTGTAATAAAGTGACATGAAGTCATGATGAAATCTGTGCTTACTTTTCTTTGGCGAATAAGATCTTATTTTGAAGCAGAATTCTCCACAGCTAAAAAAGCCTGAATATAACATGTCATTTTAAGTGGAAAATATGTTTTAAATATATCCTTTTGATTGGGGATCAGCTGAGCCATGCTGTGGAAGCTCTTCTTTTACAACATTCACCACAAATGGGATCCTGGATATTTGAAAATCTACACAGAGAAACCTGGATGAGATCAAACTGAGGTCAGAAACCTCTGTGAGCTCCAGTCTGAGTTTATATATATATGTATATATATATATATATATATATATAGTCTGAGTATATATATTTTATATTCTGAGGTTATGAGAATATAATAATCATCAGTGGAAACTCGATATCTGATGCATCTGAGACTCAACTGAAGTCAGAAACTCTGAAGTTGTTCCACAAACCTCCAGGTTCCCATTTGCTGTGAACTCCACCTCAAATTTGAGCCAATGAATAATTTGGGTCAGACTGCCTGTCCTGACCTCCATCCTACCTTCTGAGCTTCAGTGGGTGTCTCATCGCTGGATGAGCTCAGTTCTTTGTCCTTCAGAGAGTCCCGAGTGACAGCCGGGCCGCCCCTGACGCCGGCCAGACCTTTACCCACAGAGAAGGACTTCTTCCCGGCCTCGTCGTCCGACGACAGGCCCTTATCGCTCAGGTTCCCCGCCAGCTCGCTCAGTTTCCTCCTCAGTTTCTCCTCCTCGTTCAGTCCAGACGGAGCCGCTGTCTGCAGAAAGATCAAAAATATATTTATCGATGAAGTACGATAATTTCTTCACTCCAGAGCCAAAAGTCGTTTAAGAGTAGCTGAATTTGATTTAATTAAAAAAAGAGAGATTTGACCTCGTCGGCAGGCGTCATCTTCTCCTCCAGGCGGCTCAGCAGACTCTCGATGGCCGACATGCGTTTGTTCAGCTCATTCATCTACAGATAATTATTAATGAATTATTGACGGCCCATGCACACAGAGACAGTGACTGCTGATTGATTGTTATTTTCTCTTACGGGCGGGGCTTGTCCCAGGTTCTCCTGAGAGGACGCTCTGCTGTTTCGGCGGCGGTGGGGGGGTTGTTGGTACGTGGGGGGATACCTCGGGTAATCATCCTCGTCAGAGGTGTCGATGTACTGCTGCCGAGCCACAGAGGAGCTGATCTTAGACAGAGAGCGAGTCCGGACCATCCTGTTGTCTCCATTGTCATCTAACAACACACAGGTAAACACACAGGTAAATACACACAAGTAAACACACAGGTAAACACACCAGTAAACACACACAGGTAAACACAGGTAAATACTGACAGGTAAACACACACAGGTAAACACACACAGGTAAACACACAGGTAAACGCACACAGGTAAATACAAACAGGTAAATACACACAGGTAAGTACACAAATTTAAATATACACAGGTAAACACCTGTACCTCACCTGTATCTCACCTTTACCTTTCTGTATCTCACCTCACATTTACTCAACAGTACCTCACCTGTACCTCACCTGTACATGTAGCTGATTGCCGTATACTGTACGTACTGTGTGTGTTGTGTAAACCTGTACCAGGTCTCATGGCGTATCGGTCCAGACTCCTCCTGCGGTTCACTCGGTGGTTGTACATGTCGTAGTCCACGTCGTTCCTGTAGCCTCGATCCTCCTGCATCTGCTGCATAAATCATGTTTCAACACAAGTGAATCAGAAAATCAAACAAATCCAGAAAAATCAACAAACACAAAGATCATACTTTTCAATCAACAAATATTCAAGTTGCTTTGATTAAAGTATTTCACTCATATCATTCACTGCTGTCCTCCAGGTGTTGTGTTGTGTATGTGTGTTGTGTACTCCAGGTGTTGTGTACTCCAGGTGTTGTGTTGTGTACTCCAGGTGTTGTGTTGTGTTGTGTACTCCAGGTGTTGTGTACTCCAGGTGTTGTTCAGTTGTGTACTCCAGGTGTTGTGTTGTTAACTCCAGGTGTTTTCATACCTGTACAGACGGTCGTCTTGAATGGGGGAAATATTCTTCTGGGTCAAAGTCCAGAGGATGAACTGACAGCAGACGTTTACTTTTCCTCATCTGACGGAGCAGAAGAAGAAATGAAGAGTTTTAAAGCTGCAGGTTTCACGTCTGACTCACAGAAGGTTTATTTTTATTTTACCACTTTGTAGCGCTGAGCCTCGCTCTCTCCATGATCGTCCTCCGCACCGTTATACACATCTGCAGGTACACAAACAAGACTTTTACACATCTGCAGGTACACAAACAAGACTTTTACACATTTACAGGTACACAAACAAGACCTTCACTAAACTAAATCTAACTCTTATCTATTTAGTCTAAATACAGAGAATCATGTTGTGGCTATAATTTTATACAATAGATTAAGTTTATATTTTCATTATTAAAAAGACAATAACACTTAAATGACTTACTTGTGTTTTGTCACCAAACAAAAACATCAATGTCTGAACATGTGAATATGAAATGTGTGGATATAATAAATATATAATATAATATAATAATATATAATAAATATAATAATAATTTAAAATCTCAGTGTGCAGCTTGAATCAAACTGTTCAGATGTTAAAGTGTTTCAGACTCACGGCTGTGGACATCCGGCATACTCCGAGTGTCGTCATCACGACCACCTGCCAAACAAACACAAAAAGTCTTATTAGCATGTAGCGTTTAGCATCTGTAGTGGTTATGAAACACACTGATTCTGTTCTGGGCAGTGAATTATATTAGTATTAGTAGTATTAGTATTAGTATTATTATTGTCATTATTACTATTAACTTTTTTATTCATGGTGGAAACATTCATGTTTACATAATAAACATCACGACTGAAATGTAAAACAAACCTGATTGGAAAACTTTTTTATTTATACAACAGGAAGAGATTTATTGATATTGTCAAATTATATACTACAATATAAAACAATATATATAATATAATGACATATTTGACACATAACAAGAGATAAGTGAAACATGAAGGCAGTTTCAAATGAAAATAACTGTATTGTTTCTAGTTATTTTTTTCATTTTCATTTTTTTATTTCACATTGATAGTTCAATAATCCTAACCCTAAATATTTACACAAAAGTAAATTTAATAAATGTTTGAAGCATTTAAAAAAATATATAGTTTTCTCTCTAAAATCATAAAATCTAATCAGAAATCATTATAATGGTTTGATTTTATGTTGTACTGATGTTTGTATTTGTTATTTATAAAAACTTTTTAATATATTCTGAATGTTTGATCATTATTTGTTCTCAGCTGTGACAACATGTTCTGTGCCATCTGTTTGTACTTTTGTACACAATAAATGACGTTAATAAAAT
This sequence comes from Scortum barcoo, assembly GCA_023238725.1. Classification (NCBI taxonomy): domain Eukaryota; kingdom Metazoa; phylum Chordata; class Actinopteri; order Centrarchiformes; family Terapontidae; genus Scortum; species Scortum barcoo. The sequence continues at coordinate 14,559,012 of CM041541.1, read as the reverse complement.
GTTTTTGTGTAGAACAGTCTCAGTGTGACTGATCTCTGATTGACAAAACATCATGAGAGTCAAACAGCTGTGACACAGGACCCGCCCACACAGGTAAATCCTACAGGTAACAGTGACATCAGAGCCCACACAGGTGAGTCCTACAGGTACCAGAGCCCACACAGGTGAGTCCTACAGGTAACAGTGATGTCAGAGCGGACTCACCATCTCCATTCAGCCTCTTGTACAGTGACCTCATCACCTTGGCGCTACCGAAGCGCTTGAAGCGGTTTCTCACGTTGTCGTGGTACCAACCCACAGTCCCGATCTTCAGCACCCTGCAGGTAAAACAAACAGGTAGTAAAAAGGTGTGCTGCTGTCTGATGGTCCCTCAGTGCTCTCTGATTAAAATAAACTCATCTCTGTCCGTGCTGATAATACGGCTGCTCTGATTGAAATGAAAGGACACGTTGGTACTGGGTTCTCTCTGAGGGGAGTTTGTATGTTCTCCTGTACCTGGCTGGGTTTTCTTCTTAGTTCAGAGACGAGTCAGCATTAATTTCATGCCAACATGTAAAAATAACTTTAAATAATAACTGTTCCTTCTGAATCCTTCATTCTGTGTTAAGTTTATAAATCCCACATCGTCATCTCAGGTGATCTATCAGTCACCAACTAACCAGGTTTGCTCCTCAAATGTGCTGTCAGTACCCAGACCACCTGTGGGAGGCTCACCTGGTCATGCGGCAGTTGTCACACACCCAGCCGTGCTCTTTCTTGTTGTAGCGGCTGCAGGACTTGCAGGTGTACATGCAGCAGTCCAGGCACTGACGTTTGCTGTTGACCAGGAACTTGAAGGGCTGCAGACAGCGGATGCAGTGCGAGTCGGAGAGCTGACTCTGAGAACCCAGCAGCTCTCGCTTTGTGTCCTCCTTCTCGATTTTCGTCTTCAGATCACTGCAGAATAAAAATGCACAGTAAGTCATGTACTGGGAAAGACACAGAGGTGGTTGGATTACATGTCAAAGTGCCTCCAGATGCTTTCTGATTCAGGTCAAACCTCTGAGTCCTCCTCAGAGTCGACTTTAATGACGACGATCTGATGATGAAGACACAACCTGTGAGTGGATCTGTAGGAAACACTCACATTATGATGAGCTGTGACTCAGTGAACAGACGCTGCAGCAGCTCAGCAGCTCAGCATCTCGTGTTGTGAAAGACCATTTTGTTCTCAGTGTTTCATGTGACCGACACAATAAACCTGAGCGTCCACCTCCAGGGACCCAACAACAGCTTGAACACAGTCACAGTCTTTAATAGGGTCAGTGTTGTTGTTACTTCCTGTCACAGACATTTACAACATTTTACATCACCACATTGGATGGACCAATCAGACTTCACTTCATGACACAACAAACTGGAGAAATTTCAGATATTTGAATATAAAACAAACGTCAACAGCGACTGGAAGCTCAGGAAGCAGAAATCCTGTCATTACACTGTGATGTCACATTTCAGTAATCAATGTTTACACATTAGATGCATTAGTTAGCTCAGTTAGTAATCAATCAGTCAGTTTCTTCAACTAATCGACGGAAATTTTGTCGATAAAACAATGAAAAATGTTCAGAGAGCCTGAAGAGACGTCTTTGTCTGACCAACAACTGAAAATCAATAAAACAGAGAAAAACTATGTTTCAATAATAAATGACTTATTAATCAATAATTGATTAGCTGTTTGGTTGCTTGGTCCACAGTTATCTAAATGTTCAGTTTTTTTTCATCTGTGAGGACATTTTTGTGTTTTAACTACATTTTTGAACTTTCTCTGTTTGGTTTGTGACGATGAACTACAAACTGTGGAGCCAATCCTTTCCTCTGGTGAAATGTGATTTTCACAGTTATGATCAGATTCTCAGCAGCGTCGTCACACAGGAACAATTCATCCATTCAGACTGAAGAAGAAGCTGCTTTTTGTTTCTCAGTCATGTGGTTATTTATTATCAGTTATCGATTATTGCAGCACACTGATATGGACTTCTCTCAGAGTCGAAGATTTCTAAAGTTTATAAAGTAAAAATTTAAACACAGAAAAATCTGTCCAGCTGGTTCCTCTCTGCCTCTCTGAGTCTGCCCCAGGGGCTGATGGGAGTTGGAGTCTTTAGTGGGGAACACAGAGCGTCTTTGTGAGCTTCCTGTTTTGTCTTACAGACTCTCGTCCGTGTGACCGAGTCGTGATCGACTGAAATAACAACGACATCTTTCATGCTCACATTCCTCCGAACTCACATGAACGAGTCTGTTCTGTAGACTCTGTTCTGTAAACTGAAAATAACTAATAAAGTTTAAAAGAGGAGTGAGGATATCTGTGCATCTTTAAACATGTACTAAATAAACCTCTTTACATTTACGCACATATAACTACAAATATTATGTTTGTGTTTTATTGTGCAGCAGAAATATTTGTTTTTTGACATATTGATCAAATATATGTATGTTTTTGTAATATCAGCATTTAATATCATTTATACATTTATTCATATTTAATATTATGTTCCTCATTCAGTCTATTTTAGTGTCTGAGCTCCAGGTCTGGTTTGAAGTGAACAAAACTGCAGACAGATAGAAGTTCACTACCCGAGTCTCTCCTCTTCTTTCTTTCGGAGGTTGAAGTCTCGTTGAATCACCTCCCAGACGTGTTTGGCCTCTTCGTCCGTCAGACGAGACAAATCCAGTTTACGCTCCATGACGCTGAAATGATAGAAAATACATTCAGTAGTAATGTTCAGTAGAAGTTCAAGTAACGCTGCATTTATTGATTTTAACATCACATGACAGATTTCATAATGACTTGTAGGGTTCCTCAGGGTTCTGTTGTTGGTCCTTTATATTTTTGATTTACATGCTAATATCGATTGTTTTTCAGCTTTAAACACACAAATGTCACAAAAAAGTGAGTCTGAGGAAATAACTTACGACATTGTAAGTTTGAATATAATATGAGGTAAAACACTGGTTAGCTATTAACAACTTAAAATATTTAGTCAAATTCACATTTCAGTATCAGTGAAGTCAAATCTCTCCTCTCCAGCTCCTCCTGAAACAGCACAACAGCTTCACAGGCTGATGATGGTTTTATTTTAACACACGTCAGTTTCATTCCAACTAGAAAAAGCTTTGCTGCGTTAATTCTTCACCACAAAAAAATGAACTCACATCAGTTCATCAATGTTGCTGGAATATAAAACAGCCTGAAACATGTTACACTCCCGATTATTTAACTGATTTCACTCTGAAAACACAGAAACTCAACGTCTCACAAATGTATTCTTTTAAATTTATGTTTGTTGAAATACAGTCTGCTCTAATTATACCTTTAAATGACTAGTTGTTTTTTTTTGCATTTTTGTTATGAAATTTGACATTTAAAGATTAAATAATGAAAAAAATGAATGAAAAATTAAGATTTAAATGACACAGACATCTCAGTGTGTGTCAGTCTGATTCAATCAGTTTACAGTGAAAATTATAATGAGATGTAATGAGTTTTATAAATGTGATGAAAGAGAAGAATAAAGACTCACCGTGTTTGTGTGTTCAGGCTGAAACTGATGAAACGTCTGACTGAGTTTAAACTGAGAATCAGCTGATCACAAGACAACCATCCTCATGACAACAACAACACACTGACACACTCCAAAATACACACTGAAACACACACTAACGCACACACACACACACATCTGTTTCAGTGGAGAAGAACCAAAAGCAAATCAGAAAACTGGAGAATAAAGTCGTAATGAGGAGAAAGAAATGAAGTTGAGATAAAATTATAATTTAAATGAAAGTTTATTTTATTAAAACAGTTTCAGTAATTTATAGTCAAATATTTGAATAACAAAATGTTTTTTGTAAAATATGATATAACTTTACATAAAAGATCCCTGAGAAAGTCACAATACACACCAACACAAAGAAATACACACAGAGAAACACACGGTTTGTAGGAGGAGAAAGAAATGACAGACATGACAGAAAAAGTGGAACATAAAGTACGGCTGTAATTCATGAAGAAAACAAGCAAAGTTTGTCCACATCCTGCATGTTTGAGCTGAATCATGTCAGGAAACACAACAAACACACTCACAGGAACATCATGCTTTTATTGTGAAGAGCCAGAAGTCAAAGGAAACACGACAGAAAGTCCAAGTCAACAACATTTCCACTATTTAATGATCAGAGCTTCATCTTGAAAGGACTGGAAGTGGAAGAAGTTTACAATGGAAATGAGGAATCTTTTCAATCACCAACAATCAGTTTGGACAAAGTTCATTGACTCATTTAGGACAAGAACCTGAAAGATTTCTGACACTAAATGAACCAGACCAGGACCAGATCGTCCCCCCAGGAGGAGACTCTCCCTCCTACAGAGGACACAGAGACACTGAGGAACCAGAACTGAGCCAGAAAAACCCAAATCCAGGATAAAGAGGTTCAGTGAATGTGGTGTTGAAGGTGTGGAGGTGGATCAGTGTGTCAGAGGAGACTCTGTAGAAGGACAGAGTGCCAGCAGGACAGTCCACATACACTGCTACTCTGTGAGAGACAGAGGAGGAGGAGGAGGAGGAGATGGATGTTTGTCTGTTATTGTGCCTGACGGAGTAACCATCATCATCAGAGCAGATCAGAGTCCAGGAATGTTGATTCCTTCCAAACACACAGTCTTTACTGTTTCCTTTCCTTCTGATTCCTCTGTAACTCACTGATATATAAACCTCTCCTCTCCACTCGACCTCCCAGTAACAGCGACCAGTCAGACCAGTTTCACACAGCAAGCTGACCGACATTGAAGTCAAATCTGTCTGGATGATCAGGATATGACTGATCCTCCTCCATCACACGTGTCATCTTCCTGTTGTTGTCAGACAGTTTGACATTTCTGTTTACTGTGTTTGTTGTCGAACTGTGAGTTCACAGGAATCTGATCAGAGAACAAAGACACAATAGAGCTGCAGTTATTGATCTATCATCTGTTGATTGATTGGCAGTTTGATGATGACATCAGAGATTTAAATGAGTGATGTCACAGTCTGAAGATGGTTGAATGTGTGCTGCTTTGTTTTCATGAATGAAATGAAAAACACACTTACACTTCCTCAGACCTGGTGTCAACCATCGGACTCCAGCAGGCTCCACCCTGAAAGGAGGAGGGGGGGTCAGAGGAGCACATCCTATTTCAGCATGCAAACATGGACATTACATCACTGTCATCAGCTCTTCCTCCTCTATCAGACTGACTGTCTGTGGCAGCAGCAGGCCTCTTCATACCTGAAAGTGTCCAGTCTCCACTGTGGGTCCTCCAGTCCAGCAGACAGCAGCTTCACTCCTGAGTCTCCTGGATGATTGTAGCTCAGGTCCAGCTCTCTCAGATGGGAGGGGTTGGAGCTCAGAGCTGAGGCCAGAGAAGCACAGCCTTCCTCTGTGATCAGACAGCCTGACAGCCTGCAAACACGCAAAACATCACACATGGCAGATCATGTGAGGGTACTGCTGCATCAGTCAGACAAGAAGAGACTGTCTCCACATAAATAAACAGAATAAATAAACAGTGTTGGACAGGAGTGGAGCTGCAAGTAGCAGCTTTAGTAGTTTCTACATTTCTCAGTAGTGTTGATGTTTTTTATTAGAAAACATCTAAATAAAACAGCTTTTCAGCAGCTTCACTCTTTTATTCACAAAGTCATACAGTAGCATCCACACAAGCTACATTTTCCAGAGCATTTCTTAAGTTCAAGCACAGCGAAGCTTTCTGCTGCTGGTTACTCTGAGTTAAAGGCATGACAACTATAAGAAGCCATCATCAGTGGAGCTGATCGATTCACCATGACAGCCATTAGTAAAAACGGGTCGTCCTCCGGCTTTTGGACTGGTCTGCTGGGCTACTGGACTGATTTACACTTTTGTAACTGTAATTGTATTTAGACATTTGTTAATTTGGCCTTGACTGTGTCCCCAGTCCCTAGCTGCTAGCATGGCATCTTGAGCTGCTTTAATGAATTCATTTTCCTGTGGTGGGATTAATAAAGTTTAGTCTCATCTTATATTCAGTGTGGGTGATGGGCAAGAGACAGATGAGGAGACTAACAGAGGACAGATGAAAGCAATCAGGGCGGAGCAGAACAATCAGAGAAACACACGACAGGAAGTGACAAACGTGAGGCGAGGAATGAGTACAAAATAAAACAAGGAAGTAAGCAAAACAACTGGAAACAGACAAATACAAGGAGAGGGAAAAGAAAAAGCAAGAAACAGAACTCAAGGAGAGAGACAAGCAGAAACACAAGGAGCATAGTGCAGGACCATGACATCTACATAAGAACCAAATACATTGAACAATTTTAACGTTATCTGTAAAATCTGAAATCCTTTCATGAGAGAGGCTATATTAAACCGAGATTAATATTTGGAGACATATCACCATTCATTTGAGAAAAAATAATTTGAACAAACCTGAGTGTTTCCAGTCTACAGTGTGAACTTTCTAGTTCAGCAGACAGCAGCTTTAGTCCTGAATCCTGCAGGTTGTTGTTACTCAGGTCCAGCTCTCTCAGACTAGAGGACTGGGAGCTGAGAACTGAGGACAGAGCTTCACAGCTTCTCTCTGAGAGGTTACAGCCACTCAGTCTGTAGAGACAACAGAGAGGAGATAAGAAATAAGTTACTTCTTATAATGTCTAATTTTTTCTCCATTTGAAAGACAGCAGAATATTCAATCATCATTAAGACCCACTTACAAAACTTTCTTGGAGGCTTTCACTACTGGCAGCAGCCCCAGAAGAGCCTCATCTGAAGCAGAGTATTTCTTCAGGTCAAACACATCCAGATCTTTTTCTGATGACAGTAAGATGAAGACCAGAGCTGACCACTGAGCAGGAGAGAGTTTATCTGTGGAGAGTCTTCCTGAACTCAGGGACTGTTGAATCTGCCTCCACTAGAGAACGATCATTCAGTTCATTCAGACAGTGGAACAGATTGATGCTTTTCTCTGCAGTGGGAGTCTCTTCAATCTTCTTCTTGATGTACTTGACTGTTTCCTGATTGGTCTGTGAGCTACTTCCTGTCTGTGTCAATAGACCTCGTAGGAGAGTCTGATTGGTCTGCAGTGAAAGAGTCCCAAGGAGGAAGCGCAGGAACAAGTCCAGGTGTCCATTTGGACTCTGTAAGGCCTTGTCCACAGCACTCTGGTAGAAGTGTGTCAGTGCAGATTCATCTTTTCTTGTTTCAGACTTCTGGGAGGTTGTTTGTTCTTCTGACAGCAGATTGACTCCAGAGTTGATGAAGGTCAGATGGACATGAAGAGCAGCCAGAAACTCCTGAACACTCAGATGGACGAAGCAGAACAACCTTGTCCTGGTACAGTCCTCTCTCCTCTTTAAAGATCTGTGTGAACACTCCTGAGTACACTGAGGCTGCTCTGATATCGATGCCACACTCTGTCAGGTCTGATTCATAGAAGATCAGGTTGCCTTTCTGCAGCTGCTCAAAAGCCAGTTTTCCCAGAGACTCAATCATCTTCCTGCTCTCTGGACTCCAGTGTGGATCTGTCTCAGCTCCTCCATCATACTTGATGTTCTTCACTTTGGACTGAACCACCAGGAAGTGGATGTACATCTCAGTCAGGGTCTTGGGCAGCTCTCCTCTCCTTTCTGGTTTTCAACACATCCTCCAGAACTGTAGCAGTGATCCAGCAGAAGACTGGGATGTGGCACATGATGTGGAGGCTTCGTGATGTCTTGATGTGGGAGATGATCCTGCTGGCCTGCTCCTCATCTCTGAATCTCTTCCTGAAGTACTCCTCCTTCTGAGGGTCAGTGAACCCTCTGACCTCTGTCACCATGTCAACACACTCAGGAGGGATCTGATTGGCTGCTGCAGGTCGTGTGGTTATCCAGAGGCGAGCAGAGGGAAGCAGTTTCCCCCTGATGAGGTTTGTCAGCAGCACATCCACTGAGGTGGACTCTGTAACATCAGTCAGGATCTCATTGTTGTGGAAGTCCAGAGGAAGTCGACACTCATCCAGACCGTCAAAGATGAAGACAACCTGGAACTCTTCAAACCTGCAGATTCCTGCTTCTTTGGTTTCAGTAAAGAACTGATGAACAAGTTCCACCAAGCTGAACTTTTTCTCTTTCAGCACATTCAGCTCTCTGAAAGTGAATGGAAATGTGAAGTGTATGTCCTGGTTGGCTTTGTCTTCAGCCCAGTCCAGAGTGAACTTCTGTGTTAAGACTGTTTTCCCAATGCCAGCCACTCCCTTTGTCATCACTGTTCTGATTGGTTCATCTCTTCCAGGTGAGGCTTTAAAGATGTCTTCTTCTCTGATTGTTGTTTCTGGTCTGTTTGGTTTCCTGGATGCTGTTTCAATCTGTCTGACCTCATGTTCATCATTGACCTCTGCAGTCCCTCCCTCTGTGATGTAGAGCTCTGTGTAGATCTGGTTCAGGAAGGGTTGGGTTTCCTGCTTTAGCAATTCCCCTCAAACACACACTGGAACTTCTTCTTCAAGGTGAGATTTGAGGTTTATTTGGCACATGGCAGGAGATTCTGAAAGAACAAGTGGCATCGTTGAGTATATTTACAAGGAAACAATACCACTTCATCATGGACTTCAGGATACTTATTGCTTTGCAACAAAATAGCTGTAAGTATATCAGTGTCCATGTTCTTGTAGACTGGGACAAGTTTGCTCAATATGTTAGACGACTCAAGTGCCCTGACAAAAATAAGGTTTGTTTAATTCTCCTTAAATATATGTGTTTGTTGGTTCAAGCCTGAGCAAAGTCCATAGCAAAGTCATGAGAAGTGACACTACAGTGGCTCAATGACTTAACTTCTCCAAACTGACTTCTGTCCTGACTTTCTCAATCTCCACCCGGCTCCGTCCAGTCTGCAAACGTCTGGCTGATTGGTCAAATCCTGAGCTCAACTGGTTCTGGAACCACAGATTCGGCCTCTGCTTCTGACCACAGTGCCGTCCTGGCTCACGCCAAGCTAACCAACATAAGTGTGAGGCCAGCTTCCTCGCCCCTCTCCTGGGATTGTCGGCTCAGCCCTTCCAGCTGGTCCAATTGGACCTCAACTGATTTCTGAGACTTTGATACTGACTTAATCCCAGAACTGCTTTTGCCAGAACGTTTACTTAAATCAACACCAAGCTAAACAGTCACTGTGGTCTTGGATTTGGGTCATGAAGCTAGCCTGTCACCTAAGATATGATGACGATGTGTATTAAATCCTTCAGGTACCTCAATCAATCAGTCAAACAAAAAGTCCAACACCTAAAGTGAAGACTCAGAGTCTCTTGGGAAACCTCATAAAAAGTCTCCCAATGCTCTAATAATATAATATTATTAGTAAAATGCAATGAATTCCCTCTGAACTGTCATCTGAGTCAATGTAAGTTTCTAATGTTTTGCACTTTCCCAGGTATGCACTGTCCAAATAACAGTAACACCTAACTGAGACCTTCCCTGCAAGGCCTTGACCATGAAATTAATAAGTGTAAGTCATGACCAAAGGAAAAAAGGAGCCAACAAGGAGAGGCTAAATCATGAGCAGTGTCAAATCTACATCTTGTTTTTGTTCTAGGCCTCGCCACATTCTGAAATCAGCTGGTTTTGTGCTACTGCAGACTGTATTTGTGTGCTTGTCATTGTCGGACCACAGTGTATTCCCAGATGTCAGATTGACATTTCTGCCGGCTTGTGAATGGTCCATTCATGCTTCTTGTAACCACAGTCATCCACTAATGCAGTCAGAAACTCATTGAGGGATCAGACAGGGCTATGAGGAAACCTGGAACAAACATTTTGTTGAGTGGACTGAGTTTTCTGACTGGACAGGGGAAACTAATATGTAACTATGGTTTGTCAGAGGTGACTATAATTGGTACCTCTTAAAGAGGGACGTTGAAAATTCAGAGAAAACATATTGATGGTTCTCTTGAGGTCTGTTGATGTGAAGATGAAGAAGAAGACTCCGCCGACGCTGTATTACTTACATATAAAGTTTATTGCAAGAAGACACAGCATCTATACAAGCATTGCGCATTGCCTGTGAGAGGTTCCCTGCCAAATATGAATCCCCTCTCTTCCTATGTTTTCTGGGAGATTATATAGTGAAGTTGTTTTTCTCACCTTTTGACCCCCACATCTGTTACCAAGTTAAGGGACCCTTACCTCACCCTATAGGCAGCCAGGGGCCCCAACATGAACATCCTGCTATAGTCTAAAACCCTACCATATTCTATGAGTCTGTGGGACATCAGATACTTCAATATGTTGCCAGAATGTCAAATGAAGAACACACCAAAAACTAACTCTATACCAATGTAAAACTTGACATTTTCTTGCATTTTTCTACATGTGGAAGATCAGGCTGTGCATTTCACAAACTGGAACAAACAGAAAAATGGAAAGACTGCAGACAGTCAACAGGAATTTAAGAATACGAACCTCTTGCATTTATCCAGCGTGTTAAATCTTTAGAGAAATCGTCTTACCCCTCTGCAGACGGTCAGCCAGCTCCTCCTGCTTCATCCTCCTCAGGAAGTCCAGTGTGATCTTCAGAAATGCCTCTCTGCTGCTCCTCCTCTGCTCTTCATCCTCACCGTCCAACACCTCCTCATCCTCCCTCTGACTCTCTAAGCATTCTGGGTAATCTGAAGTCAGAAGCTTCTGGATCTTCTTCAGCTCGTTCTTCACAAAAGTGACAATGTTCTCCTCCAGCAGCTGGAACAGAAGATTATATGAACGACACCATCAGACTAAAATCATGGAACAAACATCAGATCCATGTTGGACACACTGACAATCCACTGGTCTACAAAGTGCAGCATGGAGATTATTGTGAACACAACAGATGGAAAAGTAGTTGTTGTACATGTACAGACCATAAATATGGAGTCCAGGTGTGTTTGATGCTGCTGGGCAGACTGACCACTGGGAACCTCTGAGCTCTCCTGGTGGACTCTGTGGAGGAATCATGAAGAATTAGCTCACATTATGTCTGTCTACACAGAGACAAACACAAGCTAAAGGTCCTCTGAGTTAAAGTGTTGATTACAGACAGACATGTTGACAGAGGCTGAACTGCAGCCTGATGTGACGCCGTGATGCAGCCGTCAGCTATTGAACTTTACTTTTTTAAATCCATCAGCAGTATCAATAAGAAACCAACTGTGTGTTTCCTCAGACTCTTAAATCCTCACCTCCTCTTCTTCTTCTTCTTCTTCTTCTCCTCCTTTGCGGACACACTGCTGGGTTCTGCTGTTTCCAGCTTCCTCCTGATAGAAACACATAAAAACAGGATCTAATCTGCACCCAGAACACAGTGAAACAACAAACTCTTCTCTCATGTTGGAGAAAACAAAGTGAGCTGACATCTGATCATCAACACTCGCAGATCTGAGTTCTTCCATCAGCATCAATAAGAAACCAACTGTGTGTTTCCTCAGACTCTCTGTGATGCTTCATTCTGAGTTTTACAGCAGCTGATCACAGTCCAGCTGTTCTCACTGACAAGTTTCTATTTCTGCTGTCACATGACTGAAGACTGGTTTATACTGGTTATACTGGTTTATACTGGGCAGCTTTCACATGTGAGAATATAAATGTACGTGAAGAAGAACAATGCTGAAAATAAACAAACAGCTTTAATAAAACTTCTCTGGATAAATAACAGTTAAAACATGAATCAGTAATATTTGATCTGATTAACAGCTGACCTCTTTGCAGCAGAGCGTTGTTCTTTAAAATCAAAGATGTAATCAAATGACCGGTCACTCTTGAAGGACACACAGCTGGGCTCAGGTTCAGAACCAGGTCCAGGTCCAGCAGAGGCTGGTCTCCCAGTGATCCTGTTAGACAGAGAGGAAGACCACCAGCGATGGAAATTCACTTTTTAGTCTTCAGCCACAGAAGCTGCTGGAGAAACGAGCAGCTCTCAACAAGAAAAGGATCAACACACCAAAGTTCAATAAAAGGTGAAGCTGAATGATTTCAGTCTGTGTATCATGGCTTCATTTCTCTCTAAAAACTGGACCAAACCAGGACTAAACCTGCTGGTTTCTGAGCAGGTTGGACTGTTATTGACAGATAACAAACTTCAGTGTGGGTCCATCAGCAGCGACACTGTTGGTCTGTATTCTAACGTTTACATCAGCAGACTCAGCACAAATATCCTGACTGTTATTGACAGACTTTGGTAGGTGAAGCATTTTAATACAAAGTTCAAACAGGAAGTTTCACACTAAAAACACTTGAACTTTGGAAGATTCCTCACTTGATTTGTGTAACTCAGACTGCTGAAGCCTCATATTATCCTCAGCTCAACTTTACAAGGGATTTTTACACAGAAGCAGGACTGTGGATTTTGTCCTCCATCACTTCCATTGAAACCACCTTAGGAAGAGATCTCTTCATGGGCCAGTGTGCACAGGAGGAACAATTACAGCCACCAACAACTCTTTCAATGGACATATGGGCATGTCACTGTTGTTTAGGGACACACTAGAAAACATGTCAGCCCGTCCTTTAATACTAATCTTGCTCTAACCTTTCATCATCTTTCCAGCAGAACATGAACATTATAAGGACAACTGTTCAGACTGGATTTAATGAGGACAAACATCAGCAGTGAGCAACATGAGGAGGGAAACATGAACATTTTAGGTCACGACTGTCCATTTTAATAACTGAAAATACTTACTGCCTGTCAGAGGAAGGTTGGTCTTTAAAATCAATGAGGTAGTCTTTTGACTGGTCAGTCTTTAAGGACACACAGCTGGGCTCAGGTTCCAGGTTCAGGTTCAGGTTCAGGTTCCAGGTCCAGGTCCAGGTCCAGGTCCAGGACAGTCTGGTCTCTGGCTGCTCTGGCCTTCAACACAACACACACAGAGCTTTGAGTGTGAATAATGATGGTGGAGTGATTTGAGTGGTGGACAGTTGGAGATTCCTCATCTCACCTCTGAGCTTTGGTCTGGCTGTCATGTTCCCCACACAGACTGGTTTTAGAGGGAGGGACTCTCCTCCTCTCTGTCCTCACACTGATCCATGCTGCTCAACTCACATCCACATCAGCTCACACACACTTTCATCTGGAGACGGAAACACAAATCATTCATCTGCACATCAACTGAAATCCTCCTTTCCATCATTTCTCCTGTAAAAAGATCAGCTGCTCCTCCAGTGATTGGCTCTTATTTTCTCTTTCATATCAGGCTCAGCTGAATGCCGTCAGAGGAAGCTGCCATCAGCTGCTCTACTTCTACTATCAGTCCACTAGATGGCGTCATGAAGCTGCAGTGAAGTGAAGAGCAGCATGGAGGAACACTTGATGACTTTTCTTCCTTTAGTGCTGCTTTTCTATCACTTTTATTGTCAATCCTGTATAAAGACAATAAAGCTGAACATTGATCAGGAGCCCAAAGCTCCACAGAGGCAGCGCTTGTTAAACTGTCCAATAAAACATGAAGCTTCAACTTCAGACAAAACTCATGTGGCAGCAACAAATATTGGATTTCATCTGTGAGAGCAAAGTTCATCTCAGTGTGTCACTGTTGTGTTATTGTGTGATTGTATCATGAACACATGAACACACTGATGTGGAACTAGTACTTTAATGTTGGAGCTGGTTGAGCTGGAGACACTTTGAGCTGCTTTCATGGAAAACACAATCAGATTTTACAGACTCATCTTTTGTTTTTCATTTACAATCTTCATCTGAAAAGGAACTAAATGTAGTAAAAAGTCAAATATCTCCCTCTGAGATGTACTGCAGTACAGGTAGAAAGGAGCAGAGCAGACAAATACTCCAGTAGAGTACTTCAAGATTGTACTTCAAAACAGTACTGCAGTAAATGTACTATTTAACAGAAGGGATCCTTTCAAAATAAAAGACTGACAGTCTCAAGAACACCCTGCTAGAACATTAAAACATGAACTATTTAATCTGATTATTGATTAAAGGTTACTGATCACATCTCAGTTTAAAATGGCGGCTGTTTGTCCTCCTTCGTCCCGAGTTTCCTCTTCAACCTGTGACTTTGGAGAAATGAATGAATTCTGCTGTTTCTAGCTGAACTAAGCTAACGACAGCTTGTGTTAACGAGGAAAACATTTCAAACTTGTTCCATTACCTTCAGCTGGAGCTTCACATGGAGAAAACTATCTGAGACACGACGCTCCGAGAAAGTGAAAGTAAAGTTTAACCAGGAAACACCTGTGGGGGAGGGGTCATTTCAGCTGTCTGACGTCACTGATTTATTATCAGAGATGCACAATAGACAATATTACAATCAGTCATGTGTGATTGCTGACATGTAGACAAAGAAAAGTTGCGGTTGAAAATTAATTTAGTGTGTTTCCTGTAAATCTGGGCCTGATTCCTGCTGTGTTCACACAAACTGATGGAAACAAATGAAAGTTGAACAGCGTCAGAAAACCTGATGTGACTTTGATTTAGTGCTGAAAAGAAGAAGAAGTCAGGAAATATGGAAATGATGAGGATTCTCGGTCCGTGTACGTTCAGGCAATTCGTTTTTTCGTTTTAAACCAAAATCGAAAAAACGGAAGTACCATCGTTTTTCCGTTTTTTCATTTACAAAACCAAAAACGGAAAAACCGAGACGATTTTCCTTTCCTATTTCCACAATCCAAAAATGAAAAACGACAAAACCAAATTAAAAAAACACTCCGTTTTTTGGATTTTGGTAATTCCTTTTCTTATTTTTCCTTCAGAACTTGAAAGACGCGAGACAGGTAGACAGGTGACCCGGAAGTCAGAATAATTATGTCAAAATAAAAGCCAGGATAAACGTGTAACAGTATGCGAGCACATTGTATACGTGGATAATGTTAAAATATACACATATAAATAACTGCGTTGACCCAAACAAAACTACATACAAAACTACATCTATATGTTCTTTTGAGCAGACAGTGACCCGGAAGTTAAAAAATTCAAAATAAAATCCTAGAGGATGATGCGTAACGTAACCAGGGTTACGACAGATTGTTTACCGTTTCAGTAATCAGTACTGTGAACTTTTCATAGCTATTAATCCTTGTTGGCTAAGTTACGTTGAACGACTGGAATTTATCTTTACTAAGCCGCCATATTACATGGTGGACGAGTCAATCTGCCAAAGCGTATTCAGCATTTTCATTCTGACTTTCCAGTGGGAAGGCTTTTTGTGCTGCTTTTCTCAATAATAAATGTAAATGGTAGAGTCTACAGAAGGAGTTTCATCAGTACAACACAGGGCAGCTTCTAATATTATATTTCCTTACACAACAGCTGTTACTGAATCCCCACATGGCAGAGTACATGAGGGAAAGTGGACTGGACTTTGGCAGGCGACTCATACTGGAGTCCTTATTCCACGTGGGACTGCCAAAGAATACCATACCATTATACCATACATACAGTCCAATGTACAAAAGGAAGCTGTCCCAACAGTTTCCATGACAGGGCCTGATATTGATCATCAGTGAAATTAGAGTGGAATCAAGACCTGTTTCTGTGTTTATATCTCTGTGGAATAGGAATATTCTTCATTTCAGTATTGCTGAACATTAAAAAAAGTCCATTTAATAATTTACTACACACTAGAATATATCCTGATTAAATCAATACTTGAAATTCCCTGGCTTTCCTGTAGGAATCCTGGTAATAACCAAAAACACAGTGACTTTATTCACAAACACTCTGACACAGTAATGACAGATTCAAAATGTGTGTAGTAGCAGTTATAGTTACTGCTATCAGTGCCAGGCTCATGTTGATTGATAACAACATAAAGGAGAGACCACAACCAGTTTGAAAAGAAATAACTAAACTTTTCATTTCTAAATAAACAAATTCATTGAACCAGCTCAGTAACCATAACTTCATAGACTGAATGGAAAATGAATCTCCAAGCACCAGCTTAGCTGATTATCTATGCCCTGATGACAGGCTGGAGGAAGTCTATGACCTCCTCCAATCCCGTCAACCGAAACTGCAGGTCCCCAAAGCTGTCGTCATGCATCAATATTATAATTACTTATTATATACTCTTATGCCATTATCATCATTTCATCAGTTTTATTACACTTGTAGTATCTGAAATTCCATATGTTGATTGGCTGTCCTGGGTTTGTTATGTTTAGTGAGAGGGTCTCAGGTTGGGCACCTCTCTGTCTGAAAACCTAAAGCCCTTCTTAATGTGAACCACATGTTTTGTCACAGGATTATGAAACAGCTAAATCTATATAAGCAGATAGTTAGAGATGATATTCAGAGGAGATTAAAAAAAAAAAATTGTAAGATGCTGTAAAACATAAACAGGTCAGTTAACCACAGAATACTGTGAACGAAAAAAAATTACACTTTATTCTTTTTCGAAATTATGAAACCGCATAATTTCGCGATAGTGAAAAAAAGTGAAAAAACGTAAAATTTAGACTAAATACTTTCAACCCTGCTGACAGTTTTCACTTTTTTCAGTAAAAGTTTTAACACTATATGGAGAATATGACGTCACAATGGTGAGGTTATTTATGAAAACTGGTAGACAGGTATGAATACCTAAATATACTCAGGTGTGTGGTCCCTGAGACAACATTTAATCTAACTATAAGGGACGTAACCTGTTTGCACTTGGTGTGATGTCGATCGGGTAAACACTTCTTGAGAAAATCTGAGTATTTTATTTACTCATCAACCATGTAATATGGTGGCACTGTGATTACTGAAACGGTAAACAATCTGTCGTAACCCTGGTTACGCGTCATCCTCTAGGAGGATTTTATTTTGAATTTTTTAACTTCCGGGTCACTGTCTGCTCAAAAGAAAGAACGTATAGATGTAGTTTTGTATGTAGTTTTGTATGTAGTTTTGTATGGGTCAACGCAGCAGTTATTTATATGTGTATATTTTAACATTATCCTCGTATACAATGTGCTCGCATACTGTTGCACACGTTTATCCTGGCTTTTATTTTGACATGTTTATTTATTCTGACTTCCGGGTCACCTGTCTACCTGTCTTCAGCTTTCAATTCTGAAGGAAAAATAAAAAAAAAGGAATTACCAAAATCCAAAAAACTGAGCGTTTTTTTTTATTATTTGGTTTTCTCGTTTTTCATTTTTGAATTGTGGAAATAGGAAAGGAAAATCGGCTCGGTTTTTCCGTTTTTCTTTTTGTTTTAAATGAAAAAACGGAAAAACGATGGTACTTCGTTTTTTCGATTTTGGTTTAAAACGAAAAACGAATTGCCTGAACGTACACGGACCATTCTCCTGAAGCAAAAGAGAAATCAACATTAAAAACATTCAGCGTCTCTTCTTCACGTCTCATGAAAGAAAAAGCTTTGACAGTGTTTTAAAAACTGACAGATTCAGAGGAACATGAAGTGAAATACTCATCACGTGTTTGTTTCTGTTCATGTCAAAGTGAAAAAGTGCGCAGCTCATCCATCCATCCGCTTGATCCGGGACCGGGTCGCGGAGGCAGCAGTCTGAGCAGAGATGCCCAGACTTCCCTCACCCCAGACACTTCCTCCAGCTCTTCCGGGGGGACCCCAGAGGCGTTCCCAGGCCAGCCGAGAGACATAGTCTCTCCAGCGTGTCCTGGGTCTTCCCCGGGGCCTCCTCCCGGTGGGACATGCCTGGAACACCTCCCTAGGGAGGCGTCCAGGGGGCATCCGAAACAGACAGATGCCCAAGCCACCACCTCAGCTGACTCCTCTCGATGTGAAGGAGCAGCTCATATCTCCTTTAAATGAGCAGCATCATCTTCACTGATGATGTGGTGCCCTCTGCTGGTGAAAACATAAATCACAATCAGCTTTATTGATCAGGTGTTTGAACACAAACAAGACATTAAACTCTTTTTACAAAACTCTGACTGTACACAGAAACAAAGACAGTGTCAAGTGTTTTCATTCTACACGGGCCTACACTTGAAAAAGCTTGGAAACATACTTACCTGGTGTATTGTTTCTGTATTTACAAGGTAAAACCCTTCAAATAACAGTGAAACAACCAAAATCAAATTTCACCATTAAAAGAGCCAACATGGTAAGTAGATCTAAAATTAGCATCTTTATATTCAGGGTTTTAAGGTAAATATTGGCATTAGGATTTGAAGGTGAATAAGTCCAGTTCTTTTTTCTTAATTTATATATTTTAACACCACAATATTCTGTTTTTACAGGGATTTTAACAAGTCTTATTTTACCAATTTTATATCCAACAATTAAGATTTCAGTGACAAATGAATTAATGCATATTTCCAACCATATATTTACTGATATATTTTTAACCATTTTAAACTCTAGCAAGGAAATTTTAACTCAATTAAAAGGCTACTTTTAAACCATCCAATGCTGTGATATTTAATTAGCATCCACATATACCAAAAGATTATATAAATTACAACCAAAAATCAACACTAAATAACCAACATTAAACACTACAGACAGTTGACCAAATAAACCTGCACACACTTGCTAAAACTTTATCAAAACTTGATAAAACAAGAGCAAAAAATTTGCTCTTACTGGCAGTCTCTTCAGTAATTTGGTGAGTATTTCCATGTAGTTTTAATAAATCAGAACAGTTACTTCCCTTGGCATCCGATCAGCTCTCAGTGCATACCAAAGAAAGAGTGAGGCACCATTTTAGTCAGTGGGAGTGCACTGCACTGATTGAAATGAAATGAGGTTCACCTGGTGCTCAGCCCAGCATGCTGAGAGGCGGGCCATGGGCAGTTTGCCACAACAGACAGTTTAAAACAAGAACTGGGGGGTCGAGCTGTTGCAGGATGTCGTTCAGTCCTGGTAGACAAACTGCAGGGGGCCCAGCAGGGGGCCGTGATGTCCTTCAGGAGGGCTAACAGCAGTCTGTCAAAACATTTCATGACCAGGACGGCCTGTAGTCAGTTAATCCTGTTGGAGGGTCTCAGGGTTGATGGTGGAGAGTCTGAAGCAGGAGGGAACAGTGTGAAGTTCGTTGGTAAAGAATGACTCTGAATGTTTGGAATAAGGAAGGAGGAGTTTCAGCATCATAATATGATAATGACCAATTTTGACTTCAATAATTTAGCCGATTCTGAAGATTTTCTGCTGATAGTGGCCTCAAATACTGTGAAAATACATTAACCTCATTATCAGGTTATTACTCCATTAATGTCACCATGTTGTCGTTTTTAATAGAAATATTACGCTGATATAAACATTTTATTGTTAGTAGGTGAACATATTACCAAAATGTTACTTAAGTTTTTTAAATTTTTGTTCATTATTACCATGTTACATATATTTCACTCCAACATTACCAAATATACCAACTGTTAATACAAACTATTACCTGTTAATTATTACAGATGGAAATGATCAGATCAATAAGAGTCAGCACATCTGATTTATAATATTCGCGTTTTCATCCAGCTGGTGGAGCTCTGCTGACGTCACTGAGACAAACAGCTGATTGATAAACCTTTTTTAAACAACTTTATTGAAAATCAAACGGTGAACATGACGCCTGTCAATCAGTGTTTTGGTCTATGCTGGCTCCGCCCACAGATCAGACAGGTGAGTGAACAGACTCAGGTGTTTGATGATCGTCACACACAGAAACTTTAAAGCTGCAGCATTTCTCCTCAGTAGAAAGAAACTGAATTTATCTTTGTGTGTAAAATCTGACTTTAAATAAATCTGTGAATCAACAGGAAATAAAACAAGATGGCGTTCGAGCTGAAAACATTTGAATCTCTCAGAATAAAACAAAGAAATGTTCACATTCAGAGTCTGTGCAGACACAGATAGCACACACACACTGCTGGAGATGATGAGAGGGATTATTTTACTGTTTTTCCTTTAAATATTCGAACATGACGTTTACAGATCCGCTCATTTCTTTTTTTTTATGTGTTTCTTCAGTTCAGGAGTCTGTTTCCCAGCTGCATGTGAACGCACCTTTTTAAATGCTGCTCTCATCATTCAGATCGAGTTCGACTTTGACCACGAGAACATCTGACCAGATGGACTCTAGTGTCCAAAATCCACAGAAGAAGAACTTCCTGTCTGCATAAATAAAGTGTATTTAAAGGGACAGTTCATGAAGGGGGGGGGGGGTCAGGACTGAACCAGCTCCAGTTTGGTGTCTGAAGACGACGGCGCTTCGATGATTTCTCCAGACATGAACAGCTCCTGAAACATCAAACAGCATTTACCAAAGTAAAAATGCTCTGTTACAAGTAAAAGTACTGCACAGAAGTTACTTTAGTCCATAAAGTCCCGCACTCAGTAAAGTGGAGTTAAAGTCCATAAAGTAAAGTCCTGTGCTCAGTAAAGTGTCCCCTGTGTCTGTTGTCCTGTTGTCTGTTAAACAACAAAATCAATCAACTGATCAGTCGTCCAACAAAAGTTTCTAAAGTCTTGTGAGATTAATTTCTAATAAAGTACATTTGAAAGCTCTTTGGGTGTTTTGCAGCAGCTGTCAGGTGGATGTGGTGAAGAAAGTGAGGAGATGGAAACGCTGAAGTGCAGCTTCCTCTAAACTGACCTCGCTGCAGCACTTAGAGAAATGTGTTTTCTCACCTTATCGTAGATGACTTTAACGATGAGCGAGCAGCTGGGACACGTCGCCACCTCCTCCCCGTTTTCCAGGTCCTCCTTTAAAACACAAGACCAGATCAGGACCAGTCCGGACCTGATCTCTGAACCAGAGACAGACCAGGACTGATCTGAATCTGGATCAGTAGGTTTAACACACATCTTAACATCACACCAAACTCCACTGAACGAAAAGACAAATTATGAGTTCTTCTGTTGCGTCGCCCCTCGTGTGAGACAGAAACATCCATTATGAGATTTTACACAACTATGAGACATTCAGCCATGTTGAACCATGATCCAGCAGCCGAACACACCACAGGATCCGGATTATGACCGAAACCTCTTTTAGCCTCCCATCATTACGTAAATAAGCCGCTGCCGGTGGAGGACTCATAATGTGGTGATATTTAAAGGGAGTCTGGTGAGGCGCTCACTCTGCTGATGGTGAACTTGTCCCCGCAGGGACACGGGAAGAGGTACGTCTCCGAGTCCTCGTCGTACTCAAAGTCCTCGATCTCGATTTCATCGTGAAACACCGACATTTGATCCACGAAGAAGAGTCAGTCCGCCACGTGAGATCTTCTTCTTCTTCTTCTTCTTCTTCTTCTTCTTCTTCTTCGGTTTTTACAGAAGTTACATCCTCCTTTTGTCTCATCACTGCCCCCTGCTGGACTTGCTCGTTCATGTTATTGTATCACGATCTGTAAACAACAACAACAACAACAACAATAATAATAATAATAATAATAATACACAAACATGCCCCCCCCCCCGCTCCCCACAGAATTTCATTATAACATCCCTAATCTATAATCTATAATCTATAATGATGATGTTCCTTTTGTAAAGCCTGAACCATGAAATAATTTCCAGAAAATTCTTTTTTTTTCAAACTGGAATTTAACCTTCTAGCAAAATATAATAATAAAAGTAAATTTTGCATACATGATTTTAAATTTGTATAATTTTTGCTTCATCTGGAACATCTTGTTTTAAACTTCTTGTTTGATATTTTCCACACTTCGTTCCCTCTTGTACTCATCGCTTCCTCCCGCCGTCGTACCTGCCTCAGAAATCAGAGACTGTTTCGCTCTTATCGCTTCAACATTCAGGACTTCACACTTGATGACCAGAAACCTAAAACCAATCAACAAATCCAGATTCATGTAAAAGGACTAATGATAAAACAAGAACTAAATCACAGTAATAAAACACCTGAAATAGATCATTTATATATCAATATTATAAATAAAACTACAGTTATGTGATCTAAACACTTTTACACTGAAGAAATCAATCAAAATATGGAGAAGACTTAATATAATTACATTTGATCAATTTTATATAAACAATTATAATAAAATAAAATAAAAACTTGTAAAGATACTATACATGTATTTATACATATATTAAATCAAATATCTACAAATTGGTCATTTTAAAGTAAATCAAAGTGGAGAATGATTCAATTAAAATCATAAAACATTTAATAATTATCTTTCAAAATTACTGTTTATGCAACATAAATAAAACACAGATTTAGTATTTCTTCTGACTTTTTTCTTACACTCAATTAAATAGTAATTGATTGACTATAAGAAATAACATATTTGTAGTATCAGTACCTTTGAGATAAATATGGTAAAATAATAAAATAATGTAACAGATAAAATGGATTAGTATCTCAGTTCAAACATTATTTCAGACTCAGGACATTAAAAATAAGAAGTTAAATAAGTGAACTGATACAGAATAAAAGGAGGGAGGTTATTAAACCAGATAAAAATACACTGCTCAAAAAAATAAAGGGAACACTAAAATAACACATCCTAGATCTGAATGAATGAAATATTCTTATTAAATACTTTGTTCTTTACATAGTTGAATGTGCTGACAACAAAATCACACAAAAATTATCAATGGAAATCAAATTTATTAACCCATGGAGGTCTGGATTTGGAGTCACACTCAAAATTAAAGTGGAAAAACACACTACAGGCTGATCCAACTTTGATGTAATGTCCTTAAAACAAGTCAAAATGAGGCTCAGTAGTGTGTGTGGCCTCCACGTGCCTGTATGACCTCCCTACAAATTCAAAATTCAAATTTATTTATTTAGAGCCCAAAATCACAAACATTGTTTGCCTCAGGAGGGCTTTACAATCTGTACACAGTTGTGACACCCTCTGTCCTTAGACCCTCGAACCGAGTCAGGAAAAACTTCAAAAAAGCCCTTTATGGGAAAAAGAAGAAACCTGAGGAAGAGCCACAGATGAGGGATCCCTCTCCCTGGGACGGACAGACATGTGCAATAGATGCCACATGTACAGAGAACATCATCAATCATATTATGGAATTATACATGAGTCGTAATAAGCTGTAGCTATACTGAGTTCATTGGTTTAGTCCATGTGTGAAGGTATCACAGGTAATGGAAATGAGTCTGTGAGTCCAGGTGCATCTCTAGATGTCCTCATATGGAGCTCTCGACCTTCTCTCCACAACACAGACACAGATCATGTCCCCACCAGGCCAGTGAACCTCAGACAGATGGACCACTAACCAGAATCAGTGAGGAACCTGCAAGACTGGAGAGAACAAAGAGGACCGGGGCTCCGGCAGTAACATGCACTTTACAGGACATAAGAGTATTCACATTAACCGTTTTGACACTTTAGCCAATTTAACTACTTTAACCAGTTTAGCCACTTTAACCAGTTTCTAAAAGTGACTCCAGTTTGCACTACTACCATAATATGAGTAAAGGAAGCAGAGGAAGAGGAAGCAGAGAAAGAGGAAGCAGAGACAGAGGAAGAGGGAGAGGTGCCCGATGCATCATGGGAGCCCCCCGGCAGTCTAAACCTATAGCAGCATAACTAAGGGCGAGCCTGTGCCCACCCTAACTATAAGCTTTATCAAAAAGGAAGGTTTTAAGTCTATTCTTAAACACTGACACTGTGTCTGCCTCTCGGACCCAGACTGGGAGCTGGTTCCAGAGAACAGGGGCCTGATAGCTGAAGGCTCTGCCCCCTAGACTACTTCTGGAAACCCTGGGAACTACAAGTAAGCCTGCGTTTTGGGAGCGCAGCAGCTCTAGCGCTCTAGTCGGTTGATAAGGAGTTATCAATTCATTAAGATATGATGGTGCCAGACCATGTAGAGCCTTATATGTGAGGATTTTAGGATTTTAGGATTTTAGGATTTTAAAATCCACTCTAAATTTTACAGGGAGCCAATGCAGAGAAGCCAATACTGGAGTAATATGGTCTCTTTTCCTGGTTTTAGTCAGCACCCGAGCAGCGGCATTCTGGACCAGCTGTAGAGTCTTTAACGACTTGTTTGGGCAGCCTGATAAAAGTGAAATTACAATAATCCAGCCTGGAAGAGACAAATGCATGGACTAATTTTTCAGCATCGCTTTGGGACAAAAAGTGCCGAATTTTTGCGATGTTGCGCAGGTGGTAAAAAGCAGACCTTGAAATATGCTTAATATGGGTGTCAAAGGACATATCCTGATCAAATAAAACCCCGAGGTTCCTTACAGTGGTGCTGGAGGCCCAGTTAATGCCATCCAACAAGGCTATCTTAGGAGAAAGCGTGTTCCTCAGGTGTTTCGGACCTAATAGGATCACTTCAGTTTTATCTGAGTTCAACAACAGGAAATTTCTGGTCATCCAAGCCTTTATATCTTTAAGGCAGGCATGGAGTTTCAGGAGCTGATCAGTTTTGTTTGGCTCCACTGATAAATATAATTGGGTGTCATCAGCATAACAATGGAAATCTATGGAGTGCCTCCTGATGATATTGCCAAGGGGCAGCATATACAAAATAAACAGAATTGGACCAAGCACTGAACCTTGTGGAACTCCATGACAGACTTTAGTATGCACAGAGGATTCATTATTAATATGGACAAACTGAGACCGATCTGATAAGTATGATCTGAACCAGTTTAATGCAGACCCTTTAATGCCAAGCAGTTTTTCCATTCTCAGCAACAGGAATGTGATGGTCAACTGTATCAAAGGCAGCACTGAGGTCTAACAGGACAAGTACAGACAGAAGCCCTCTATCTGATGCTGTCAACAGGTCATTAGTGACTTTCACAAGTGCTGTTTCTGTGCTATGGTGAGCTCTAAATCCTGACTGAAAATCTTCAAAAAGACTATTACTGTGGAGATAATTACATAACTGGCTGGCAACGGCTTTCTCTAGGATCTTAGACAAAAATGGGAGGTTGGATATTGGTCTATAATTGGCTAACACATCTGCATCAAGTGTAGGTTTTTTGATCAATGGTTTAATTACAGCTACTTTAAAAGACTTGGGTACAAAGCCTGACACCAGAGACAGATTAATAATATGCAGCAGTGATGTGCCAATAAATGGGAAAACTTCCTTAAGCAGCGTAGTTGGGATGGGGTCTAGGAGACAAGACAAGTTGTTGCTTTCGATGATGAAACTAACGAGGATAATTCGGGAAGGCCAATTGGAATAAAACTGTCTAAGCAATTGTCAGGTTTTAATGTATCTGCTCCTAAATTTCCTGAGTCTGAAGGATCGGAGTCTAACGAGGGCAGATCCTGACAAATTTTGTCCCTAATATTCAGAATCTTGTTATTAAAGAAGCTCATGAAATCATTACTACTTAAACTTAAGGGAATGCAGGGTTCAATAGAGCTATGGCTCTGTGTCAGCCTGGCTACAGTGCTGAAAAGAAACCTAGGGCAGTTCTTATTTTTCTCTATTAATTCTGAATAGTAGGCTGCTCTGGCATTACACAGGGCTTTCCTATACGTTTTGAGACTCTCTTTCCAGGCTAGGCGAGAGTCCTCCTCTTTGGTGGAGCGCCATATCCTTTCCAATTGTCGCGTTGTTTGTTTTAACTTGCGAGTTGCAGAGTTAAACCATGGTGCCAGTCTCTTCTGTTTTATAATCTTTCTTTTTAGGGGCGCAACAGAGTCCAGAGTGCCTCTGAGTGAGTCCATGGTGTTTCTAACAAGTTGGTCAATTTGGGGGGAGCTCAAAAAATCATGAGAGTCGTCAGAGATACTAGGAAATCTTACTGACTTTAATGCTGTCGGAATTGCTTCCTTAAATTTAGTCCTAGTACAATCGGGTAACCATCTAGTGAACACTAATTTTTCTAGAGGTGCATAGTCCAGTAATAGGAATTCAAATGATACTAAGTAGTGGTCTGATAACACAGGATTTTGGGGGGAGACTATTCAAGGGTGTGATTGTGACAGTGAGTTGGAGAATTTACTCTCTGAGAAAACCCAATGGAGTCCAATAATGAGATGAATGCTGTGCTAAGACTGTCACTATCCATGTCCACATGAATATTAAAATCACCTACAATAATTACCTTGTCATTTTCAAGGACTAAATTTGACAAGAACTCTGAAAATTCAGATAAGAATTCAGAGTATGGGCCTGGGGGGCGGTACACTACAGCAACTAGTATTGGCTTTGTGCTCCTCCAGGCTGGAGATGAAAGAGTAATAGTAAGGCTTTCAAATGAGCTGTAGCCCTCTTTAGGCCGAGAATTTATTAATAGGGCTGAATTAAAAATGGCTGCAACTCCACCTCCTCGTCCAGTGTCTCGAGGAACATGAACGTTAGAATGACTCGGTGGAGTGGATTCATTTAGGCTAACATATTCTTCCTGACCTAGCCAGGTCTCAGTAAGGCAGAACAGGTCTATATCAGAGTCAGATATCAAATCATTTATCAGAACAGCCTTAGAGGCCAGAGATCTGATGTTTAAGAGGCCACACTTAATTTTCTTATTATGCTGTTGCTGAGTTGCTACAGCAGTTGTGTTAATTTTTATTAGATTTTTATGAATAACTCCCTTTTTGGTTTTAAGAGTTTAAATGGTCGCTGGGCAGACACAGTTTCAGACACACAGACCCACAGACACACTATTCTATATTGGGTGTGCAGCTGCTCTAATGGAGGCGCAGAGAAGCGTGTAAGACTGCAGCTCTGCTTACTGGTCCAACTCTGGTATGTCATGAATTAGGACTAATAAAACAACGCCTAGGCATGCTCCTGATGAGGTGGCGGATGGTCTCCTGAGGGATCTCCTCCCAGACCTGGACTAAAGCATCCGCCAACTCCTGGACAGTCTATGGTGCAACGTGGCGTTGGTGGATGGAGCGAGACATGATGTCCCAGATGTGCTCAATTGGATTCAGGTCTGGGGAACGGGCGGGTCCAGTCCATAGCATCAATGCCTTCGTCTTGCAGGAACTGCTGACACACTCCAGCCACATGAGGTCTAGCATTGTCTTGCTTGCATTAGGAGGAACCCAGGACCAACCGCACCAGCATATGGTCTCACAAGGGGTCTGAGGATCTCATCTCGGTACCTAATGGCAGTCAGGCTACCTCTGGCGAGCACATGGAGGGCTGTGCATTTGGCCCCCCAAAGAAATGCCACCCCACACCATTACTGACCCACTGCCAAACCGGTCATGCTGGAGGATGTTGCAGGCAGCAGAACGTTCTCCACGGCGTCTCCAGACTCTGTCACGTCTGTCACATATGCTCAGTATGAACCTGCTTTCATCTGTTAAGAGCACAGGGCGCCAGTGGCCAATTTGCCAAATGCCCAAACGTCCTGCACGGTGTTGGGCTGTAAGCACAACCCCCACCTGTGGACGTCGGGCCCTCATACCACCCTCATGGAGTCTGTTTCTGACCGTTTGAGCAGACACATGCACATTTGTGGCCTGCTGGAGGTCATTTTGCAGGGCTCTGGCAGTGCTCCTCCTGTTCCTCCTTGCACAAAGGCGGAGGTAGCGGTCCTGCTGCTGGGTTGTTGCCCTCCTACGGCCTCCTCCACGTCTCCTGATGTACTGGCCTGTCTCCTGGTAGCGCCTCCATGCTCTGGACACTACGCTGACAGACACAGCAAACCTTCTTGCCACAGCTCGCATTGATGTGCCATCCTGCACTGAGCTGCACTACCTGAGCCACTTGTGTGGGTTGTAGACTCCGTCTCATGCTACCACTAGAGTGAAAGCACCGCCAGCATTTAAAAGTGACCAAAACATCAGCCAGAAAGCACAGAGGAACTGAGAAGTGGTCTGTGGTCACCACCTGCAGAACCACTCCTTTATTGGGGGTGTCTTGCTAATTGCCTTATAATTTCCACCTGTTGTCTATTCCATTTGCACAACAGCATGTGAAATTGATTGTCAGTCAGTGTTTCTTCCTAAGTGGACAGTTTGATTTCACAGAAGTGTGATTGACTTGGAGTTACATTGTGTTGTTTAAGTGTTCCCTTTATTTTTTTGAGCAGTGTATTTAAATTAAAATAATTAAGACAGCGTCTGTTTGTAGTTCATACCGATGTCCAACAGGTGGTGCCATTAATACAGAAAACGGTGTTGATGACTGGAAGTTTTTTCTGTAATCCTGCAATAGGTCGATGAACAATGAGTAAAATCAGAAATGATGAAGTCGCAGGTTGTTGTCACGCTGAGATAAACATTAAAATGGATATTAAACTCTGTTTTTAAATGGAGTTTGGTGTGAAGTCAAACCACCGTGAGACCATGATAAACTACAGCGATGTGATTATTAAATATTCATCCAACCAAACTGTTTAAAAATGTACAAATTAAATGTCCCTCTTCTCTGACGATTGAAAGCTTGTATATCACGGAGACCACCCACTGTCATCAGTGATGTTTCATATATAAACAGACATAATAAATATGATAAATATAATGATGTATATTCATTTTATCTTGAGTGGAACAAACCAAACTTTGATTAACACAAAACTTTAAATCTTACTTCAAAAGTTTCCAAAGATCCCAAATAGTTGAATTTTGGGGAAATGTGTCTAAAATATAATCAAAGATTAACACCTGAGAAGAGAATATCAGTACGAAATGAAATGCTTTTTTTCTCGGTTTATTTAATTTTATTCTTTAAACTGGGTAGAAGAATGTGTGAAACTCTAGTTAAGAACTTCATTGAGAAAATGAGCCATTTTATTATATGTTTTATTTATTTATCTCAAACCTCCCGCAGAAACTGAACCACAGGCTTTGAAATTATTCTTCAACATGATTTCATAAACTGTTATTGATCCTCACTGATGTTGACGAAGACGTGACAATAAAGTTCTTTTCAATCCGTTGGAACCACAGAGCCTTGTTTTTCCTGTTTTCTCAGGCCTCATTAAATGAACAAAGCCCGAGCAAACATCATGTAAAACCGTCTGTGTTTGTTGGGTTTGCCTGGTGACAGTGTCGGGGGGGCTCCCTGCAGGGCAGGGGGGGTCCCACACAAAGCAGGGAAGCAGCGAGCGATGCCATTAACTTCAAACGGCTTTCAGACATTGATGTGTGCGTTGATAACATCCTGTCAGCGTTTGAACAACATCCTGCCTGCATGCGACCTCACAGGCGGCTGAATGATGCTGTTGTTGGCAGCGCCGGCCAATCACTTTCTCCCGACTGCCTGATGGGGGGGGGCAGCAACACAGCGTGTTGAATGTACGAAGGGCTTCTTCCGAGTCGCCGCCTGAGCTGGCAGCCTGCTCAGGATATTCCCTGGAAGGAGTCATGGCTTGGCGAGGACCCCCCCCCTCCTGACAGCGAGGGAGGTAAAGACCTGGACCAACAGGAGACCTGGGGATCCTGAGACTCGGCGCCGTCATGAACCCAAGCATTCACGCTCTGGAGCTGTCGGGGGTCTTCTTGTCAGCGGGGGCCTGGCTCTGCTCGCTTGCCACCACCCTGATGTCCACCTGGCTGACGCTGTCCACAGACCTGCTGCCCACCGAGAGCTATGAGCTGGGCCTGTGGGAGACCTGTGTGGTCCAGGACCTGGGCATGCTGGAGTGCCGGCCCTACGACAGCCTGCTGGGCCTGCCACCAGACATCAAGCTGGCCCGGATCCTCATGTGCGTGACGGTGGCCGCCGGGCTGCTGGGACTCCTGCTCGCCATCCCCGGCATGCACGTGGTCAACAGCTGCCACGACCAGCTGCAGGACCTCCAGTGCAAGAGGGCGCTAAAGATGGCAGGGGGGACGCTGTTTGTGGTGGCTGGGATCCTGGGACTCATCCCGGTCTCGTACATCGCCCACCTCACAGTCATGCGGTTCTTCGACGAGTCCGTGCCGGAGGTGGTGCCGCGCTGGGAGTTCGGGGACGCTCTGTTCTGCGGCTGGACGGCGGGAGTTCTTCACCTGGTGGCGGGAACTCTGCTGCTGACTTCCTGTTTGTGTCTGCAGAAGGAAACCTGTAACACACCTGTCCCCATCTCTGGGGTGAGGGTGCAGCTGGGACGCCCCCCCTTCAAGACCAGGTCTGAGTACGTCTGAGAACACAGGTCTGCTCCACATTGACTCGACTCCATGTTCATTTCGTCCATTCGGCCCGAGCAGGACGACTGCAGAAAAACTCTGTTTCCTCAGTGACCTTCAGTTTGAGATGAAATGTGTTTAACTGGGTGGATGAAGGTCTAAAAAAAGAGCCACAGTCTAAACTTCAAACACACAAACGTCGTTCCACAGATCTCAGAGTCTTTCAGGCTGAATTTTCAGGAGTCCAAAATGAGGCTTCAGCAGGTAAAGATTCAGGTTTGTCCAAAAGTGAAATTTCTGTGGAGATTAAGTTTTTTTCTCCTCACTGAGATTCTTCAGTTTTTTTTGACAGTTCAGATGTTTTTAGATGATTTACTTTAAATTCTGGTGGAAAATTAAAGAAGAAAACTGACTTTTAGGATTTTAATAATAATAATAATTTATCAACTTTAAACCTTAATGTGGCCAACAGAGATTTAACATTCACTATCTGAAGATGCAGGTTTCTCATTTCCTCACTGATTTAACCCCTAAAACAAGTTTTTTTTTTACACTTCGTCCCAACTCTTCATTGTGAGGCACTTTCAGACTCTGGATCATCAAAAATAACAAAAACAGTTCTTGTTTGTGTTGAAGAATTTTAGACACACTATTTCAAGTCTTACTGACTTTATGTGGGCCTTTAAATACTGAAATCCTTCGAGTGTCGTCCCTTTTAATCATTCAAACTTTGGAAAAACCCTTTTAATGGAGCCAAAGAGACCAAACGTGCTGCTGTTTCCTGTTTTATTGGTTCTGTTTGTGCAATAACTGCATCTGATCTCAGTGAAAGTTACAATTTAATAAGACGAAATAAAAGATTTTTATATCTAAAAAACATTTTTAAAACCCTTTGTGTGTTTTTCTGGAAACAACTGAGGATCATTTCTATAAAAACGTAGTGTAGAAATATCACTTCTGACCTCCTTCAGGATGAAAACATGCGATTTATTGTTTATAACAGATGAAAAAGACTCAATTATAAACTTTATTTTGACTCACAGCCTTCAACAAGTTGGAAAATTGAGTTTCATCTGGAGTCAAAGAAATACTTAGTGGATGTGTTTGTATTTTCATTTGATTTAATGATTAAGAAGAAGCTGCTGTTTGAAATCTTATCATGTTCAATCAGATGATCATTGTGACGATTGATCATTGTAATTATAATGAATCAATAGTTCTGAATATCATCAGCAGGTGGAGCAGCTTGTGAATAAAGAATAAAAATGATCAAACTGAACCTGGTTGTTTTTTGGTTTTTGGTGGGAAACTGTTGTTGATAAAGTTGGTGATTATTGTATTATTCTATATTATTATTAGATTCCATTAATCAGAAAACAGTTAAAGGTGACCCCTTCACGTGTTTTTTGTCAAAACAAAGATTCAGTTTACGTTGATCATCGATTCGTCTCATCCGTATTTTGTATCGTCTGACAGCAGACTCGTCTTATTGGTGAATTTGTTAATGTTAATCTGTTAATCACGGAGCTGCCGTGCAGAGAGGATGTGATGGGGGGGGGTTACATGTTAGCAGATGATTGAACTTCATCAGCATCATGTGTGTTTCTGATTGGCCGACTGTAGCTCTTCCTTGGATAAATAAAGGCTGTGCTGCCTCCGCCTGCAGGCTGAGAGTCGCCTTTGTTCTGCTCTCACAATACGTTCATTATCCCCCCATAATCTGCCCATCTGCCCCCCACCAGCAGCTGGCTCCATATCAGTCGACCACGGCAACCACATCCACGTGACTTCAACACGCAGACACCACGGCAACCACACCACAGTACTTCAACACGCAGACACCACAGGCAACCGCATCACAGTACTTCAACACGCAGACACCACGGCAGGCAACCGCATCACGGCTTCAACACGCACGGCAACCACACCACAGTACTTCAACACGCAGACGCCACAGCAACCACACCACGTGACTTCAACACGCAGACACCACGGCAACCACACCACAGTACTTCAACACGCAGACGCCACGGCAACCGCATCACGTGACTTCAACACGTACTTCAACACGCACCACGACGCCACAGCAACCACACCACGTGACGTAACCGTAGACGCCATGGCCACACCACGTGACTTCAACACGCAGACACCACGGCAACCGCATAACAGTACTTCAACACGCAGACACCACGGCAACCGCATCACGTGACTTCAACACGTACAGACGCCACGGCAACCACACCACGTGACTTCAACACGCAGATGCCACAGCAAACGCATCACATGCAATCAACTGCACCACGTGACGTCCACATGGAGACGCCGAAGCGATTAAAATAAATAAAGATAAATTTAAAAAAAACATCATTTCATCACTGGCTGACTGAGCCGCAGCATCCTTCACCGAAGCGATTTTTAAACAGGTGGAGTAACACACACACTTCCAGAACAAACATGAAAGAGACAGAGCTGTGGGACATCGCGGCCCACCGCCTTCGCTTTAATTGCCTTTTTCCTTTTTGGGACAATAGAGATGGGATTTAGGAAAACCTGGTTTGGGGAGCGAGTCGATGGACAGGAAGTGAACCCCTCACCCTCACATTGTTTCACCGCGGCTCCCAACATAGAGCCAAACAGGGAAACGCTGCCACCTCAGCCGCCTCTGCCAACACTGACAAACCCTCCACAGAGACCAAGGCCAGGATGCAGAAGCAGCTCCGTCCCTCCATCCTGCTTTATAACAACAGCACCTCAACCTGGAAAGTTTTTCCATGTTCGGCCAACACACGGACGTCAAACTGACGTGAAACTCAAACCGCCGTCAACAGGAAAGAGCCCGGTGCTGTCTGCGACTGAGTGACACAGGAAGAGCCTGACAGGAATCCACATAGATACTACAGTTATAGATACTACAGTTATAGATACTAGAGTTATAGATACTACAGTTATAGATACTATAGTTATAGATACTACAGTTATAGATACTATAGTTATAGATACTACAGCTATAGATAGTACAGAGATAGATACTACAGCTATAGATACTACAAAGATAGATACTACAGCTATAGATACTACAAAGATAGATACTAGAGTGATAGATACTAGAGTTATTAATACTACAGCTATAGATACTACAGTTAAAGATACTACAGCTATAGATACTACAGTTATAGATACTACAGCTATAGATACTACAGTTATAGATACTACAGCTATAGATACTACAGTTATAGATACTAGAGTGAGATACTAGATATAGATACTACAGTAGATACTACAGTTATAGATACTATAAAAATACTACAGTGATAGATACTACAGTTATAGATACTAGAGTTATAGATACTACAGTTATAGATAGATAGTTACTATACTACAGTTATAGATACTACAGTTATTAATACTACAGCTATAGATAGTACAGTTATAGATACTAGAGTGATAGATAGTACAGTGATTGATACAGTTATAGATACTACAGTGATATACTAAGATACTACAGTAGATATAGATATAGATAATTACTATAGATACAGTTATATACTACAGATACTACAGTTATAAATACTACAGTGATAGATACTACAGTTATAGATACTAGAGTTATAGATACTACAGTTATAGATACTATAGTTATAGATACTACAGTTATAGATACTACAGTTATAGATACTATAGATACTATAGATACTACAGTTATAGATACTATAGTTATAGATACTACAGTTATAGATACTACAGTAGTGGGATATAGATACTACAGTTATAGTGATTGATACTACAGATACTACAGAGATGGATACTACAGTTATAGATACTACAGTTATAGATACTACAGTAGTTATAGATACTACAGTTATACTATACAGATACTATAGTTATAGATACTACAGTTATAATAACAGATACTATAGTTATAGATACTACAGTTATAGATACTATAGTGATAGATACTACAGTTATAGATACTACAGCTATAGATACTACAGTTAAATATACTATAGTACTATATATACTATAGATACTACAGTTATAGATACTACAATAACAACAATAATAATAAAATTAGTAATAATAATAATAATCTGATCAAATCTGATCCCATCTGATCACATCAGATCATCAGAGGATCTTCACACACAAGAGTTTGTTCTCATTCATGCTGAATCACAAACTGATCATGATATTGACAGCTGAGATTACTGTGTGTGTGTGTGTGTGTGTGTGTGTGTGTGTGTGTGTGTGTGTGTGTGTGTCTGTGTGTGTGTGTATGTGTTTGTGTCTGTGTGTGTGTGTGTGTGTGTGTGTGTGTGTGTGTGTATATGTGTGTGTGTGTGCGTGTGTGTGTGTGTGTCATTGTTCCTGGAAGTGTGTGTTCCTCTCAGTATTGGAACAGTCGGGAACAAAAGAGGCTGTTTTGTTTTCATCTGAGTCCAACAGCAGCAGAAGACAGGAAGTCATTGAACGGATCACATGTTGCAGTGTGTGTGTGTGTGTGTGTCTGTGTGTGTTGACAACATGTTGAACAGCTGACTGATGTCATGAAGGAGAGCAGAATTTACAGCAACTCCATCACTTCAGCTCACAACAACAACAACAATAATAATAATAATAATAATAACAAACAACAATAATAACAATAATAATAATGACATCATCACATCCTTTTCCTGTTTTCTTGCCTTGTGTTATAATCTGAAGTTTAAATATGTTTGAATTTGATCGGGCTGATGGTTGTTTGGAGTTTCTGTCTGACAGAAATGTCACTTTTCCTGAAGGTAAATGAATAAATTAAAAAAAAACATCATTTCATCACTGGCTGACTGAGCCGCAGCATCCTTCAACATTCAGACAACACACTTTGTCAACATGTCGGATGAAGAAGAAGCTTGACAATTAAAAGATCAGAGAAAACTAAATACTGTATAAAGAAATATACACTGCTCAAAAAAATAAAGGGAACACTTAAACAACACAATGTAACTCCAAGTCAATCACACTTCTGTGAAATCAAACTGTCCACTTAGGAAGAAACACTGATTGACAATCAATTTCACATGCTGTTGTGCAAATGGAATAGACAACAGGTGGAAATTATAGGCAATTAGCAAGACACCCCCAATAAAGGAGTGGTTCTGCAGGTGGTGACCACAGACCACTTCTCAGTTCCTATGCTTTCTGGCTGATGTTTTGGTCACTTTTGAATGCTGGCGGTGCTTTCACTCTAGTGGTAGCATGAGACGGAGTCTACAACCCACACAAGTGGCTCAGGTAGTGCAGCTCAGTGCAGGATGGCACATCAATGCGAGCTGTGGCAAGAAGGTTTGCTGTGTCTGTCAGCGTAGTGTCCAGAGCATGGAGGCGCTACCAGGAGACAGGCCAGTACATCAGGAGACGTGGAGGAGGCCGTAGGAGGGCAACAACCCAGCAGCAGGACCGCTACCTCCGCCTTTGTGCAAGGAGGAACAGGAGGAGCACTGCCAGAGCCCTGCAAAATGACCTCCAGCAGGCCACAAATGTGCATGTGTCTGCTCAAACGGTCAGAAACAGACTCCATGAGGGTGGTATGAGGGCCCGACGTCCACAGGTGGGGGTTGTGCTTACAGCCCAACACCGTGCAGGACGTTTGGCATTTGCCAGAGAACACCAAGATTGGCAAATTCGCCACTGGCGCCCTGTGCTCTTCACAGATGAAAGCAGGTTCACACTGAGCACATGTGACAGACGTGACAGAGTCTGGAGACGCCGTGGAGAACGTTCTGCTGCCTGCAACATCCTCCAGCATGACCGGTTTGGCAGTGGGTCAGTAATGGTGTGGGGTGGCATTTCTTTGGGGGGCCGCACAGCCCTCCATGTGCTCGCCAGAGGTAGTCTGACTGCCATTACCTCGGGCTATGGTTAGACAATAAACTGGACTGGACAACGCACACCAGCCACCTGTATGGGAAGACACAAAGCAGGATGTACTTCCTAAGGAGACTGCAGGTCCTTCAACATCTGCAGCAAAACTTCTGCGGATGTTTTACCAGTCTGTGGTTGGTTGCCAGTGTCCTCTTTTACACTGTGGTGTGCTGGGGGGGCAGCATATCCAAGAAGGACACATCCAGACTGGATAAACTGATCAGGCGGGCCGGCTCTGTGGTCGGCATGAAGCTGGACTCTCTGGTGACGGTGGCAGAGTCGAGGACTCTGGACAAACTGCTGGATATTATGGACAATGCCAGCCACCCTCTGCACACCGTCATCAGCAACCAGAGGTTTCAGCCTGTTCAGTGAAAGACTGCTCCTTCCCAAGTGCAGGACCAACAGGCTTAAGAACTCCTTTGTCCATCATGCCATCACAACTCCTCACAAGGGGGGACGAGGACATAGAGTAGGGGTGGTAGCCATTGTACATTTACTTGTGCAACACATGCATACACAAAAATGGACACTTTTCCTCTGGTGCAATAACCTCATCATATGGTGGTGCAATAATTTTAACTTATAATTTTTAACTTATTCCATACTGAAGCCATAACTTATTCCATACAAAGCCATATTCAGCACTTTATATTTACTTATATTATTTTATTCTCATTCATCAAATCTTTTTATTTTTCATCTGTGTGCTTCTTCTATCTGGGTGCTTCTGGAAACGTAAATTTCCCTGAGGGAGTCATCCCAAAGGGATCAATAAAGTCGAGTCTGAGTCTGAGTCTGAGTCTCATTAGGTATCGAGATGAGATCCTCAGACCCCTTGTGAGACCATATGCTGGTGCGGTTGGCCCTGGGTTCCTCCTAATGCAAGACAATGCTAGACCTCATGTGGCTGGAGTGTGTCAGCAGTTCCTGCAAGACGAAGGCATTGATGCTATGGACTGGCCCACCCGTTCCCCAGACCTGAATCCAATTGAGCACATCTGGGACATCATGTCTCGCTCCATCCACCAACGCCACGTTGCACCACAGACTGTCCAGGAGTTGGCGGATGCTTTAGTCCAGGTCTGGGAGGAGATCCCTCAGGAGACCATCCGCCACCTCATCAGGAGCATGCCCAGGCGTTGTAGGGAGGTCATACAGGCACGTGGAGGCCACACACACTACTGAGCCTCATTTTGACTTGTTTTAAGGACATTACATCAAAGTTGGATCAGCCTGTAGTGTGTTTTTCCACTTTAATTTTGAGTGTGACTCCAAATCCAGACCTCCATGGGTTAATAAATTTGATTTCCATTGATAATTTTTGTGTGATTTTGTTGTCAGCACATTCAACTATGTAAAGAACAAAGTATTTAATAAGAATATTTCATTCATTCAGATCTACTAGGATGTGTTATTTTAGTGTTTCCCTTTATTTTTTTGAGCAGTGTGTATAATGTGGTGAATATTTAAACTATCAGTATATAAAGTGCTTCAAACAAACAGACTGTATATAAAGATACAAGTAAACAGGTGAACAGGTGAATGAGGAAATGTGTTGAGAAAGCCTGTGGCCTCCTGGTGGACAGGTGGGGAATGGCAGCTCACACAGAAATCAGTTTTTAATTAAACGTGCAGGGAGGGCATGCTGGATCTGTGTGTGTGTGTGTGTGTGTGTGTGTGTGTGTGTGTGTGTCGCCCTCTGGTGGTCAAACCAGGAAGTGTAATTTCAGTTCGATCCAATACAAAGCTGCATTCATCTGGCACCTGATTGGATGTAAGGCTCATCTCAAGGCGGTGACACAGTTTGATTTGATTTGAAGTGGAGACAGGTGAGGAGACCAATAGGTGAAAATGATCAGGTAATCACAAAATACAAAATAAAACAGTTAGTGTGCAGAAATGAACAGAGAACAGACAAATAAAAGAAGGAGGAGAAATAACAAACACAGAAAAGCAGATCTAAACTAACTGAGTGATGTTTGATTTGTTTCTCTCACAGATCAGATGAGATGACCTGATTAAATGAGGAGGTCTCCTGTGGAGGAAGTGTGTTCACTGTTGGGTCTGTATGTACTGAATATTTACACACTACATACACTACATATACTGCATGTACTTCATCTTATGAGAGCTTCCAAATAAAATAATTTAGTTATCATACAATTCTCTGCCGCTTTACAGACGCACGGTGTCCATGAACTACACGTCCCATAATGCATCTCACCTTGGTTACCTGCACACTGCCACCAAAACGTTAAACAAAGTTAATGTAATAAATGGTGCTTGATAAAAAAAACAAACTTTATTATTCACTTGAAAATGCTGGGTTAGGATTAATTAGGGTTAAGGTAATGAGTAATGATGAAGGTTTCTTAACCTCATAAATTCACTAGATGTGCTATAATAACAGAGTGTGTATAGTGTGAGTATATTTGTGACTATGCACATGCAGATGTGTTGATGTACATGTGTTTTTGTTACCCAACTTAATTTTTAAATAAATGGCACAATAATTTGAACGTCTGCTTGCAGTTATTTTTCCCAGACTGCTCTCAGAGGGAGTTATTAATTATTACCAAAAACAATAATAACTGAGCGCATGTTATTTGATACAGAGTCGATATGATTATATATATAATATTTATATAATCTTACAGTTAAAACCGGCCCTTTGAAAGCAGCCATGATGCTGATGATGAAACTGAGCCTGACTGCCCTCATGATGTAGTTACTGACTGCGACCAGTGGGGGGCAGCACACTGTGTGTTGAATGGACACTGTTGTTGGGAGTCATGAGACCCTGTTTGCTCGTCCTGAACCATGTGAGTTATATGAGGGAGAGACAGGGGAGGAAGAGGAGTTACAGAAGAGAGATGGAGGACGTGTCCCGGTGGGTGAGGGAGGCCGGATGGTGGGTGAGGAGGTGCTGCTGTGGAGAGGAAGAGGATGATGAGGAGGAGAAAAGGGGGAGTGAGGAGGAAGAAGAAGAAGAAGAGGAGGAGGTGAAGATGAAGGAGCTCAACTTTAGAAAGAGCAGGAGTTCAACTTCCCTCCCGCCTGCTGAGGTATCTGATAAACGTGACCACTCCTGTGCGAGAAACAGTACTCCTTGTTGTTCGTTTTTACATTTTTATAGTGCATCTCCTGACTGTCACTGGGTTTTTTGTTTGTAAAAGCTTTGCATCCAAATTCATTTTTTACAGTGTATTCTCCTGGCCTTCTTCTTTTAACAGTGTGTCCCATCAAACCTTTTTTTTTTTTTTACAGTGCATCACAGTCATTGACAATATAGTATTTCCCACCATGTTTTCTTTTTTACAGTGTCATGCCTGGTTCTTATTTTCACTAATATTTTGTACAGTGCAGCGTTTATACAGTTTAAAATGTTTTTAAGGTGGTTTAAAATGTTTTAAGGTGGTTTAAATGTTTTAAGGTGGTATAAAATGTTCTTAAGGTTTTATTAATTGGTTTTAAGGTGGTCCTGTTGATGTGGTCTCTGTCTGTGTGCCCAAGCTGGATCCGGATCCATCCGGCTCGCCCCCCTCCGGGTCCCGGCATCACTGGTTCCACACTCTGCAGGCTCGGAGGCTCCGGGTGCACCGAGGACGCAGCAACAGTGACCCGCTGGGTGGGAAGAGCAGCCCGAACCAGTTCACCTGGGTCAGGAAGGATCACACCTGTTTTACCTGTTTTATCACAGCGTCCCTCTGAGTTTCACTGTACAATTAAAATAGACTTTTTATTTATTTTCAGCTTTATAGTGACATTTTATTGGCCAGTTGAAAAGATAAACAGACAAGAAGAACATAAATGATGTTTATTATCTGAATAATAATAATAATAATAATAATAAACAATCCGTCCGTCTGCTCAGAAACCAGGTCTGCAGTTCGGAGCAGCTCATTCTTACCTGAGTCTGGAGAAACTGGGAGAGGGAGCGTATGCCTCCGTTTACAAAGGCATCAGCAGGTCAGCTGGCCCCCAAACTACAGACTGTGATATAAACTACAGACTCAGATACAAACTACAGACCAAGATTTTCATAAACATTTAATCAAAGTCTGTGATGGGGTTGATTGTGACAGTCCAGTTATAATAATTCTTATATTATAACTATAATAAAAACAACAAAAATAATAACAGATCAAACTAGAGACAGAGACCCTGTCAGTAAACATCACGTGTATAACATGTGAACAGGATATATTTCATATTTCTGCTGTTCTGTTCTGTTTAGTTTCATTCTGATGTGCTGAATAATTCAGATGATAAAAGTTTTATTTTAGTGAAGTGTGACTTTTCTTTAAATGTTTCCTGTGGAGGATAAACGGGCAGCTGGTGGCTCTGAAGGTGATTCGCATGAAGACGGAGGAGGGCGTCCCGTTCACCGCCATCAGGGAAGGTGACGCAAACTGTCTGCTTTTATGTGTGTGTGTTATTAAATCTTTTTAACGTCCTCAGTTTTTACAGTGTATATTTTTGCTTTTGTCTTTTTCAAAGCATCACCTGTTTTTTTTACAGCGTGTTTGCTGATTTCTGCTCATTCCACCTTAAATTTGAGTCTGAAAGGTTTAAGGTGGTATTAGCATTTCTAAAGTGGTATTGGCCTTTGAGGTGTTTCAAATGTTAAGGTGATTTAAAGATTTAAGGTGGTTTGAATGTTTAACTGGAATGTTTTAAGGTGGTTTTAAATGTTTTTAAGGGGGTGTTAAAGTTGGTTTGAAGTGATGTTAGGAGTTTTAAGGTGGCTGTAACTCTTTACTGTGTGTGTGTGTGTGTGTGCAGCCTCTCTGCTCAAAGGTCTGAAACACGCCAACATCGTCGTCCTCCACGACATCATCCACACCACAGACTCTCTGACCTTGGTCTTCGAATACGTGGTGAGAAAAGCGGAGATGGACCAGAGGGGGGCGCTGCAGCCTGCACTTTAACAATAATCAATAAAGTGACGTTCGGGGTGAAGCTGTAAAAATAACTTATCAATAAGCTGCATATTAATGACGCAGGAGGCTTCATGGACAGTATGTGCACTTTAAACCACCTTCTTCTTCTTCTTCTTCTTCTTCTGGTAATGCGGTTGCAGCAGACAGACCTGGCCCAGTACATGAACCAACACCCCGGAGGACTGCACTCACACAACGTCCGGGTTTGTTCACTGATGATGGCGATGATGATAAAGAACTTTACTCATGAATGAAATGCAGCTCAGCGTTTACAAAACGAACAGAAGAACTTTACAAAGATAATAAAAAGAAATATCTGAGTAAATACAGTGAATATAGAGTAAACACTAAGCTGTTTGTAGTCTATGTAAGTGCAGCCTGACTGATTTAAGGTGGACTGTTGTTGTTGCAGCTCTTCATGTTCCAGTTGCTGCGAGCTCTCTGCTACGTCCACGGTCGCAGGATCCTCCACCGAGACCTGAAGCCCCAAAACCTGCTCATCAGTTACCTGGGGGAGCTCAAGATGGCCGACTTTGGTCAGGAGCCCCCACTGGCCCCCAGATTTATCAGTCCTTTCTCGTCAATAACAAACACATCAAACTTATTGACACTCTGGTTATCTGTGCTATTGATCTGGAGACTGATGGAGTTTTTATTTATTAACAAATCTGAACCAATCAGCAGCTTTTATCTTGAGACTATAAACATTTAGCCTGTATCTGGTTCTGGGTTCAGGTCTGGCTCGGTCCAAGTCCATCCCCAGTCAAACATTCTCCTCTGAGGTGGTGACGCTGTGGTACCGACCCCCCGATGTCCTGCTGGGATCCACAGATTACTCCACAGCTCTGGACATCTGGTCAGTATCACATTAGCTCCGGACGCCCCCCCAAGTCTTATTTCATGTATAACATCAAAATCAGGGTCACCGGGTATATGAGCCACACGTTTGTATTACATGTGATGTCCCACAATGATCTGGTTTATTATTATTATTATTATTATTATTATTATTCACACAGTTACTGTGTTGCTGTTGTCTGCAGAGTTGTTACAAACTGATTGTGACTGTATGATTTTGAATAAAGTTTTTGTGTTTGAATCAGGGGAGCTGGGTGTATCTTCATAGAGATGCTGCAGGGGGTGCCGGCGTTCCCGGGAGTCTCTGATGTGTTTGAACAACTGCAGAAGATCTGGACGGTGAAGAATAGCTTTTTATTATGTCTTTCATACAGTGGATGCATTTAGTGGACATCATTCTCCACTCACATCACAGTGACATCACAGTGACGTCACAGTGACATCACAGTGGCGCTGAGCCTCAGCTGATATAATTATTTTAATCTGTTCCATTTGAAGTCATTGAAAAAGAAACAGGAGTCTCGTGTCCCTGCAGGTCCTGGGCGTCCCCTCGGAGGACACCTGGCCTGGAGTCAGCCAGCTGCCAAACTATAAACCAGGTCAGTTAATCCCGCCCTTTACTTGTCCCAACAGCCTATCACAAGACAGCGAGCAGGAGACAGGAAGTGACACGCTGATGAACAGAGATGTTTAAATGTTTCAGCAGCCAAAAGAAATCATTTAATTATTTATGCTTGATTTTAACATATACTCCAATCAATCAATCAATCTATCAATCAATCAATTGTTTTGTTAGATTTATTTATTCTTTTAATTATTTATTTATATATTGTATTATTTAATTATTTATTATTACTTTATTTTAACAAATTCTTCAGTTTAATTTTCTTATGTTTGTTTGTTGTTTTATTTTTTCTTTATTTTATGTTTTTGTTTTTCTCTTTCAAAATGAGTCCAAATGTTTTTATTTATCATAATTTTGTGTATCATTTATTCATTTATCTTTTTTGGTTTCACAAGTAAATTATTTTATTTCATTATTTCTGTTACTTTTACCTATTTTCTTGTTTTTTATTATTTTTTATTTTATTTATAAATATTCTGTTAAATAAATAATTTTATAATGTAGATTTTAAATATCTTAAGGTCAATGTATTATTATTATTATTATTATATTTGTATTATTATTTTACATTTATTATTAATGTTTTAATTTTATTCTATCCAGTAATTTATTTTATTTGATTTTATTCTATTTGATTTGATTTTATATTGTTTACTTTATAGTTTATTCAGTTTCTCTCTGCGTGGACAGATTTAATATTTCAGATGTTTTTCCTCAGACTGATGACAGATTGGTGATCAGGCCTCTCTTGTTCACGGTCACTTTCATTCAGCGTAGTTTAAGAAGGTTCAGTGTGTCGGAGTTTCCAGCAGGAGGTGCCGTCGCACCATCGATCATTAAAGTGAACACAGAAAGGATCAAACTCAACTCAGTCAGACACAAACTTCTATTGTTCATCTATTAAACTGAAATATAATAGAAAATACATTCTTCCTAATAATCACTATCATCATCCTAGATCATTTCTGCTTTATAATCATTGAAAGTGCAGAAATGTTTTTATTTCTGAGAGTTGAACTGAGCGTCGATCAGGACTGTGGTGTCGAGTTAAACCTGCTGCTGGTTGTCTCAGAGGTCGGGGGGGTCTGAATAATGTCCAGAAGGTATGTCCAAAGGGAGCTGAGCTGGACTTGAGTCATCACAGATAAAGTGGTTTTACAGTAAAATGCTCAGAGGAGGTCTCCTTGTCAGCTGGACGGTTTGAGGGTCAAACATTTAGGAGATCAAGACACAACCTTTATGGCATCATCTCTGAGGCCCCTCCACAATAAAGCTCCAGAAATCAGCTTCCTGTTCATGTCTTGCCGTGGTCAGGGATGTTTGTCTGAAGATCGGCGGCGCTCTGATGGAGC
This sequence comes from Scortum barcoo, assembly GCA_023238725.1. NCBI lineage: Eukaryota > Metazoa > Chordata > Actinopteri > Centrarchiformes > Terapontidae > Scortum > Scortum barcoo. Next base: position 14,515,351 of record CM041541.1, on the reverse strand, counting down.
TGCTGACTGCTGGTTCTCACTCTTTAATTTCCTGAATGTCTGACCCAGCTTCACTTTGTCTCTTCTCAGAGTGGTTCGTTCACTGCCAGCCGAAGCAGTTCAGGACCGTCTGGAAGAGGTAAGACAAGAAAAAAATATTAACAAGAAGGACATGTTTATTCAGGCTGAAGTCTTCAAACACAACTTTATGGATAATATGTGATAAAACAGTACAGTACAGTCTTAGTACAGAGCATAGCATGGAGGCCAAATACTGACTCCATGTGGATCAGGATCAGTCTGTCAGTCTGTCTCGATGTGAATCAGGATCAGTCTGTCAGTCTGTCTCAATGTGGATCAGGATCAGTTTGTCAGTCAGTCACGATGTGGATCAGGATCAGGATCAGTCTGTCTCAGTGTGGATCAGGATCAGTTTGTCAGTCTGTCTCCATGTGGATCAGGTTGAACCAGCTGCCCTATAAGACAGAGGATCTGGCCCAGAGGATGCTGAAGGTGGTCCCTGCAGACCGGATCTCTGCTCAGGACTGTCTGCAGCACCCGTACTTCAGCACGCTGCCTCCTCCCATCATGCACCTGAGAGACAGTAAGAGCTCCGCCCCCTCCACACACCTGTCTCTGTCTGCTGAAGTTTGAAGATCTTCCAAATTATCTTTATACTCATATTTTCATATTTTCATGAATCCTTTTCTCTTCCTGTAAAAAACCTTTTATTTCTTTCATTTTTCTTTTCAATTTTCTAAATGAATTCACATATTTATGATATAATTGTGTTTTTATCCATTTCTTTTGTTAAAAAGTCAGTTTTTTATCTGCTTTTTCCAGCTGTGTCTATTTTCAAGGTGCCCGGAGTTCGTCTGGAGACGGAGGTCCGAGAGACATTTTCAACCCCGGACGGAGGGTCAAATCCTCCCTGCTGCCCTCCGCCAAGTGCTGGTGATCAAACTCCAACAGACCACAGACAGACCACCATCAGACCACAGACAGACCACATGCAGACCGCCATAAGACCACAGACAGACCACAGACAGACCAGACAGACCACCACCTGCCTGACGAAAGCTACAACAGGAAGGTGTCACAATAAGAGCTCTGAGTCTGGTCTATAAATCTGATTTAATGTCTGTATTAGCTGATTTAAATAGAAATCGTCCCTTCAGGACGTCGCTCTCAGCGGGCCTCCTGTTAGCATTCGTTAGCGGTGCAGGATTTATTCATGTGTTCAGGCTGATGAGGTCCCCTGAAAGTCTTCATGAATAATGAGTGAATCTTTATTTGTTCTCGTGCTGAAGCTCCCTGTTGACAATCTGACAAATAAAAACGTTGTCTTGCTCGCTTGTCCTGGTGTCGCCTTAAATTCGTCAGATAATTCTCCACAGATAATATTGATCACTTTGGACTTTGACAGCTGATCAGTGATGATGAAATCAATAACTGGTTGTCTCGTCTGCGACTGTCCTCAGACCTGAACATTAGTCTGGGACCAGAACTGTGAACCAGATCAGAAACCAGGAGCTGGTGTGTCCTGGTCTCAGGACTTATGATAGACGACCATCAGCTGTTTCCTCCTCCGTCAGTTTGTCAGTGTGCTGATAATGCTTGGCTCCTCCTCTTCCTCACCTCCACACCTGTCCCATCACCCCGCACTGTAAAACACCAACAGTATTTTTTACAGTGTACTCTCTGTCATGTTATGTTAGGGAGATTTTTTTTGTACATTTTACTATTTTTGCATTTTGTTGCTAAAATGTACTTTTTTTACAGTGTATCAAAAAATGACAAAATAAGATGTGGACTTTTTTTTTTACAGTGTAATTTTTCTGACGCTTGAATGGACGCTGAAGCACACACACACACACATTGCGTTGGTGGTGTGTTGGGGGTCTCTGGCTCTGAAGGACCCCCCTCCTCTGGCCCCCCTTGATGAGGCCCTTCGGGGGGGTCCAGCATCAGCACCCTGCCCCCCATCAGAGGTTTTGTCATGAGTCTTTAGTCTGTCTTCACTCTGATTAAAGATCCAGTTTCAGTTTGAATGCTTGAAATGAATAAATTAATATAAAGATGAATTTAATGTAAGCTGAGTCTGTTTGTTGGTTTAATGTTGAAGCTTCTGATCTAAACTGAAAACATTTTATGATGAAGTCAAAAAGTTTCAGCAGGTAGATGAAGCTTTCAGATGTTTCTCAATAATATATTTGTTGGTTTCACTGTAAACCAAATGTCAAAATTGGATAAAGTAGTTTAAACATTTTTTTATCAGGATGTTTTTCCAGCATAAATATTCTATAAAATAATGTACAGATATAAAATAATGTTCAAATATAAAATAATGTACAGATATAAAATAATGTGCAGATATAAAATAATGTGCAGAAATAAGCAGAGGTGATCAGATTTTATACTTCAATAAAAGTGGTAATCCACATCTAAAATGAACTGAAGTGAAAGTATTACTATCAAAATGTACTTCAGTATTGACACGTGATATTATTGGTTTATAATTATTAATAACTGTGTGTTGATCAGTTTAATGCTGCAGCTGGTAAAGATCATTTCTAATTTTAATGACTTTATATTATTTATCTGCTGGGCACTTTTTTGTCCTCCAGGTTTGATCTCAATCGATCATATTACATCATTTATTTATTGATCATATTTTGTTTTTTAATATTAATCTGCAAAGTAACTAGTTATCAAAGCCTAAATGTATTTATTGATTTTTTAGTACAAAATGTTTTGATGAAGTAAAACCTTCGGTTTGTTATTCTTCATAAATAAATGAGGCAGCAGGTTACCACTATTGACTAAACTAGTTAGCTGCACATGCTAACTTTAGAAGCTAATGTTCGAAAACATAAATATGAACAACTCTTCAAACTTTGTGTTTAAAAGATGAAATAAAAACTCATGAAGCACAAAGTAAAGTTTTAATGCAAACAAGAAACTACCAAGCTAACAGCTAACAGCTAGTGTCAGTCGCTCTGTTCTTATTGTTTATTACTTTTTATTATATTTTGTTCTTCTTCTTTGGTTTTATGATTTGGTTCATGTGGACACCGTTTCTTGTGGCTTCGTTTCAGAATCACTTTGTTTTAAAGAAACTCGGTTTCTTTGACTTTTTATTTGTCTCTAATCAGAAGCTTTATATTAAAAAAGTTTGTTAGCCAATGAAAAAACAAGAAACAAGAACTTGTCGGGTTGTTTTGAACAAGTTGAGATATAAATATGTTTGTTTGAATCTTTTGATTGACGGGAAGTTTTAATGTGGAAGTTTGATTGATTGGGGACATGAAAGAGGAAGTCGAAGGTGTTTGTGCATATTTAACTCTGTTTGTGTTTCTGAAATCATTTGAAGACAGAAAATTCATTCACGATCATAAATAAATCAAAATACACAGCAGCCTTTGATATCCAGCCTCTGATGTTATTTTCATCTCAAAAACTGTTTTTCTTTGTTGTTTTTGGTCCATTTTCTCTAAAAAAAACTTTTTTATTTCACTCAACTTTCACCAGATGAAACCTTAAGTATACAAACTTTGTGCCGCTAGCCTCGCTTAAAGATAAATCTGCTTTTACCTTTTATTTTTTTAAATAATGAATTATTCTGCTAAAGCTAACATAACTAGCTTTTAAGTTCTAAAAAAGTGTGAATTAATTAGACGAAGCTAAATGAAGTAAATGATAATAATAAATAATTCAGATAAAGTTCAACAAACGAGCAAAAGAAAGTAGAAAAAACATGTTTCAGACACACACCCATGAATGAAAATGAGTTTAAACAGTGAATTATGATGCCATGTATTTATTGAGACTTGTGTTTACTGAGTTTTTAATAAAGTTTTTATTTTGTATTTACGTCATTTCATCCTGTTGTTTTTTAGTGTTGTTTTTAATGTTTTATCATGTTGGTATGAAATATTTTCCTTTATGTCCTGTTCAGCTGCCATACAGTTCAACTTATTATTATTATTATTATTATTATTATTATTATCTAAAACCACTCGCTGTCTTACAATCATTTCATGTTGTTCTGTGAACAGCATATATAATTATTCAATGTTGCTGTTGGCCTCTTGGCAGCCTCCCTGACCAGTTTTCTCCACTTGATGATGACTGTCTTCACTGTGTTTCATGGTATATTTAATTCCTTGGAAATTCTTTTGTACCCTTCTCCTGACTGATATCTTTGAACAATGAGATCCCTCTGATGCTTTGGAAGCTCTCTGCGGACCATGGCTTGTGCTGGAAGATGTGGCTACAAAAATGTGAAGAAAAGCCTACTAGAACAGCTGAACTTTATTTGGGGTTAATCAGAGGCACTTTAAATGGTGACAGGTGTGTGCTGACTCCCATTTAACATGAGTTTGAATGTAATTGGTTAAATCCGAACACAGCCATACCCCCAGTTATAAGAGGGTGTGCACACTTGTGCAACCTCATTATCTCAGTTGTTTATTTTTACTTTACCTCCCTAAAAGATTTCAGTTTGTTTTTCAATTGCGTTGTACAGGTTATAGGTCACATTAAAGGTGGAAAAAGTTGTGAAATTATTTATCTTGGTGTCAGTTTTTTTACATCACAAAAACCTGGCATTTGAACAGGGGTGTGTAGACTTTTTATATCCACTGTATGTGACTCTCTGTTTCTCTCTCTCTCTCTCTCTCTCTCACTCTGTGTCTATGTGACTCGCCCTCTCAGCGGTGTTTCTCGGCCTGATTAGTTTCATGCTGTTAACGATGAGGCGTCACTGCAGCTTTCTGCTGTTTCCTGCTGTTATCCTTACACACACACACACACACACACACACACACACTCATAATCATCCATTTAACTGGATATTTGAGAAATAAAACACATAAATACATCCTGTAGCAGCTACAAGCAGCATTCAGAAACATTTATATTCCAGATCATAAACATGATCAAACGCTCTCATTATCAATTACTGATGAGCACATCGGATGATTTCAAACTTTGGTCCCATAAAGGCATCTGAATCTTTGCGGTTCGTTTCCACAGTGATAATAGGCTTCATGTGATGTGAATTTAAACTCAGAAACACAAACTGACTGTTGTGACGCCTCGGCTGCCTCATCGCCATGACGACACAGCGGACGTGTTGTTGTGAATGAGGCTAAATGTAATAAGACGTGATTGGATTGAGTGAGATGAGATCCACATGATGTTTACTGCTCTCACTGCGACCTTTAACTGATACCGACCCTCTGAAACAAGAACAAACCTCCATCACTTCATTGTTTTGATTGGACCCCAGCGACAGACAATCCTGCTCTCTGATTGGCTGTCCGAAGGAGGTACCCATAGCAACAGTGTGATGCTACACACTAGGTTCAATGTTACCTCATTCAAGGATCCCAGGATGCTCTTCAAGGCCCATGTGAACCTCCTGGATGAGGATTTTCCAGGCCTGGAGCTCCTTGAATAACTGCTGGAGCCTCAAGGACCCCTCAGTCGTCTTCAAGGACCTCCAGGACTCCCTGAAGACGACTGGAAACTCCACAATGTCTTTTATTGTTGCTTCAAAGACTCCTGGATCCTCCTCAACGCTGCATGAGACCTCTTCAAGGATTTCCAGGCTCTATCAGAACCCTACAGTCTCCTTGAGGAGTCACTTCAAGCTCTTCAATGCCCTCTGAACATCCTGGAGGAGCTCTTTAAGGACCAGCAGTGTTTCTCATTTCAGCACTGGAGATCTACGCATCTCTGTCGTTGTTATTTCTCGTTGGTACCTTTTTATTCCTGCTGACGTTTGAACACAACGCGCTGTCAAAGTTTCCTTCTGCCAACAGTATTTTTCTTTTTTCTTCTTCTCATTAAACTTCAGCCTCCAAATGATTCAGCCTCTCTGACTTGGTTCCCACGGTAACTAGACGATAAACTCAGAAATAACAACAAGACACTTTAATTAATACACAACCAAAACAGGACAGAAAATATCGTACATGTGAATTATATATGTGATATATGTTTTATTTTACTGGCAGGGCGAAGAAAAGTTTTCATGTCTGAGACTGAATCTAAACATGATTCACTCTCTGCTGAAGAGTCGCTTTTATTTCTGATCCTTCGTAACGTTTCCAGTTTTAACAGTAAATTAGAGTCTGTTTTTAGTGTAAACTGGAGCCAAACAACATATTTTAGTTTGTTTCCATCAGAGCGTGTCTGAGGAGAGTTTTTAAAGGGTTAAAACTTTCTCAGCTTCTTTTTCCTCAAACTGATCTCAGCTCGACCCGCCCCCTCAAAAAAACCCTCTTTTTAGCCTCCTTCTTCTTCTTCTTCTTCTTCTTCTTCTTTTATCTCTGCTCCTCTTCTCTGCTCTGACCTGTGGGCGGAGCTCTTTTGTCCCCGCCGTCCCAGAGTGCATCTGGGCCCCCCTCCAGGCGGCTTGTCATGTTAATGTGTGTGAATGGGATGGTAATAGGATGTTAATATCATCTGCTCTTTAACACAGCTTCCACTGTGCAGGAATCCCCCCGGCCCCCCCAGCCCCCCTCACATGGTGGCTTTTCTTCTGTAAAGGTTGTTTTACTTCAGCGGGGGAGATGGGGGGTGTAATGGTGAACGGGAGGCTCCTCTCGAGGGTGTCGCTCCTTTTTCAAAAATTTCAAGAAGCCAGTCGGTCACACAGAAAGCTCTGAGAGGATATAAAGGACGGAGGGAGAGCCAGGTGAGCGAATGAAATGCACCCTGTGGCGTTTGATGGTAAGAGCGACGTTTTCTGTTTGTTTGTCAGATCTGAGCGCTGAAACTGAATAAAGAAAATAAACCTCTACATCATTATTTTAAACATGACAACATCACACCAAGAACATTCAAATCTTTTATTTGAATGATTTTATATCTTTTTCTTCACAGTTTATTTTTCCTCGAAATGTTCGACTTAACGAACGTCGCTGAAAGGAGCTGATTGATGTTTTATTCTTCGTTTGATTCGTACACAGACAAACCGAGCTCAGAAACATGAGAATGCCTGTCAGATTTCCTGAAATTAAACACTCGTTGTTTCTAACGTACGATGAACTTCACCACAAACCGGGGCTCTTATTTTGATAGTTTAGATGTAAGACTTGACTCTCAGCTTTGGTTTTATGATAAAAATCTTTGTTCCTTCATCTCATCAGACTCTCAAAGATCACATCAAACATCACACTGAGTTTTCGCCGCCGCCACCACGCCAAGACCAGAAGAGACAGGAAGTGATGACACATCCAGAACCAGGCTAACAGTTTCCCTCCACCTCCAGTCTTTGTGCTAAGCTAGGCTAAGCATGTAGCTGTAATGGATGCTTGA